>CM066994.1:99647457-99787457 GCA_033977485.1 Hydrangea macrophylla
ATATGTGTTGTTCCCATCCATCCAGTACATGCATTGTTTCTAAACCCTATACCAACAGTCTGATACCCCACAAGCCTTTGGAACGTTCGACCTATCAACTTCACCAAAGATGTCTGGGGTTCACAATATATTCCATGTGAGTATACTAAGAAAGTACATACGAGACCCCTCGCACGTGGTTAATTATGACGATATTGAGACGAGTCATAACGTTTCTTACTAGTTAGTCTTGATTTCGGGGACGAAATCCTGTTTAAGGGAGGAAGGGTGTAATAACCCCCATTTTCTTGCATTGCCATATTTAAAATTAAATATACATTGTCTGCCTTTATTTAAATTCTTATGTGAAAAATTTATTTCTTGACTAATCCCATAATTGAAATTACTTTTGGGGTCAAAATGCAATTTTCCTAAAAACTGGCAATACCTGTGTTAAATTTCAAATCTGTATTTCAAACGGTGGAATTATTTCTTTTAAACTTCAACTGTATTTTTATAAAATCAGAAAACTCTTTCTAACATTAAAATGAATTTTCTGTATTTTTGTGATAAACACCGTGTCACGAAAATACTAGTTTAGGCTTAAAACTGTCCGCGCAGTGTTAAACTTCCACAGAATTTTGGGAGTAACTGATTGGACAAATTTCTTTATACCCAATTATTATTGCTAAAGTTTTCCCTTAGGCCTTGTTTGGCAAATGCTTGTAGTATGTGTGTTGTCCTAATGCCATAAGCTTGATTCCCAAACACACCTTGACCCACACCAACTCCACCTACCCTTTCAATTATCAATGGAGCATTATGAATTGCAAGTGTATATTTACACATCATTGTTGCACTTTCTTTGTAATTAGTGGAGATTAATGGAGAATGAGTGGGATGTTAGGCAAATGTTTTCTAAGTGGAAGTTTGAGTATTTATACACCCAATCACACTAGACATTCTACACTCCTAACATAGAGAGCTTGAGAGAGTCACATAGAGAGATAATAATTTCAGAATTTGAAGAGCTCAATCCTCCATAGCCAAGCTTGAAATTGGAGATTCTTAATTCTTGTATTTCTTTCTCAACAACTTCTTCAATCTACATCACGGTGAGTATTACTAACTCACTCAAAATGTAACTCATTCCTTATTTACTGATTTAGGTAGTTAATTTTAACAGTAGCAGAATTTTGTTTTCAGATTTTTGTTAGGAAAACGAATGAAATTTAAGGTTCTGCCCGCGTTGTCCCAAGTAAAACTCGATTCTGCACACTTTTCGTCTAATGCAATTTTCTCAGATTTTGCACCGTTTGGGCAGAAAATGAGGATTACAGTAGCAGAAAAAGTATATTAGAAATTCAATCTAATATTTTCTCTTTTAATTTTAACAGTAGCAGAATTTTGTTTTCAGATTTTTGTTAGGAAAACGAATGAAATTTAAGGTTCTGCCCGCGTTGTCCCAAGTAAAACTCGATTCTGCACACTTTTCGTCTAATGCAATTTTCTCAGATTCTGCACCGTTTGGACAGAAAATGAGGATTTCAGTAGCAGTTTTTAGAATGCTATTAGTTATGTTTAAAATGATTAAGGCAATGAATTACGAATTTTCAATCCCCGTACGCGTATTATTTCTTTAATTCTGTGAATTCCTTTATGTTTAAAGTTTGATGACATTCATGTGGAGTCAGTTGTACATGCATGGTGAGTGTTGGTAGTGTGTAAAAGAGTAATGATAGTGTGGAAAAGAGTAATGATTGTGTGGAAAGAGTATGAGTTTGAGTTGTGGTTGTGGTTGTGGTTGTGGTTGTAATTGTGGCTGTGGTTATGGTTGTGGTTGTGGATGTGATTGTGGTTGGAGTTGAAAAAGAGGATGAGGGTGTCTTTAAAATGCGAAGGTGGCAAAAATGGACACTCCCTGACGCCCATGGAAGCGTTAAAGTGTGTGAAGCCGAACTTGGACACTCACTGGCACCCATGGAAGTGCTAAAGTGTGGCCTATAGACACTCCCTGAATGACTCGAGTCTGGATACCTGTGTGGGGGTTGCCCCGGTATTTGCATGGCGGTTAGGGTATTCAAAGTGTGAGGCATTGGACACTCCCTGGTACCCCGGACCAAAGTGTGAGGCAAACTGGACACTCCCTGGCGCCCCGTTGCTAAAGTGTGGCTATCTTAGTATTTCAAAGATACCAGGAGTAGGATAGAGGGTTGTTGGGTTTTGTCGAGAGAAAAGAGTCGGTTAGATGAGATGGTGCATTGTTCTCATACACGGTCACATATGTGTGAATTTATCTTTTAATTATTGTTGTGGTTGTTTTTCTAACAAGCTCTTTATCATAAATATAAACTTGTGGTATTTAAATGGAAATGGGAAAAAGGTAAATGGGCATGTTTTTACATTCAAAGCTATGTTTTTAATACTCACCAGCTTCTTGAAGCTGACGGCGTTGATGCGTCCTGGACATTCGTGTCCAGGCTTTGCAGGTAATAATCAGGATGAACCGTATGACTATGCTATTTGAGATCAATTGCTGAGAAGAGAATTTATTTTTATATGCTTATTGTTTATGTGCATTTAAGATATGATTTGGTTTTGTAATAAGGATGACTGTAATAGACTTTAAGTTATTGTTTTATTTCAAGGCGGTCTGTGCCTTAGTTAACCCCGTACCATAGGATGTAATAAGTTAGAAAATTTTTATAAGCCTTGAGCCTTGATTGCCCTACTCTGATTAATGGTTTTATGTTGTTCGACGTTTGGGACGGAATCGATCCTTCAAACTGTCGCGACCTACGGGTCCATAAAGGAAATTAAACGCTTTCCATATTTATGCTACGTCGGGGCGTGACACAAGGGTTAGCCCACATGCTTGGAACAATATATAATATCGAATCCTAAGTAACACACCCAAAGTTCTAGCTTAAATCTATCAAGCATAGGAAGGGTTGACATAATTATGAATTCTTTATAATTAGTTGGAAATACAACGCCTCCATAGATATTTAAGTCTCAACTAGGAGCCAATGCAATGTCCATATGGAGATGGTGTAATCCCAACATGATCATAAAGAACCCATAGTTATGTTCAACTAGGTTCAATTCAAATGCAACCTTAAGCTAAAGATTAGTATTAATCCTAAGTATCAATATACATGAAATGAATGCATGGATATAAATAAGAATGAGATATAAACTAATCATTGATTTGGAACATTTAGTCTCTGGATTTAAGTCCAATTAATCATTGTTAGAACATGGTTTGAATCCTAAGACACTACATGACCATTTAGATTAGACTTAACAAAATTTATCAAAACAGTGACAGAATTTCAGGATTTACAGAGAAGAAACTTGAGTTTAGAAAATAGAAAAGTCATACTTTCAACAGTTGGATCTTAATTATTTTTTAGTATGTTATGCCTCTATGAGTCCAGTTTCTATCCCAAAAGTAAAATTGAAAATCAAACGGTTCAATCTCTAGGAATGGGGTAAAAACAAGACATCACTCAGAAATTTACAACTCTCTGTCCGGGTTTTTTTATGATTTTCTAAAAATAGCAAACAAATCCGAATGACTTCATTCTTTTTAGGAATCTTTTTAAAACATTAGAATTCTTAGAAATATTTATTGGAGGTCAAGAAAACTTGATTAAGGTTCTGATTTACTAAGTTTAAAACAGACTTACTATTCTGAAATTTTGGGCAGAGAGTAACTTACTCACAAATCATGAGACCAAATCATTTTAAATATGGAATTTCATTAAAACAATAAACATGGTGGTAGATATATGAGTTATAAGCATTCTCCAATTGGTCTCACCCAATTCTCATGGACCATGATTTAATTAATAATCTTTGATCTCAGTGAGTTCATGAGTTTATTGCACCAATCTTGACATTTATATCAAATAAATTAATCCCCCTCTCATAGTTGATGATCCTTGGAGGATATGACTTTATTACATCCTATTCTCCTCTCAAATTAATGGTCCTTGTAGACTAAGACATGACTAATCCACCTAAACCTTCATGGAATATAGAATGGATTCCATGAGGTTCCTAGTAGAAAAAATCCAAATCATAGACTAAGACTTTGAATCCATCCAAACATGTGTGGATACAACTATGATCAACCTAATCCCATATAAATCATAGGATTATAGGAGACTAAGGGATTAAACTCAAGGAAATCTCATGAGATATTGAAGATCTCATGGATTTTCAAAAGAAGTATCAACAAGATGAAAATAAGATCAAAATTATTTGACAAAAATCCAAGTAAAACTCTATTACAAACTAGTTTTATTTTAAACCCAAAGCTCTATTTAGATCCAAATTAGTGAAAGCAAGTAAGATCTCAATCACAATTCTATGTGGTGTCTGATGAAATGGGGTAGGAAAAGACTTTTTGAAAATGTGTAAAAGTCGTAAATCTATGAATTGTGATTGAGTTTCAACCTAGATCTATAGAGAATTAGAAGGTCACCTCTATAACCTCAAGGATTTCTTGTTGGATGAAGAGCTCTTCCAAATTCTTCAAGTTCCTCTTCAATTCTTCAAATTCTTCTTGATTTCTTCAAGGTTTTCTTCCAAAATCCTCTCAAATCTCTTTAAGTTTTCTAGTATATTTCTTGTATATATGTGAAGATGGAAGAAGGTTTTTGGGATACTTGTAATGGAGGTGAAGGCCTCCTTATATAGACCATTTTCAGTGGGATTAAATTGGTAATTTATGATGAAAACACATGTTCAAGAATATTCCATACGTATTTGAGAAAAATAGTCTGTTACAGCGAGCGACACTCACTAACTTGTCTGCGGCACTCAGTAAGTGCCGTTCTGGCACTCAGTGAGTGCCGGTGCGGCACTCGGCACCGGCCATCCCGCGTGCCGCTTCCAATGGATTCATCTCCATTTTTTCTTTTATTTTCAAAATATAAACTTACTACATACTAATATACTAATATACTTTAGTAGACTATACTAATATACTAATGTATACCTATATACTAGTATATACTTGTATACTTAATAGGTTTTTATATATATAGATTACTTATTATATATACATATTTTCTTTTCTTTTCTTTTCTTTTCTTTTCTTCTTTCTTTCTTTTTATTTTCTTTTCAAAACTCTCTTTTTCCCTTTTTTTTCTTTCCAAATCACTATATATGTATATGTATATATATATATATTTTATATTGAAGTTAATTTCCAGACTGTCTCTCCCACACGCACTTCACATCTGAGTTTCCCGAATACCCAGTTTCTCTCTTTTCTTTTTGAAATTATTATTAGAGCTGAAGAATCTTCTAAGAAACTTGAATCATTTCAAAAAATAAGCTTCAAATTTCGCCGGGCAATGTCATTATCGGTTTAGAGGTAACCATCCCCTGAATTCGACGCGTCGGTCAAAATTGGGGTGTCTACAGTTTGCCCCTCTTTGACAGAGCTTGTGGAGCAACGCGTATCACAAGTGAATGTCAAAGCCTGTGTGAAGACAAACCTTTAGCCGAACTGCCAAATCCAGGTAAAAACAAAATGTGCTGCAAAAATAAGATGCGAAGGGATCGGTGCTGGTCGTGCTCCTTGCTGAGCTACCTACATATCCCAACGGGAATCAGACCAGGACGTAGTTCGGGTAAGGGACAATACCTAAGTGCAGATAATCGCATGGATGCATGTACCTATCCTATCGTGATGCACATGCCCAAGCAGTCTCATGCTCTATGCTCCTAAGCGTAATGATTCAGCATCATGCGGTTCTCTCTAGTAGCAAAATGCATTCTATGCCTTAAAGTTTCTATTCTGATGCCGTCCTATTCTGGGAAAGTCATGACCGACACAAATGCGCTTCTTGTGCTTATTTCTCCTTCATTCTTCAAGAATCATCTGACCGACTTAGATGCGCCTCGTGCCTTAGACTCCAATGTCGAATCAAGAACTACGCTGATTAAAAGACTGAGATACGTCTTGCCCCTTATACTCCGATGTCTTCTAAGAATCATCTGATCGATTGAGATGCGCCTTGCGCCTTAGACTCCGATGTCAAATCAAGAACCATGCTGATTAAAAGACTGAGATACGCCCCACGCCTTATACTCCGATGTCTTCTAAGCATCATCTGATCAACTGAGACGCGCCTTGCACCTTAGACTCCGATGTCGAATCAGGAACCACACTAATTAAAAGACTGAGATGCTCCTCGTGCCTTATACTCTGATGTCTTCTAAGAATCATCTGATCAACTGAGATACGCCTCGCGCATTCGACTCTGATGTCGAATCAGGAACCACGCTGATTAAAAGACTGAGATACGCCTCGTGCCTTATACTTTGGTGTTTACGCATGTTCGTTCTCAGTATCCGCAGCACTTTGGCCTCGTCGAATATGTTCGTTCATTTCAATCTCCAAAATCGGGAGTTAGTCATACTTAATTCAATTCATTCTTCTAAAGTTAGGAGCCAAATCATACTCAGATTAATTTTTAAATATCAGGAGTCCATCTGACTCAGATTTTGCATTATTTCAAAATCAAGAGTCAATCAGATTTGAATCAAATTGAATTTCTAAAATCAGGAGTCCATCAGACTCATATTTGCATTATTTCAAAATCAGGAGTCAATCAGACTCGAATCAAATCAATTTTCTAAAAAACAGGAGTCATTCAGACTCAAATTTTGTATTAATTCAAAATTAGGAGTCAATCAGACTCGAATCAAATCAATTTTTCTAAAAAACAGGAGTCATTCGGACTCAAATTTTGTATTATTTCAAAATCAGGAGTCAATCAGACTTCAATCAAATCAGTTTTCTAAAAAACAGAGTTCGTATTATTTTAAAATCAGGAGTCAAACTGACTCGAATTAAATCAATTTTCTAAAAAACAGATTTCGTATAATTTCAAAATCAGGAGTCAATCAGACTTGAATCAAATCAATTTTCTAAAAAACAGGAGTCATTCAGACTCAAATTTTGTATTATTTCAAAATCAGGAGTCAACCAAACTCGAATCAAATCAATTTTCTTATAAATAAGAGTTATTCGGACTCAAATTTTGTATTATTTCAAAATCAGGAGTCAATTAGACTCGAATCAAATCAATTTTGTAAAATTCGGAGTCCATTCAGACTCAAATCAACTCGAATTCACATTATTCCAAAAATCAGGAGTTAATCAGACTTGAATCAAATCAATTTTCTAAATCGGGAGTCAATTATACTCAATTTCAATTTGATTTCTCACAATTGGGGGCCAATTTTAACTTATAAGAGGGCTTAAAAGCTTCTTTTTCAAACCTTGGAGGTTCTTTCGAAATGAGGGAAAATTTCGGGGGGAGTGTCACTTGTCATGCGCGGTGGCACTCGGTGACTGCGCAGCGGTAGTCAGTGAGTGCCGGTGCTGCAGACACTAACTGCCGCGCGGCACTCGTGAGTGCCATTGGCTTTTCGCCATCTACCGGTTTTACTGGCAGTTTGTTTAAAACTCTAGTTTTTTCTTTTCTTTCTCATTCTCTTCCTCTCTCCTACGAGTTTCCTCTCTAAGATCCTTTTCCCCTTTTGATTCTCCACTCAAGAATCAATTAATAATCAAGGTATGTTCACTCTCTTAATCATCAAGATTACATCTTTTCTTGATTCATTGGTTGAAAACATAGTGAACTTTCTCTTTTGTTGTTTTCCCGAATCTCTCATATAATATTGAATTTTTTTTTTTTTTTTTTTTTTTTTTTTTTTTTTTTTTTTTTTTTACATTTTCTTGCAGATTCATACGAATGGCCAGTGGTTCAGGCTCCCATGGACCTTCTAGAAAGAAATACAAGCCCTCTGCTGACCATAGCTCGTCGTTTCTACTCGCCGACCCCGGGGAACACCTCTCAGCACGAGCTTTCAACAAATTGGTATAATCTCGAACTCTCTTGCTCTTTTATGATGATGGATGCAATGCAATGCGACATGTGATGCTTAGATGCATGTATGAATATGCCTTTGATTTTCTGCATTTTGATATTCCCAAACTATTGTCATGCCCTTTTTTAGGTTGATTTTGAATGAACGATTATACATTTGGATCATGTGCAAAACCTTGAGATTATGCTCTTACTTGTTTGGATTCATTGTTTTTTATGTCGAAACCATGCCCATTAAATTCATCACTTTGCTTATGATTCGCATTGAGCACTTAAATCTTGCCTAGACTTCGGTTGATGCATATTACATGCACACATACAGACTTTAAGATTCATAATCGTGAAGTCCCTATGACTCAAGGATTTATTCTAGAAAATCATGGAGTCGCTTTGACTAGAAAATTTTACTTCACAAAATTGCGGAGTCCTTGAGGCTCAAGAATTCTTATTTATAAAATCAAGGGATTACCATGACTCGAGAATTTCATTTTTTTATGATCATGGAGTCGTTACGACTCAAAATTCTTCTTTCTCAAAATCACGGAGTCTCTAAGACTCAAAGAATTTTATTTTCCCTCAAGGCATGGAGTCGCCAAGACTCAATTTTTAACAAAATCATGGGGTCACTAGGACTCAAAAGAATTTTTTTTTCACACAATATCACAGGGTCGCTATGACTCAAAAGAATTTAATATTCAAAATCATGGAGTCAATAAGACTTAAGAAATTTTATTTTATAAAATCACAGAATCGCTATGACTCCAAAGAATTTTCAATATTTTATAACAATCAAAGAATCGGAAGAATTTTTTATCATCATTTTTTTCAAAATATGGAGTCACTAGGGACTCAAAAGAATACAAAAATCATTGATTTTGTTATCCTTCCCTTTTTATTGTCCTTTTTTCTCTTGTTATTCTTATTATTATTTTTCTTCTTCTTCTTCTTCTTTTTTTTTTTGTTTGCAGATACTCGAGACTGCCCTCAAGGGCCACGGGAGCTTGGCTCATGGTCGCAGGTGGTATAACGAGCTCTCTGAGGAAGTTCAGAATGGGATTAACAATGCCAATTTTGGGCTCTTCGTGCTACTCCTAGAGAAGAGCTCAAATGATATGGCTCACATCGAGGTCTTGGCCGAAAGGTGGTGGGATACGACAAATACATTTCATCTTCCAATTGGGGAGATGACCATGACCCCTCTAGACTTTTCTATGGTTACCGACATCCTGTTTGGTGGCCTCCCGATGGCTAGCTATGATGATCTCCCGAGCCGACACGAGCAAATCATTGACCTTCTCGGGGCCCATCCTAGAGAATTCATCGTGCCTGCAAAGTGGTTTATGGATACTTTCAGAGGCCAGGTCTTTACTGACAATTAGATGATCAGAGCCTTTATCATGTATGTGCTGGGCTACTCCTTGATGAGTACTAGAGGGGACTGGATCAATTTAGGGTACTTGGCATCCTTAGAGAACATTGATCGCATACCCCAATACAACTGGAGAGGGGCAGGACTGGCTACTCTCTACCGCCACATGAGCGATGTCTCCAGGGGTAATTTCCCCTCTATTGGCGGGTATTGGAGAGCCTGGGAGGTAACACCTTCTCTTTATTCACTTATCTTTTATGTATCATTATTCCATTCTTTAGATTTCTCACAGTTATTTCCTGATTCCTTTTTCGACCATTGAACTCATCTTTTGACATTTTCTTTGCAGATATGGTCCCATGAGTACCTTCGTATGAGGGCTCCCAGCACGAGGGAAAACGAGGCCGCCATAAAGCCATAGGACCTGAGAGGCGACGGGCCGGAAGGTGGGGGCCCATGACTTTGTTGGCTACCAAAATCTCCTGACGAACCTGCGGGAAGTCCATATGAGATGGAGTCCATGGTTGGCCCCCCCGGTGCAGAGATCCAGGCTGCTGTGGGTTTTACCATGATGAGGATCCTGATGGTGGGAGAGGCATGTCGAGAGTGGTACATTGGTGAGAGGGTGACTAGGCAGTTTCTTGCTGCTCTGGCTTTCTTTGTGCCGAGGGCTCCTTTACCTACCATGAGGAGCACCGAGACCCTTGACCATGATGATCTTGCCACAGCCTTGGATGGGATGGAAATTATAGACCACTCGGAGGGCCTCGAAGGTTATGCTAATTTCATATTAAGTTCACTCATGCACAATTTTCCTCTCATGGATGTCACTCAGCTAACTAACTTTTTGTGCTTTCAAAAAAAAAAAATTCATTTTAGCTTTGCAGCAAAGCTTACTAAAACTTTGCACTTCCCCTTTTTTGCAGCCTGTTCCTGGAGCAGCTGATCCTCTGGCCCTTTCACAATGGAACTGGAACGTCCCCATGGTCCACATGGGCCACGAGTCTCTGTATCAGTTGCCTCCTTATACTCAGGGTGTTCCTACCATTCCTCTACAGTATGACATCGTCCCCAGAGATTATGCTGAGGAGGGACTGTCGTATGCACATACAATTCAGCACTAGATCCATGGTCACGAATGAAGAGTAAGCTTTTTGAAACTACTCTGATTTTTTAAATGTCATCATTTATTTTAGTACTAATGCTTGAAACCCCAATTTTTTTTTTTAGGCTGATGGGGCACGGGCCAATGCGGAGCTTCGGGTCAGAGCTATGGTATATCTCTTAACTCTTTCTTCTTCCCTTTCTTTTTATTATTGTTATTATTTTTTGTGAGACTGCATAAGTGAGTTTGCAAACTCAAAAGAATTTGTTCTAAAAAAAATGAGTTCGAGGAAAAAAGAATTTTATTTTTACAAAGGAAAAGTCCGAGGACTTGACACAACAATTTTATTTATACCAAGCATGTCCGAAGACTCAAAAGAATGTATTTTTTTTTTCAAAATTGAATCCTGAGGAAAAGAATTGATTTCTACAAAATTTTGAAGTTAACAATTTGAAAGAGAATCCACATATTACCAGACTGAATCCGGAGACTTCAAAAGAATTTTATTTCATTTTGGTTATTCTTCTTTTACACAGGAGAAAGAGCTTAACCTCATGAGAAGGCAAATGTAAGGGCTCCAAATGGGCCAAGGAGGCGGCCACCATGGAGGTGCTGGAGGCAGCGGTCAGGGCAGAGGCGATGGTGGTGATGGCGATGATGGTGGAGCTGGGGGAAGTCAGACAGCTCCATAGGTGCCCAGGAGGAATCCTCGTCGCTGACGAGGTTGATTTGCGGCTTACCTCTCCCCCCTTTTTTATTTCATGACGTCCCTACGCGGACCAGACATTCATATCTCCTATTTATGTTTCTTTCTTGTTTTATTCGTGCTTTTCTTTCCCCTTACCTTTATGGATTTAGACTAATGGTAAGGATAGATGACACTCATGCATGGTGGCCTGCGAGCTGATTTTTGAATTTTACTTTATGTTCACGCTTGATTGTGCATACAATATCAAATACTCCGTATTTATTTTGGAATTTAAAAAATGCGAATGTTTTATTGATTTAATCTTGCTTATTGATGAATGGTAAGAAAGAATCGATGCTTGAATGCTCAGTGGTAATATTTTCAATTTTCTCATGTAGTTTTGGGCTAATTAGGATTGCAAACTGCTCCAGGAACTGCCTGGATGCTGACCGGCACTCAATGAGGCTAACCAGCACTCACTGAATGCTGCGCGGCACTCAGCAAGTGCCGTTCGGCACTCAGTGAGTGCCGCCACTTTTCATCGAGTGCCGTCTGGTCCCCTTTTTCCTTATAAAAGATGATTCTTGCTTATTTTAAATTTCTAAGCTTCCTTATTCTCATTTTCGTTCTTATCTAACCTCTTATTCTATACTCATTTTCATCTCATCCCTTATGGCTCTTATTAGTCCTGACATTCTCTTCCCATGGATGGATTCTCTCTCTGGTATCAATCCGCTCAACTTCGAGTCCCACAGACTGACAGACCTCTTTTCTTTTCGTCATATGGCTTTGGAAGAGGACTTGATCTGAGCTGCTATCAGGTGTTGGGATACTTCTTTGCATGTCTTCTGGTTCGGCCAAGAGGAGATTTGTCCTCTTTTCAAGGAGTTTAGCGCCGTCCTCCACACCGATCCTTTTGCTAATCTGATAGTCCCTTAAATACAGGCAGGATACATCTAGGATCTAGCGGCTCTTCTTCATATTTCCTGTAGTGCTGCCAGCTCTTTTATTCGTGATCGCCACATTGATTTTGACCGCCTTTCTTCTGTTTATGCCCCCATTGAAGATCCAGATGACGGAGGATATCAGATCATCAGGCGTAGTGCCCTCTCCATAGCTATGCTCTCTCACTTTCTATTCCAATCTTCTGCCGACATCCTTATCCCCATCGTTCGCGGTCTTCGAGAGATGAGGAGCACAGTTATGTTAGTCCTCGGGGAGACTCTATTGGGCCTAGACCATGCCCATGCTACCAGGGCCATGCTCTCTTCCGGGGCTCCTCATGTTCTACAGGTTTGGCTTCTAGAGCTCCTAGGTATGCTCATTCACCCTTCTCACCTAGGGAGGCAGCTTTCCTACGATAGCCTGGAGGTTCACCGCCCATTTTATTCAGCCAATGACTGGTTTTCTTGGCTCCAGTGTCTCTTTTACGAGGACATTCACTGGATCTGCCCCCAATGGGTTTACTGTTCAATCACGGTGCGGCTCCCTGGACGTCCCGGGGTTTGGTTACCAGGTTTACATGCTACCACTTTTTATGTTCCGGGCCGGGTAGTCCGCCAGTTTGGGCTGCTTTAGGACGTTCTAGATGTTATCACTGCAGATTTCTTGAGGAGTTCTGCCCTACATCCTTCTACTATGAGGCTCTTTGCTAAGGCTTGGCATAACAAAGTATATGCTCCCTTTCGAAGGGTTCCTGCTTCAGTTACTCCTACCGCCGAGTACCTTATCAAGATTCAGGCTTTGATCGGAGGATAGCTTTATGACCAGATAGACATATAGCAGAAAGCAAAAATTAAACTTTATTTTCCAAAACTTTTGACAAATCCTGTTTACTCTTTCTGCACTTAATTAAATATGTGATGTATTTATTTTCCAAAGACTTTCTCCTTTGTATGTAGAAATGCTCTAATCATGTTAAATCAAAGTTGGCACACTTTCAATCCTTTTAGGTTATGAAAAATTTTCCTCTTAATGTCTCTTTTAGCTTTTATTACCTTGCTTTGAGTCTTGCTTAGAGTTTTAATCATTCTATACCATGAATTCTCATTTTGACAGCCAATAGATCCAGAGATGGGTTTAAGTTTTTATCTTGATTCATCGGGTAGCAAATGAAGTTTGCCCCTAGTTTTGGGGCTTTGATGTGGTTCTGGGCAAACACAAGTTTGCCCCTAGTTTGGAATAGAGAAACTCAAGACATTGGATTTTGTCAAGAGTTGGGTTTATTTGGACTGAGAGGCCGCCTACTTATCCCTGAATGGGTATCAGGTCCGTAGTAGTTCAGCCAAGGCTAGAAGGAGAGTGGTTTTCAGGCGATTTTATGACCAAACCGAGTAGGTTGCCTACGTATCTCCTAGCAAGAATCAGGTTAAGTGTAGTTCATCTAGGTAGGAGGTTTCGAAAGACAAGTTTCAAGCAAAATATTTTTTGAGGCAATCGAGGTTGATTGGTTGTTTGAATTCAACCCCATCTAGGTCCATAAGATAGTCAATCCCTCCAGAGAGGAGTGTCTTAATGATGTATGGTCCGACCCGGTTGGGTTTGAATTTTCCTCTAGGGTCATAAATAAGCGTTTTAAGCTCTTTGAGGACCAGGTCACCCTTAGCAAGCTTCCTTGGGCGAACCTTTTTGTTGAAAGCACGAGATATCCTTTTCTGATATCCCCGAGTGTGATTTATTGCCGCTAACCTCTTTTCATCTAGTGGCATTAACTCCTCATATCTCCCTCGTAGCCATTCAAGTTTAGTTACCTCACATTCTGCCAAAACTCTAAGAGAGGGTATTTCGACCTCAACCAGGAGGACAACTTCTATCCCATAGACCAATGAATACGGCGTAGCCCCCGTCGAAGTACTCAGAGAAGTCCGGTACCCCCATAATACAAATGGTAGTTTTTCATGCCAATCCCTATATGTATCCGTCATTTTTCCCAGAATCGCTTTAACATTAGCTGCTTTTACCGCTCCATTCGTTTGAGGCCTATATGGGGAAGAATGGTGACGGGTAATCCTATACTTTTCTAAGAGTGGGATAACTTCTCCTTGAAAATGGCTACTGTGATCAGAAATGAATTCATTTAGGACCCCATATCTGCAAATTATGTTATTCTCAATAAAGCTCACTACATCCTTGGCTTTCAGAGTTGAGTACGACGCTGTTTCCACCCATTTGGTAAAATAGCCTATCGCCACAATTATGTACCGGTGTCCGTTGGAGGCCTTTGGAACCACTTCACCAATGATATCAATACCCCACACAGAAAACGGCTAGGGGGTGGTCATGCTATAGAGTTGGGAAGGCAGGGTATGCATCAGATTGGCATGGGTTTGACACTTATGACAACTTTTGACATACTCACAGCAATCCTTATCTAAGATCGTCCAGTAATACCCTTATCGGATTATTTTCTTCGCTAACATGTGCCCATTCATGTGGGGCATACAAATTACTTCATGTATCTCCTCCATCATCCTTTTAGCCTCTCTCCCATACAGACATTCCAAATTATAACCAGTATAAGACTTTTTCCATAGCTTTCCTGTATAGATTACAAACTAGGCTAAAAACCTTCGAATTTCTTTCTTATCCTTCTCTGAAGCTCCCTCAGGGTATTCTCCCTTTTTAATAAAACTCCAAGTATCTCAATCTCCTCTCCCTCTTCAATGGCTGGGATCATTTCAAATGAGGGTCGGGTTCTTTCGTCTATGGATAAAGGGATCATTGTAATTCCCATAAGGATTTGGATCATTGAGGCCAGGGTTGCTAGGGAATCGGCTAATTGGTTTTCCTCATGGGAAAGGTAATAGAATGAGATCTTTCTAAATTATACTTTCAAGCTCTCCAGGTATTCATGGTAAGGTCTTAATTTCTCATGTTTAATTCTCCAATCACCTCGTACTTGTGATATTATTAGGTTAGAATCTCCAAAGACATCGATTCTCTCAACTTTTAAAGCCAAGGTTGCTTCCATCTCAATTATGGATGCTTTATATTCTGTCGTATTATTGGTTGAGTTGTACTTAAGCTAGACGGCTAGCGGGGTGGGGGTTCTACTGGGTGATACAAGGATGATTTCGACCCCATAACCTATTTGATTAGTGGTCCCATTGAAATACATTTTCCGTAAATCTTCTTGCAGCTCCATTACTCCTTCATCAGGGAACTTAAATTCTCCTTTTTCCTTAAACTCTATGGCTAGGTCTGCTAAGTATTCGGTGAATGCTCTCCCTTTGACGGATTTAGAGGTGACATATCTGATATCAAATTAAGCTAATATCATGGTCCAATGGGAGATCCTACTGGTTAAGGCAGATTTTTCGAATAGGTATTTGAGGGGGTCCATTCGGGATATCAAGGTCAGAAGAAAGGCTAGCATGTAATGCCTAAGGCGACGGGTACACCTCACCAAGGTCCAATAGGCTTTCTCTAACGGTGAATAGTTCAGCTCTTATTCGGTCATTCTTTTACTCAAAAAGTATATAGCTTTCTCCACGTGCCCCTCTTCTTCTTCTTGGGCCAACATGCACCCCATCGAATTCTCGATTACGGATAGGTATAACAATAAAGGCTTTTCAGGTTTGGGAGTGATAGGACATGCGGGTTTTGGAGATAGATTTTGATCTTTTCAAAGGCTTTTTGGCAGTGGCTATCCCATTCAAACTTCTCCCCCTTTCTCAGCAATTTAAATAGTGGGTCACAGCTCATGGTGAGTTTGGATATGAAATGGCTAATGAATTGTATCCTACCCAAAAATCCCCTCAACTCCTTCTCATTTTTCAGCGGCTGCATTTCTGCTATGGCTTTTATTTTGGTTGGGAACACCTCAATCCCCCTCTGTGTGATGAGAAATCTTAGCAACTTCCCAGTGGTAACCCCAAAGGTTCACTTTTGCGGGTTCAACCTCATTCTAAATTTTCTTATCCTCTCAAAGAGCTTTCTCAGTGCTCCTAAATGACCTCCTCTCTCTTTAGACTTTACTATCATGTCATCCACATATACCTCCACTTCTTTATGAATCACATCATGTAGTAATGTAGTAACAGTTCTTTGGTAAGTCGCCCCTGCATTTTTAAGTCCGAATGGCATTACTCTATAGCAATAAGTACCCCAAGGTGTGATGAAAGTGGTTTTTTTCCCTATCCTTCGGTGCCATGAGAATTTGGTTATACCCTGAGAACCCGTCCATAAAAGATAAAAGCTCATGTCCCGTGGTATTATCAACTAGTACATCGATATGGGGTAAAGGGAAATCGTCTTTAGGGGCTAGCTTTGTTTAAATCTTGAAAATCAACACAGACCCTAACACGACCATCCTTCTTTGGACTAGCACAATGTTGGTGACCCATTTGAGATACTCGGTGACAATCAAGAATCCAACTCTTAATTGTTTTTCAACTTCCTCTTTTACTTTAAGCGCCCATTCAGGCCTCATTCGCCTCAATTTTTGTTTTATGGGTTTTGAATTTAGGAAGAGGGGGATATGATGTTGGACTATCTCTGGATCAATTCATGGCATATCATCATAAGATCATGCAAAGACGTCTTTGAATTCATTTAATAGACTGATTAATTCTTTGCTTTCCTCATTTCTAAGTGTGGAGCCAATAGAAACATTTTGTGGATTATCCTCATTTCCCAAATTAATCGTCAAAGTGCTTTCTATGATTTTACATGCAGATTCGTTTTCTTTTTCAATTAATTTTTGCAATTCGTTCGGTATTTCATCACATTTATTCCATGCATCAGAGTTATTATTATGCGCAGTCGAGTAAGCAGAATTAGTCATACTCTTATTGATTTTCTTGGGGGTGATTACAACAGACATGGAGATATTAAGATGCCTCATATGGGCCATTACAGACTCCGGGGAGGGGGGATACCTATCACTAGACTCGAACACCCATTCTTTATTGACTCCTCGTTTGAGTTCCAAGGTCTCGCAGCCCGGCAATCCCTTTGTTTCATCTTCGTCCTCTGGCTCTTCCCCATTTCCCGGCTCTTCCTCATATTCTGGCTCTTCCCCATATTCTGGCTCTTCATCCTCTGCTTTATTCTCTTTGTTCTCTTCCTCATTCTGTCTTTTCCCATCTTCTTTCACAATCTTCTCAGAACTACCCTCTTCTATTTTCCCCGTTTCTCCCAGCAACTCTTTCATTGCTGAACCATCTAATGTACCAATCCAGTTCTGAACAACGGCGAATTTTGCAGGCACCTAAAGGTAAGGATCTTCATAATCAGATAAGTCATATGCAAAGAAAATCTCGAATCCCGGCTTCACAGACTTATCTGCGTTATCCATCCACGGTTCTGGGAAACCGCAGAACGGAAAATCCTCCCATTCCTTGACAAAATACCCATTGAGAGTCTTCAGATATGGCTCCATTGGCGCATCAGTTGTTTTCTTCTTTTTCTTCATTTCTTCCTTCGTTGGTTAATATCCTAACCTGCGAGTATGGGTTTGTGTAATGATACTCGGGAATTATGGCAATCCTTGGTGTTTCTTACCCAAACCCAACCCCGGAAAGAACCCCATCTTTCTCATAATTTCGGCTACCAACGGACTTGCATATTGGTCAAAGTAAAGTGGCAGGAACTCCTTTGGCTTGCTATTTTCTATCACATTAATGAATTCGAATCCACCCAAGCTTGTTTCCTCCTCTTGCATTTGTACTTCCAAGACCGGGGCATTAGACGAAGCTTCAGACATATGCATCTAACTATCCCCTAGAATATCGCAAACCTTATTCCCCCAAATGTATTTGTCTTTTTGATGGATGGTACCCAAACTGTCCACCCATGGTCTTCCCAAGAGCAGGTTGAATGATGCAGGAATGTCAATGATCTGAAACTCTGCTTCCTTTTCTATGGATCCCACGGAGAGATTTAGAAAAATGATCCCCATAACCGCCCGCTGAGTGTTGTCATAGGCCCTTACCTTTTGTTCTAATGGTATAAATGTTGACTCATCAAGCCCCATCCTCCCGGCTGTCCGGAATGGGCATACGTTTAGAGAAAACCCGTTGTCAATGAGACAGTTGGGCAAAGAGTTCCCTAGACTTCCGACAGTAATATGCAATGGTTTATTGTGCGCGGGTCCTTTAGGAGGTAGATCAGTTTTGGCAAATGAGATAGCGAGGATTGGGCTTTTGTTGATCATACCGACGAGATCCTCTGGGGTGATGTTGATGAAAACATTCGACTGATTGAGGGCGTCAAGGACTGCTTATCTATGACGTTTGGAAGGAATCAGTAGCCCCCAAATAGTGATATTTGCTTGTGTCTTTTTCATTTGTTTCAAGACCCTATCTTCTTCCTCTTCTTCATCCATATTTCCTTTCCCTTTTCCCAAATCTTAACCCAGATGGTCTACTTCCAACTCATGTAGCTTAAAGTGTCTTCCTGATCAAGTTAAATGACTGATTCCTTCCTTTACCCATAGGTTGTCTTGTACCCCAATCATTTCCAAACCTTTTCCCTCACCCTTATCACTATCATACCATAAGTCCTCCACCTGATCGATGATTTGATCATCATTCTCTTCATACCAAACTGAGTTGTTAGTTTCTGACGCCCACCACTCCAAAGTAATATCCTCTTTTGTTGTTCTCTTTTTAAATTCCCCCGACTGTTCCCCGATTGTGCAGATCAACATAACCTCTGTCGGTTGATATGATTCCCTTGGTTCCCCAATCTTGGTAATCAACTTGGAAGGATCGAAAGAAGTTTCTTCTCACTCTAAGAAATAAATGCCTGGTGGTGGTAGTACTGCGTGATGATTCGGTACTGGGTTCTTGGTGACATTTGGTGAATTGGCAGGAGGCTCGGATATCACTTTCTTGTCTATCAAATCTTGGATTTCGTGCCTCAGCCTCAAGCATCGGTTAGTAGAATGTCCTTGCTCTTGATGGAACTTGCAGTATAGGTCAGATTTGAAGTTTGGAGGAGGTGGGTTCGGCCTTGGTCGTGGTTCCAACAAATGCAGATGCCCCTTTGCCAGTAACCTGTCGAGAGCTGTAGACAGCGATACCCCCAGATCTGAAAATTTTCTTAACGGCTTATCCCTTCATTTTCTCAGATAACTTCTTGTTATGTAAAAATTCTTCTCTAGTTTACTTAGTGCATTTATATCTGTAGATCCCAAATGACCTCCCGAGTGTCCCCCTCCTGTTCTGTAGTTCGGACGCCTCTACTTGTTCACTGGTTCATCTCTCTTGATTACCCCCTCTTGTATTGCAATTTCAATCCTGGTTCCCACATCAAACACTTCGGTAAAGGTGTTGATTAAATGAAACCTCATTCTTTCTTGGTAGATGGGCTGGAGGTTTTTCATCGGCATCTGGATTTGTTCTTTTTCAGTTGGCCTCTGCACCATTTTAGCTGCCTTCCCTCTCCAACGGCTCAAGTTCTCAGCAAAAGATTCCTTGTTCCCCTGTCTGGTAGTCTCTAGATCTTAGACAGTAACGTCCAGGTCTTGATTATACTCATATTGGGCCACGAACGATTTGACAACCTCCTCCCAAATTCTGGTCTTGCTTGACTCTAATGTAAGGCACCATGATAAGGCGGCTCCAGTTAACGTCTGTTGAAACAAAATAGCCATCATGGTTGTGCTCAAGCCACTCGGCTGAAAGGCCCCTATGCACATTCGGATATGACTACGGGGGTTCCCCATGCCTTCGAATGTATCAAATACTGGCATCTTGAACCCGGCAGGTAATACCTCACAAACTCCGTCATATAGCCCCTCCAATTCTAGCAGGTAAGTGTCAACTCCATGGGCTTTTCAGACTACCCTTTCTAGTTTCTCCACTTTCTCAATCATCAGTTTCTGTATCTCAGCTCTTTCTTTCTCTAACCTTTCCTTTTCTGATCTTGGCGCTTCAACCCTTTGGACTTCTGGGTCATCAAACCAATCCTCTTCCCTTATAGGGGGATCAACAACTTGTGGATTAGCTACTAGTGGCTGTCGTGCCATTGTCTCTATCATAGTCATCATCCTATTCATCTGTCCTGCCTGTTGCTCCACAATAGCCCTTAATTCTGCTATCTCTCTCGTATTCATCTCTTGTGCCATCTCCCTTCTTACTAACCTCGTTGTAGAATCTTTGACCCAAATAATCCCTTCCAGGCATATGAACTCCCTAGCATGTAATCCTAATCAAGAATTGATTTCCTAATTGAAAGGTTCTATATGAGCTATTATGCAAAGGCCGGGTTTTGGTCAAATAAGGGACCCTTAACACACATCTGATAGGATGCTTCATATACCAACACATGGTACGAGTTCAAGGGTGATCACACAGTCCCATGATGGCTTTACCGACCGGGTTGCCCCGAGCCTCCAAGGTCATAGTTCCGTGCAATCGCCTGGCTAGACATGCAAGTGCAATGCAACAGGCACACAAAAATTAATTAATTTGATTAAAAGGATGCTTTCAAGTCTAATCCTCGAGTGAACCCAAAATCAGAAATTCCTGGTCTGCGAAACCAGAGATTCTGCGTTCGATCCCTAGCAGAGTCGCCAGATTGTGGATACCGGCATTTGGGCCTACTTTTAAAACATTTTTTTTTCAAAACAAATACCAAGAGTCACCACTTAATTTTTTAAAGGAAAATTAAGAAACCATTTAAAAAGAAAATTGATCTTTTTGAAAACCAGAGATTTTTATGTCCGGGGATAATGGAATGAGAGGGGAAGGAGCCCGGTGGACTAAAACACCCCCTCTCATCCTATCTCGTGATAGGCCTCTACTCAACATCCTTTTTAATTGAATTATTAATCTAAGCATGCTCTCAACTAATACATACGTATAAATATACATGTCTAAAAGGGTACAAGATTGCTAATGATAAAACATCATTCATAAGCCACATAACTCAAGTAGCAAGCAAGATGATGTGCAAAATAGGAAACTAAGGAACTTACTCGGGATCCAGCCACAAATATTTAACGTGCAATGCATACAAATAAAAATAAAATCTAAGAAAAGGTCTCTAATTCATGTATACAAATAAAGCAAGACCTAATCTTAGGTGTCACGTATGGGGTCAAAAAATCAATAAAAATCAACAAGCAAAATAAGCTAGAGGAAACGTTGAGAAATCGTACCTTGATAGCGCTACAAAACAAGGGTTAGCCCATATGCTTGGAACAATATATAATATCGAATCCTAAGTAACACACCCAAAGTTCTAGCTTAAATCTATCAAGCATAGGAAGGGTTGACATAATTATGAATTCACTATAAGTAGTTGGAAATACAACGCCTCCATAGATATTTAAGTCTCAACTAGGAGCCAATGCAATGTCCATATGGAGATGGTGTAATCCCAATATGATCATAAAGAACCCATAGTTATGTTCAACTAGGTTCAATTCAAATGCAACCTTAAGCTAAAGATTAGTCTTAATCCTAAGTATCAATGTACATGAAATGAATGCATGGATATAAATAAGAATGAGATATGAACTAATTATTGATTTGGATCATTTAGCCTCCGGATTTAAGTCTAATTAATCATTGTTAGAACATGGTTTGAGTCCTAAGGTACTAGATGACCATTTAGATTAGACTTAACAAAATTTATCAAAACAGTGACAGAATGTCAGGATTGACAGAGATGAAACCTGAGTTTAGAAAATAGAAAAGTCATACTTCCAACAGTTGGATCTTAATGATTTTTGAGTATGTTATGTCTCTGTGAGTCCAGTTTCTATCCCAAAAAGAAAATTGATAATCAAACGGTTCAATCTTTGGAAATGGGGTAAAAAACTAGACATCACTTAGAAATTCACAACTCTCTGTCCGGGGTTTTTGTATGATTTTCTACAAATAGCAAACAAATCCGAATGACTTCATTCTTTTTAGGAGACCTTCTTAACACATTAGCCTTCTTAGAAAAATTCATTGGAGGTTAAAAAAACTTGATTAAGGTTCTGATCTACTAAGTTTAAAACAGACTTACTGTTCTGAAATCTTTGGCAGAGAGTAACTTACTCACAAATCATGAGACCAAATCATTTTAAATATGGAATTTCATTAAAACAATAAACATATGTGGTAGATATATGAGTTATAAACACTCTCCAATTGGTCTCACCAATTCTCATGGACCATGACTTAATTAAAAATCTTAGATCTCAGTGAGTTCATGAGTTCACTGCACCAATCTTGACATTTATATCAAATAAATTAATCCCCCTCTCATAGTTAATGATCCTTGGAGGATATGACTTTATTACATCCTATTCTCCTCTCAAATTAATGGTCCTTGGAGACTAAGACATGACTAATCTACCTAAACCTCCATGGAATATAGAATGGATTCCATGAGGTTCCAAGTAGAAAAATCCAAATCATAGACTTAGACTTTGAATCCATCCATACATGTGTGGATACAACTATGATTAACCTAATCCCCATATAAATCATAGGATTATAGGAGACTAAGGGATTAAACTCAAGGAAATCTCATGAGACATTGAAGATCTCATGAATTTTCAAAAGAAGTATCAACAAGATGAAAATAAGATCAAAATTATTTGACAAAAATCCAAGTAAAACTCTCTTACAAACTAGTTTTATTTTAAACCCAAAGCTCTATTTAGATCCAAATTAGTGAAAGCAAGTAAGATCTCAATCACAATTCTATGTGGTGTGTAATGAAATGGGGTAGGAAGAGACTTCTTGAAAATGTGTAAAAGTCCTAAATCTATGAATTGTTATTGAGTTTCAACCTAGATCTAGAGAGAATTAGAAGGTTACCTCTATAACCTCAAGGATTTCTTGTTGGATGAAGAGCTCTTCCAAATTCTTCAAGTTCCTCTTCAATTTCTTCAAATTCTTCTTGATTTCTTCAAGGTTTTCTTCCAAAATCCTCTCAAATCTCTCTAAGTTTTCTTGTATATCTCTTGTATATATGTGAAGATGGAAGAAGATTCTTGAGATCCTTGTAATGGAGGTGAAGGCCTCCCTATGCAGACCATTTTCAATGGGGTTAAATTGGTAATTTTGGATGAAAACCCACATGCAAGAATGTTCTATACGTATTTGAGAAAAACAGTCTGTTACAGCGAGCGACACTCACTGACTTGTCTATGGCATTAAGTGAGTGTCGTTCCGGCACTCGGCACCGGCCATCCCGCGTGCGGCTTCCAACGGATTCATCCCCCTTTTTTGGTTTTATTTTCAAAATATATACTTACTACATACTAATATACTAATATACTTTAGTAGACTATACTAATATAATAATGTATACCTATATACTAGTATATACTTGTATACTTAATAGGTTTTACATATATAGATTACTTATTATATAAACATTATTTTTTTTCTTTTCTTTTCTTCTTTCTTTCTTTCCTTTTATTTTCTTTTCAAAACTCTCTTTTTCCCTTTTTTTTTCTTTCCAAATCACTATATATATTGTTGGCCCAAATATGAAAACCTTAGAGGGGGGGTGAATAAGGTTTTAGCAAAAAATTAACCTTTTAAAAAACTTAATAGCAATATTAAACACAATCACAAACAATAATGTAAAGATAGAAGAGAAGAGACACTTGCAAACCGAGTTTTCAAGTAGTTTGGCAATCCGCACACTGCGACCTACGTCTAACCCTCAAGAACACCTCTTGAGGATTCCTTTAATCCAACCTACTTCACTGGTGTAGATCTAACCGTTACAAGAGTCTTCAATTCTCCCAAAGAAGAAAACCTCTTATTTGCACACAAGGGTTACTAATCCTCACTCTTTACAAATAATTGAAATACAAATTTAACTCTCTCTAAAGTGGATAGTACAATGATAGCTCACACAACAACTCCTTAGTGAGTGGATAATACAAATGAAAGCTCACTACAATTTGCTCTCTCAAGAATTACAATTGAAATCTAGAGCAAATTGATTTTTCACTCAAACCAGGGCTCAATTATGAATGATGATTAAACAAGATGTTTGAATGGTTTTCCTTGATTTCCCTCTTGTTTACAACCCTTAAAAACATCCTTGTAAATAGCTTTTGAAAGATTATAGCCGTTGGAAGTGGTTGGGGGGAGTAAAAACAATTTTTGGAGAGTATAAAAACTAGTCGTTATGCTGTAATGCACGGTTCAGTGGGCTGAATGAGCGATCCAGTCGACTGGATGAGTGTAGCACAAGATGCCAATAAAAACATAAATCAGTCGACTAATTTATGGTCCAGTCGACTAAAATTTGTACCCTTCAGTCGACTGTTTTAGGATCCAGTCGACTGAATTGACTATTTGGGCAGACTATTGGCAAACTGACAGCTCTGTACTAAAACGGGCATAACTCCCTCTACAAAACTCGTTTTTGCAACCAGTTTGAAGATTAAAAACTAGATTCACATAGATTTCCAACCATATAAAACTCAATATCTAATTGCTTACCAATTGGATCAAGTTTGCCTTTAAAGTTGACCCATCTACAAAGGGCTCTTGATTTTGACTTGGCCATTTCAAAACTTTTGTGAAATGAATTTAATTGAGTGGTCTAGGTATGTTAGGTCCTTGAAAGTATTTTAAAGTATGAGAGCAAGGATCCAAAGTTCAATTAAAGTTACTTGAGCCCCTATGAGTGATTGATCAAAATGCTTACATGTAAATCCTAGTCTTCAACCAAGAATATAAAATCTTCAAGTATTCAAACTTGATCCTTGTTGAGCTCCATCACTCTTGGGCTTCACCATATGCTATCTCATGAACTCAAACAAAGTTAGAACATTTAAGATCTCTATCAAGAGATTAGCACAATGAAAATGACTTGATGATAGCTTAGAATAGAACAATTACAAAACATGCTATTATCAATAGATTTGTCATCATCAAAACAAATATCAATAATGCCTAAGAAATTCAAGGCTAACAATTTCCCCCTTTTTGAGATGTCAAAACATGCAATAGAGATATAGCAATTAAAGCACAATAAGAGTCATTTTCATGTTTATCATTCAAAGTAGCAAGAAATACAAAGTATGAATCCAAGAATGATAACTTTCAAAGAAATCTCTATTATCATTTTCCCTTTATTTAAAGATCTCTATCATTTTCATATCTCTATATCATTTCCCCACTTTTGACAACAACAAAAAGATTGGGGGTTTGAACTAATAGTTCCCCCTCAAGATAAGCAAACATGTCATGGAGGCAACATAATAATACTAAATTACCAAATACCAAATATGATACCAAATTAACTAAAGTAAACATAATGATATGCTCCCCCTCAACATATGGATATATTAATAAATACCAATTTAAGATCAAATTTATGCATTATCTCCTTAGGAGGATGAAATAGCTATGAACATCAAAACAAAATAACTTGATAAACTAAACATGATTAGCCTACTATCAACATCAAGAGGAATATCAAATCAAATTAATCTATCCTACTCCTACTAGGCTTAAGGAAGAGATTTAACCATTGTCCAAGCGCCTCATGGATGTAACATTTGCCAAGGAGGTAGGAAAAGATCCTTTGACAACCCAAATCATGTTAATTTTCTTACGAAATGAATATTTGTAATTAACATGCCCATTTTTTATGCAATAATGACAAGTTACATGGGGAAGGGTCTCATTTGAGATTGATTCCTTAACAAAGAAATTCTTGTGAGAATTTGAAGTAGAAGGTGTAGTCTTTACAAAGAAGCTTTTGTATTTCTTTTCCTTATATGTGAGATTAAATCCCAAACCGGCTTTGTCAAAAACACATTTTTGCTTTTCCAAAAGCATATTTAAATTTTGTTCACCTTGTGTGAATTTTGCCAAAGTTTTTGTCAAATCGTTCACCTCGTTTCTCAACTCAACATTTTCTTTTTCATTAAGTTCACTTGAAGGTTGATTGGTTGAAACAAGTTTTTCTTTTCTCAAAATTTTATTTTGAAATTTTAAATCATCCAATTGTTTTTTAACTCCAAATTTTCTTTTTTAATCTCATTTGAAGATTGTGCTCTTGAAACAAGCCTTTCATTTTTAATCTTCAAAGATTCATTTTGGAATTTCAAAATATTTAACTCATTTGAAAGCATTGAAAAGTTCTTTTTAAGAGAAATATATTTGATTCCCAAATTTTCCAACTCCTCAATTAACTCCTCAAAAGCACATTGAAGCTCATTGTAATTAGTGGATGAGTTTGTTTGCTATAATTATTTATTCGGGCGTGCCAGAGCCTTGTTAGGTAGGCCCAAACTAATAAAACAAAATTTCCTAAGTCACTTGTGTGAGTGATACACAAGGTTTGGAAATCTGACTTCTATCAAACGATTGTGATGGCCAAGTAGGAAAGTACCCTTGGCCTAAGGTCCCTAGATAGTGCTGAAGCGCACAAGTCTAGCAAGTGATGAACACAAGCAAGAGAAATTAAATAAAAAGAGCATTTTTATTTAATTAGGAAGAAAAGAGAAATTACAAGGATGTAATTATAACTAAGAAAGCCTAGGAAAATAAAAGAATGCTAAGAGTGCTAAGAATGCTTTTTTTGATGCATTGGTCGAAGTGACGCGGAGTGAGTTGATTGCTTGGCCTGCCTGTTAATTTATAGCGGCCATGGAGGTCTCCTAGATAAGGTAGGAAGTATCTGATCAACAATAATCTGGTAAAAAATACCAGTTTATTTCCCAAAATCTGATAAAAGCTGCCATCATTATCTTCAAATATATACATATACGCATATGCATATATATCTTGTATCTGGTCCGAATATGGTATAGATTCGGCTGCCTTTGCCACCAAGTAAAAGATATGCTTCCCAAAGTATTTGATATTATCCTCCC
Source organism: Hydrangea macrophylla (assembly GCA_033977485.1). Classification (NCBI taxonomy): domain Eukaryota; kingdom Viridiplantae; phylum Streptophyta; class Magnoliopsida; order Cornales; family Hydrangeaceae; genus Hydrangea; species Hydrangea macrophylla. The sequence continues at coordinate 99,674,314 of CM066994.1, forward strand.
ATAATGTTGATAATATCTTGAAAGATATACCATATCTCTTAATTTCTCTTATTATAATATAATATATATATATATATATCACCAATATTATAAGAGGTCAAACATTGATACACTTCCATTTGTGATCAAATTGCAGTGGAGGCCAAACATTGATAAGCCCGAATTCAATTCATGATGTAGGCTGCATATGACTTCTTCCAGAATAGTTCCCAACTGGCCCCACCACATCACTTCCCAACTTGGCCTTAAACAGTCCTGGGCTTAATTGATCATGTATTCGCATGTTAACAACTAGGCCACGTGGCTCAAATTCTTGGCTAGCCAGTCCGATTTGGACTTTGGCAAGTCCGAATGAATCAGCAAAGCCTGAGAATAAGCCTAATTCTTATCACTTAAATGATGACCAAATTACAAAATGGTCAATGAAGTGACCAATATTATGGAATGATGGTCATCATTAGGGGTGGCCCACCATGTGTTGTATATACTGAACCAAATGGTGACTTTAATATAGTGAAACCCGATCATAATCTTCAATGGCCATCAGCCCGACCAACTTTTGAACCAATCAGTGTCATTAATTTTGCAATTGGTCTGTGCAACTTTTTTAACTTAAAAAATGTATTTTTTGGGTACAAACAGAGTTGGAGTTTACCTCTTTTACCTTACTTTCATGGGTGGCTTCTTGGTCGCTTGACTCATCTTCGGATGCATCACTATTCAAATTGCTTCAAGTGCCCCCTTTTGCCATTTTCTCATTTTCATCATCTTCTTCATTGGCAAATAGGCATACATAACTTTTTTCTTTCCCTTGTACAACCTCTTTTTGTACTTCTTGTTGATGAGTTAGGTTTTCAACATTTCCTATAACATCATCAACTCTTTGTTGCAATTCAAGGATTTGGTTAGTAGCATTATGAATATTTATTAAACATAACCAAATTTCATTAGCATTAGAGCATGAACGAATTCTATTATATGTGGTATTATCTAAAGCATTATATAGAATTTTCATAACTCTAAAATTTAATAGAGCTTTATTTGATCACTCTCATTCCATTCAATCTTTGGCTTAGGAGAAAAACCATTCCTGACAAAACTCCAAAGATTGTAGTCAAGTGAAAGATAATAAATTTCCATTCTCCTCTTCCAATGATCATACTTATGATCATTCAATGATGGCAGAGTACTAATGCAATAGCCTTTTCTTTTTTTAAAAAAAGTGGTTTCCATGGATCTTAACTCTAGATTGTAAAATCTTTTGAAAATACTAGAGTCGAGGCTCTGATACCAATTGTGGCCAAATTATGGAAACCTTAGGGGGGGGGGGGGTGAATAAGGTTTTAGCGGAAAGTTAACCTTTTAAAAAATTTAATAGCAATATTAAACACAATCACAAACAATAAAGAGAGAAGGGAAGAGACACTTGCAAACCGAGTTTTCAAGTAGTTCGGCAATCCGCACACCGCGGCCTACGTCCAACCCTCAAGAACACCTCTTGAGGATTCCTTTAATCCAACCTAATTCACTAGTATAGATCAAACCATTACAAGAGTCTTCAACTCTCCCAAAGAAGAACACCTCTTATTTGCACACAAGGGTTACTAATCCTCACTCTTTACAAATAATTGAAATACAAATTTAACTCTCTCTCTAGAGTGGATAGTACAATGATAGCTCACACAACAACTCCTTAGTGAGTGGATAATACAAATGAAAGTTCACTATAATATGCTCTCTCAAGAATTACAATTGAAATCTAGAGCGAATTGATTTTTCACTCAAACTAGGGCTCAATTGTGAATGATGATTAAACAAGATGTTTGAATGGTTTTCCTTGATTTACCTCTTGTTTATAACCCTTAAAAACATCCTTGTATATAGCTTTTGAAATATTATAGCCATTGGAAGTGGTTGGGGGGAGTAAAAACAATTTTTGGAGAGTATAAAAACTAGCCATTATGTTGTAATGCGCGGTTTACTGGACTGAATGAGCGATCCAGTCGACTGGATGAGTGTAGCACAAGATGCCAAAAAAAAATAAATCAGTCGATTAATTTATGGTCTAGTCGACTGAAATTTGAACCCTTCAGTTGACTGTTTTAGGGTCCAGTCGACTGAATCGACTATTTGGGCAATCCGTTTGAAGATTCGGAAACTAGATTCAAATAGCTTTCTAATGATAGAAAACTCAACGTCTAATTCCTTACCAATTGGATTAGGTTTGCCTTTAAATTTGACCCATCTGCAAAGGGCTCTTGATTTTGACTTGGCCATTTCAAAACTTTTGTGAAATGAATTTAATTGAGTGGTCTAAGTATGTTTAGGTCCTTGAAAGTATTTTAAAGTATGAGAGCAAGGATCCTAATATCCAATTAAAGTTACTTGAGCCCCTATGAGTGATTGATCAAAATGCTTACATGTAAATCCTAGTCTTCAACCAAGGATAGAAAATCTTCAAGTCTTCAAGCTTGATCCTTGTTGAGCTCGAGCACTCTTGGGCTTCACCATATGATATCTCATGAACTTATACAAAGTTAGAACATTTAAGATCTCTATCAAGAGATTAGCACAATTAAAATGACTTGATAATAGCTTAGAATAGAACAATTACAAAACATGCTATTATCAATAGATTTGTCATCATCAAAACAAATATCAATAATGCCTTAAAGAAAAACAAGGCTAACATATATTTTAAATTGAAGTTAATTTCCAGACTGTCTCTCCCACACGCACTTCACATCTGAGTTTCCCGTATACCCAGTTTCTCTCTTTTCTTTTTGAGATTTTAATTGGAGCTGAAGAATCTTCTGAGGAACTTGAATCATTTGGAAAAATAATCTTCAAATTTCGTCGGGCAGTGTCATCATCGGTTTAGAGATAACCATCCCCTGAATTCGATGGTCGGTGAATTGGGGTGTCTATAATATCCAAAAACAAATACATATCAATTGCATTGGAAATTTACATGACCATTTCTCTAAAAATAAAAACATTAACAAAAGTGCTAACTACTTAAAAAAAAATTATTTAAACTAGTAGTTTCTTTTTCAACATAACTTTTTTTTTTTTTTTTTTTTTTCATTTTGGGTCTCTCGTCTTGTAATTCTTTTCGGTTCATGATTTAGGTGTGTGCAAGAATCGATTAATAATACGCTCTCACAACTTCTTGGCATCACAATCTTTTTCCAAGGGTTCATTCATGAAAATTGTCTCCATAACAAAGGCACGTCTTCAAATTGATGTAGATCTCCACATAATTCACTACCAAAAACAAGTTTCATATTAGTTGTATGCACGATATAACCTACTTGCAAATCCTATATACCACTGATTTTTGGAAATTTTTAGAGCATTTACAAACCATTGTTTGAATAAACATAACAGAATTGCTTCGAATTTCACAAAAATGGTCAAAATTCTAAACATGAACATTCAAACAAATCAGTTGAGATTTTCACAAAAGATTAAAGAGCTTATGTTGTTCTTGGATTTCAAAAATAATAACTAGTAATTTTTGCACGAAGTGTAACAAATCATACATTTCTTCCTTATTTATGCTTTATTGACGTCCAAGGACAAATACTACAATTATTTTCCCAAGCTTATTATGTGCGGGGTGGGCCAACTCTCAAGCAAGATCACAATCCATCTAAGAAATAATTCACACATATGAATAGCAAGAGCAAGATGGATCACACACTGATGAGGGTTGATATTTGTAGAATATTGGCCTGATGAAGAATATAATCTATAAATCTTAGCCCTATATCTCTAGTTTAAACTGCATTTATGTTTCAATATCTCTCTTTACACAGTGATATATTTCCTTGGCATGTTGTTGTGTTTAGTTATGTTTTATGCAGGTTTAAAAGCTAAATTGGGAGAAAGGTTTAAAAGAGGAGTCAAAGCTGAATTGGACGGCTATTATAGAATGAACCTGGACAACCTCTGCTCGCAGATAGAGTTGCATATATAGGTGGTAGAAAAAGGAGTCAAGGGCTGGCTCTTCTAATCATTGTTTTGTAGGTTTATAATAGAGAATTTTCATTCTGTAAACAACTTCAAGCTTTTGAATTCTGTAATATGATTTTGTGATTCTCTTCAGGTTTTTTTTTTTTTTTATACTGTCTTTCTATTTCGAGATTGCTAGTTATAGTTTTGTTAGTTCTCTATTTGAATATCTATTGAAATTTCAATTTCTTATGCTTGATCCAATGTCTAGATTCAATTCTTTCAACATGTTCCCATATATTCATGTTTTTTCATCTTTAAACATGCTAGAGTAGACTTGTGGTTGGGGATAATGTGATGAAATGTTGTTTCCCAGACACTGCCACGAAACAAACTAAAATTCAGTGGCCATCGATTGGACACAGGACCTAATCGATTTCCATAGATTCAAAGCCAATCGATTGGTATCTTATGCCAATCAATTGGCAATCAAGTGGTAGGATGATGTCTTGGGCAGAATCCTTTTAGCATTCCAGTAACTTATGTTTCAGGAACTCAACCCAAATTGATCTTCTAAAGTTCAAATTATAATGAGATTCTGAAAAATGAGCCTTAAGGCTACTTAATTCATTGAACATAAGTGATTAACATGTTGGATATCTTATATTCGATTTGCTTGTCATAGTTCATAGTTTTAAATAGTCAATATTTTAGTTCTTGAAGTGAGTAAAGTTATTCAACCACTAGTCATGTACAACTTTCAGGACTAGTGTCCAGATTTCTAAACATAATCAATTTGAAATAGTGAATGCTAGAAAGGTAAAGCCCCATTCGTACGTGAATGCTATAACATGGTAGTGGTTGGGACAATGTGGATTCACGTGCTCCCAATACCTTTTCATATAAAGTTTTCAAATCACACTTCTCAAATTTAGTTAATTTAGTTGTAACTTAATTTTAATTAGTTTAATTGAATTTTGAATATAGTAGGAACGTTAGTGCCTCCACCTCAAGAAATCATCTATTTTTTTCATTTAGGTTTCAATCTAGAACCTTCTTGCCCCATATTCCGTTCTTTGGGAGACGACTTGGTCTTACTAGTTTTTACTCGATGCGACCGTCTACACTTGGATGCACTCATATAGCACACATTCTTAGTCGTGTCAAGTTTTTGGCGCCGTTGCTAGGAATGGTTACAAGGCCAGAAATTTTAGATTGGTCCGATCATTTCTTACCCTATTTCTATCTTTCTTTTTCTTTCTTTTCTTCATAACACAACCCTCGTGGTTTATGTTCTTCTATGAACTTGAACTCCACTGAAGCTTTTGTCCCAGATCTATTTGGAGAATCTTCTAATAGTGCGGCAAATCCTATCTCTGCTCATTCGAGTTTTGATTCAATGCATGATACCGAAAGTATGAAAGGAGAGAATAGGGTTGACTTTATTGAGGATGGTCTACGCCCTTGACATGAACTTCTCACTCCTGATCGAACAACCACACCTTCTTGTATTTGTATCCTACCACACACAGGCACATTCCATTTCTAAATTGGAATGATTCAACTGTCGCCAACTTTCCATGGGATGGAAAAAGAGAAGGTATATCTTCAAATCCGAGACTTTGAGGATGTTTGTGGTATATTCATCGATCAAATTAAACATGCTCAAGTGATAAAACTCGACTAAAGCTTTTCCCCTTCACCCAAAAGGATAAAGCAAAGGCATGCTTATTATCTCTAAAGTTGAACTCTATATCAACTTGGTCGGCTATGCATAAGGACTTTCTTAGAAAGATTTTCTTTAATCGGTTAACTACCAATTTGTTGAGACAAATCAGGACCTATTCTCAAAAAGAGGGAGAAACTTTCATTGTGGCATGGGAGTGATTCAAAGACCTGTTGTTGTTGTTCCCACATTATGGTTTCGAGAAGTGGCAAAAAATAAGCTTTTTCTTTGATGGTTTTGGCCCAAAGACGAAGAAACTTGTTGAAACCATGAGCAGTGGTGATTTTTTGAGCAAAAATGTTGACCACGCTAAAGCTCATTTTGAATGGTTACCCGAGCACTCCCCAGACTGGAAAACTCAAGTGACGAGAACTCAAACAAGTTCAAGTCCAAGTCAAAAGTGTATCTATCAGCTGAATGCTGAAGACAGCTTGATGGAGAAGTATGAACAACTAGCTTATAAGTTTGAGGCATTAGAAATGTAGAAAGAACAAGTAACGTAGTTTGTCTACGAAGAATCTTATAGAAGTTGTCTTCTAATGGGGAACACCTCTCAAAATTGCCCAAGTTATCTTGTTTATCAAGAAAAAAATCCCGTAGAGGTACACGTTGTTAATGCCCCAACTATTGAGTAAGCTCAATATGAGTGTGAAAAAATTGGCTGCTCAGCAAGGGGATAGAGAATAAAGCGTTTTCCTAGCACAGCCAGAACCTAATCCTAGAGCCAACATTCAGGTTCAATCCTTTCAGGGTCAGGACCATATGAATAGGCTAAGGCTGTAACCGTGCTGAGAAGTGGAAAAGTGACTACAAAAGATTCTCCTCCCCCAAATCCTGTAGTTGAAGAGGATGAAGAGGTGGAAAATGAAAAGAAGTTGGTAGAAGAAGAAAAAGAGGGCAAAACAGTTGAGCCAGAAACAAAATTTTTCGAGGATACCAAATTGAAGAAAAGGCCAGAAAAAGAACCTCTTTTTGAGGAGGCTCTTAAATGCCCTTTTCTGGCACCCTATCTTCAGAGGTTAAAGAAACCACAACAAGAAACCAAAAGTCAAGAGTTCTTGGAATTGTTCAAGCAAGTGAAAATCAACCTTCCACTCCTTGACGTAATCAAACAAGCAACGTCCTATACTAAGTTCTTAAAAGACTTGTGCACTGTTAAGAGGAAGCAAAGTGTTAAGAAGAGAGCTTATCTTGCCTGCTAAGCGAGCATAATCATTAAACACGATTTGCCACCTAAATTCAAGGACCCAAGTACACCAATGGTTTCTTGTAAAATTGGACAAAAAAAGGTGAACAATGCTCTTCTTGATTTAGGGTCAAGTGTTAATCTCTTAGTACACATTGTCTATCAATAGTTAGGGTTAGAAGAACTCAAACCCACTCGAATTACTTTTCAGCTCATAAATCGATCAATCAAATATTCGTAAGGAGTTATAGAGGATGTCCTTGTCTAGATTGAACCCTTTGTCTTTGCTATAGACTTTGTTGTTTTAGACACCGAGCTTGTGCATAAGGCCAGTTCTCAGATTTCGATGATCTTTGGACGTCCCTTCCTTGCAATGATCTATGCAATAATCAGAATAAGAAGTAGAGTTATGACCCTAGTCTTTGGGAATATGACATTGAATGTCAAAATTTTTTCAAATCCCAAATCGGATGATCATAATAATGAAGAGGAGGCAAATTGGGTAGAGTCAATCATTCAGGACCGTTTTGATTCGACTACTTCTCGGGATCATGTGGAGTCCATAATCAGTGACTCTTGTTATGAACTAGATAGATATATTCTGCAGGACGAGGAGATGAGTTAAATGTATTCAATACTGGAGGTTGTGGAAGAGGAAGTTGCAAAAATGATGTGGACGACTCATTATGAACAATTGCCACCAAAGACTAAGTTAGCAGTACCGTCAAACTTGTAATTCCAGAGTTGGAACTGAAAGAGCTTCCAAAGGAGTTGAAGTATGTTTTTCTTGGTGAAGAGAATGTCTTTCCTGTAATCATATCATCTGTATTGAATCAGGAATAGGTAGGTAAATTGATTAAGTTGGTTAGGCAACATCGGAGTACATTAGGATGGGCCATTACAGATTTGAGAGGAATAAGTCCATCAATTTTCACACATAGGATTTACCTAGAAGAAGAGGCCAAACCCTATGGACAAATGCAAAGGCGTCTAAACCTAAACATGCAAGAAGTGATGAAAAAAGAGATTCTATAATTGCTTAATGTCGGGATGAATTATCTGAACTTGGATAGTCCATGGGTAAGTCCAACTCAGGTAGTGTCGAAGAAAACTGGCATTATGTTTGTGCGAAATAAAGAAGGGGAATTAGTAACAACACGTGTGACCACAAGGCGCATGTGTATTGATTACCAAAAGCTACATTCGGTGACCCGAAAGGACCACTTCCTACTACCATTCATGGGTCAAATGCTTGAAAGAGTGGCTAGTCACCAATTTTATTGCTTTTAGGATGGTTATAGTAGTTATAACCAGATAGAGATTGATCCTAAAGATCGGGAGAAGACCACTTTTACCTGTCCATTCGGTACGTTAGCATAATGACGAATGCCATTTGGCTTATGCAATGCACCTGCTACTTTTTAGAGGTGTATGTTAAACATTTTTAGCATTATGGTGGAAAAGATCATGGATGTGTTCATGGACGATTTTCAGTGTTTGGCAGTAGTTTTGATGATTGCTTGGAAAATCTCCAAAAGGTGTTGAAAAGATGTGAGGACAAGAACCTTGTCCTGAATTGGGAGAAGTGTCACTTTATTGTGACGAAAGGAATAGTTTTGGGTCACATTGTTTCAGCTGAGGGAATAAAAGTGGAAAAGGCAAAAATTGATATAATTGAAAATATTCCTGTCCCTAATACAGTAAAAGATGTACAATCATTCTTGGGTCACTCCAGTTTTTACCGAAGATTCATCAAGGATTTTAGTGTTGTGTCTAGGCCATTGTGTCTACTTTTGGCTAAATATATTCCATTCGAATGGACCAGTGACTGTCAACAATCCTTTGACAAGCTTAAGCGTCACCTCACCACAGCTCCCAAAATGCAATCTCCAGATTGGAGTACTCTCCCAATTGAGTTGATCTGTGATGCAAGAGACCATGCGATCAGAGCTGTACTGGGACAACGAAAGGATAAGAAACCGTCTATCATCTATTACGCTGGCCGGACTCTAGATGGAGCACAAAGGAATTACTCCACCACTGAAAAAGAGTTGCTGGCAATAGTGATTGCCTTAGAGAAATTTAGACAGTATCTTATCATTTCACAAATTGTCCACCACTGATTACACTGCCAACGCACATCTTACTCCTTCATCCCAAACTCCCAGCCAAATCATTTCTTTCTGAAGTGACTCAAGTCTCATGGACATGGTGGTGAGTTCACTAAGTTAGTTGATTTTAAATCTTTTATTTTTTGTTTAAACGGCTTGAAATCTTTTCATTCTTTTCAAATTTCTGGTACATACATACAAATATTATATACACACACATACGTAACAATCATTTGGATTAAGTCTTAATAAGTCTCAACTCTGGATTATTTATTTATTTATTAATTCTTTTCTTTTTTTCTTGAGTTTTTTTTTAGCTAAGCTATTTTGTTTGTTTGTTTCAGATAGAAAAAATTTGAAGGACTTGTTTGGCTCTCAATTGACAAATCTATTTTCTTTGGCAAATTGGTTCAAAGAAGGTTTTCTTAATTCCTAAGTGATTATCTAATGGCTAGCTCTATTGCCAGAGCAGTAATGACTAATGCCAAAGCAAAAAGTGTTGCTTAATGTTTTAACGACACCTTTTTTTGTCGCTAAAACTTTTAGTGACACTTTTTTCTTTGGCATTATCCATTGCTACTATGGCAACAGCATTACCCTTCTCTAATTTATCTTATATTGCTTAGGTTTTTTTAGATTTGGATAGTGATGGTCAATTGCTTTGATAATAGTTGATTGGGTGTATTCATTTTAGGATTAAAGAGTTTCAACAGGTTAGGTGATTATCTAATTGTATATTGTCTAGGTTCTAATTTATAAATGGTAGTACTAATGACACATAATCAACCACTGGCGAAGGTTCATCCTAGTGACGTAGTAATTTGACCGTTATTATCATATAACTCTATTGCTTCATTGATATGTGATAATCATAACTGCCCATACAAATAATGGCAGTGCTATATGTTTGTAAGAAGTTTTGTGACTATCTAAGTGGGTCAAACAAATGCAAGTAAAAGCCCAACAAATAGTGTCATGGCATTAATGTTGGGAATTTAAAACGCGTAACCAAATTCCCCTAATAAAAACACAAAAACACACCAGTAATAATAAACAACACCAAAGAAAACACAAATTTCTACGTGGTTTGAATTTAAGTTCAAATTAACTTTTGTTAAAGGAGATAAATTATAGAAAATTGGCAATAAATCCGTCAATCATAGACATTTATGGATTAAAGACACCCAAAATACTATTTTAGTTATAGATCCCTAAAATCCTAGTAAATATCCTTAATGGTTAGAATTTTTTGAATTTTTTTTTATATCTGAAATAGCCTTCTAAGTCTTCATAGCATATAGAATCATTCAATATATATGAAGAAAAATATTTCACATTAATGGCTACAAATGTTTTGTACAACTTCCATAAAGGTAAATTTAAATTCAATGCTCATTAAGTGCAGCCAACCATGCATATCCCCATATCCCCTCAATTAATTGAATTTAATTGCGTTCTTTCCATACAAAAAAGAAGAATCTTTAAACAGGATTGACTTATGTATAAACGTGCAGTTTTCAATTAGCAATAAAGGGCCCATTATTTTATTCTAATTAGTGATCCTCATACTTATAACCAAAAATCATCTTCTTTTTTTTTTTAATGTTTTTTTTTTTGGAGTAGTTTTTATTGTTTGAAAAGAACTTTCAGGGTAGTTTATTTCACATTTCTTGTTATTTTTTAGTTGTGCTCCACTTCTTGGCTTCCTGAGATGGTTTACTGAATTTTACAAGCAAAAACTGATAGCTGCTACCATGCGTTTTGTTATTTGCACAATTTGGGCTGTAAAATTCACAACTCAAATTGTGAATTTAGCAGTTTGAGTTACACAAACCCGACATTGCTGGTAAATTTCACTAAATATGGAATGAACATATGTGCAAATAATTCACAACTAAAAGTGATGGTCTTGTGAAATTCACAAGAAAACCAATCATTGTTACAATCATCTGTGTTATTCACAGACACAGTTGTGAAATTCAAAAACATTGTCCAGACATTGATGCCAAAATAAACAGATTTTTGTGATTTTCATAAATATCGAAAAACAAATACATGTAAATTGCATTGCAAATTTACATGACCATTTCTCTCATAAAAAAACATTAACAAAAGTACTAACTATTAAAAAAATTAATTAAACTAGTAGTTTCCTTTTGAATGTTGACTTCTTCTTCTTTTTTTTTTTTTTTTTTTTTTTTCATTTTAGGGCTCCATTCTTGTAATTCTTTTTGGTTCATAATGTAGGTGTGTGCAAGAATCGATTAATAATACGTTCTCACAACTTGGCATCACAATCTTTTTCCAAGGGTTCATTCATGAAAATTGTCTCCATAACAAGGCACATCTTCAAATTGATGTAAGTCTCCACACAATTCACTACAAAAAAAAAGTTTCATATTAGTTGCATGCACGATGTAACCTACTCGCAAATCTTATATACCACTGATTTCTGGAAATTTACAGACCATTGTTTGGATAAACACAACAGAATTGCTTCCGATTTCACAAAAAATGGTCAAAATTCTAAACATGAACATTCAAACAAATCAATTGTGATTTTCACAAAAGATTAAAGAGCTTACGTTGTTCTTGGATTTCAAAAATAATAACTAGTAATTTTTTCATGAAAGTGTAACATCATACATTTCTTCCTTATTTATGCTTTATTGACGTCCAAGGATAAATACTACGATTATTTTACCAAGCTTATGATGTGCGGGGTGGGTAAAATCTCAAACAATATCATAATCCATCTAAGAAATAATTCATACATATGAATGGCAAGAGCAAGATGGATCACACACTGATGAGGGTTGCCATTTGTAGAAAAATGGCCCGATAAAGAATAGAATCTGTAAATCTTAGCACTATATCTCTAGTTTTAACTGCATTTATGTTTTAATATCTCTCTTTACACAGTGATATATTTCCTTGGTATGTTGTTGTGTTTAGTTCCGTTTTTATGCAGGTTTAGAAGTAGAATTGGGAGACGAGTTTAAAAGGCAAGTCAAAGTTGAATTGGACGGTCGTTACAGAATGAACCTAGACCACTTCTACTCACAGATAGAGTTGCATATATAGGTGTTAGTAAGGGGAGTAAAGGGTTGGCTCTTCTAACCAATGTATTTTAGGTTTATAATAAAGATTTTTCATTATGCAAACAACTTCAAGCTTTTGAATTCTGTAATATGATTTTGTAATTCTATTCAGGTTTTATTTATACTATCTTTCTATTTTGAGATTGCTAGTTATAGTTTTGTTAGTTCTCTGTTTGAATCTCCATTGAATTTCAATTTCCTATGCTAAATCTCATGTCTAGATTCAATTCTTTCAATATGCTCCCATATATTCATGTTTTTTCATCTTTAAACATGCTAGAGTAGACTTGTGGTTGGGGACAATGTGATGAAACGTTGTTTCCCAGCCACTGCCATTAAATAGGCTAAAATTTAGTGGCAATCGATTGGACACAGGACCCAATCGATTGCCATGGACTGTGGATATCGTAGTTTAACCACGCTTTTTAAAAATTTTCCAAATTTCAAATTCAAATACGAGTCGCCACTTAATTTTTAAAAGGAGAATTAAGAAACTAATTTAAAAGCAAACCGATATTTTTGGAAACCAGAGATTTCTAGGTCCAGGGATTATGGAATGAGAGGGGAAGGAGCCCGACGGACTAAACACCCCCTCTCATCCTATCTCATGATAAGCCTTTACTTAACATCCTTTTAATCAAATTACTAATCTAAGCATGCCCTCAACTAATACATAGATGTAAATATACATTACAAAAGCATGTTGACAAGGGTGTAAGATTGCTAATGATAAAATGGCGTACAAAATCTCATAGTTCAACTAGCAAGCAAAGATGATATGCAATAGAGAACGAGAGAACTTACCCGGGGGTCTAGCTGCGAAAGAAAACGTGCAATGCACACAAACAAAAGAAAATCCTAGAAAAAGAGTCTCTAATGCATATATACACATAAGGAAAACCCTAATCTAAGGTGTCACACATGAAATCGAAATTCAATAAAAATCAAGAAATCAAAATAAACTAGAGAAAAGAACAAGAAATCATACCTCAATTAGCTCTGCAAAACAAAGGGTTAGTCTACATACTTTGATCAAAATATAATACTAGAACCCTAACATCATACCCAACCTCTAGCTTGAACCTAACAAATATGGATGAAATTGACCTAAGATCATGTATTCCTTCTAATTTGTTGGAATTACAACACCTCTATAGATATACAAGTCTCAACTAGGAGCCAATGTAATGTCCATATGGAGGTGGTACAATCCCAACATGATTACAAGGAACCTATGACTAGGTTCAACAAATTGTGACTTAATGCAATACAAGATGGCATCCTAATTGCTAGAATTAATACATAGATGATTAAATGCATGCACATGAACAAAAGTAAGCTTTGAATCATTCATTGATTTGGATCATTTAGACTCTGGATTTAAGCTTAGTTAACATCATTCAAGACATGGTTTAAGTACCAAGTCATAGAAAAGTTATGTAGGTCATTATTTACAAAGTTTATTAAATCCATGACAAAATCCCAGAAATTACAAAGAGCAGACAAGAACTTTAAAAATAGAAAAAGCATACTTTTCATGGTTTGATCTTGGTAATTTTTGGATATGATGTGCCTTTGTGAGTATAGTTTCTAACTCAAAAAGAAAATCGAAGATCGAACGGTTCAATCTCTAGGAATTGGGCAAAAACCAGACATCACTCATAAATTTACAACTCTCTGTCCAGAGATTTTGTATGATTTTCTGAAAATAGTAAACAAATCCGACTGACTCTAATCTTTTTAGGGGATCTTACATTAAACTTCATGGAAAAAATTATTTGAAGTAAAAAATGTTTGATAAAAGCTCTGATCCATTCATTTTAAGAAGGTGTTACTGTTGTAGCTTTTTATTATTTTCTCTACTAGTTGTGTTTTGTATTTTTTTAATGTCTACTTTTTATTTCCTACATTTACACTTCGGTTATGCATTTTACATGAACTTTTGACGAAAGAGTTGCATCTTGATTAAGCTAATCATTTACAGGTTCATTAATAACACTCTTATTGTTCTAATGGTGAGAACAATACTTGGGCAGTTTCAGAACTTTGTAAAGAAACTAGTCGTATGTATAGTGTGAGTGGCTGATATACATATAGAGGAATTCTATCTACGCCCACCTTTTAATGATGAACTTTTTTCATTACAATTATCTTTCTATATAAAATGACATATGAAAACAAATTCATAAAACAATTCTAAAAAAGTACACCCACCTACTTCAACAAACCCTAACTTATATTATATTTATATATAGTTTTACACATACATACATAGACATACTTATAGCTCGGTATGGATAAAAATTCGAATCATAATAAACATAGATATTTTGTTGACACATATACATATAATGAATATTGAACAAATATCGGTGGAGATAAGCTTGAATAATTTGGTTAATCCATTCAAATAATCATAGGTTGCTGGTGAATGAACCATTTTATCAATCTTTGTAGAAATAAATGGTGTTGTTATGACTGATAGCACATACACACACATACACACACACATACACACACACATGTATATATAAATATTGTGTATCCAGCTATATAAATTATATACATATATATCTATGCATACACAAATGTTTCGAGTATGCCTTATGTGAGTCCAAATCTTCCTGATATCTTATAAGTTTATAAATAAAAGAAAATTTTCTAGTCTAATTATAAGTTTATAGATCATGGCCTTTTCCATGAGACAATTCTAAATTCATCATCTTATTACTTCAAGCAATTATTGACATCATACGCCAAAAATAGCTTTGTACGTAGAACAGATAAAGCGACGAAGAGATTGAGAGAATAGCTTTGATATACCTAAAAGATGGCTCGAATTCATTGTCCAGGTTAATAATCCAAACAAATAAAGAGACGAAGAGATTGAGAGAATCAAAAAGGATTGCCGATTGTGGGTGTAGAGATATGAATGCTAGGATTAAATGAGATGGTTGGCGTAGAGAAATGAAAATTTCCAGAAATCAGTGGTGTATAAGATTTGTGAGTAGGTTATATTGTGCATGCAACAAATGTGAAACTTTTTTTTGGTAGTGAATTATGTGGAGGCTTACATCAATTCGAAGATGTACCTTGTTATGGAGACAATTTTCATGAATGAACCCTTGGAAAAAGATTGTGATGCCAAGAAGATCCAAGAACGTATTATTAATCAATTCTTGCACGCACCTGTGAGATCATGAACCGACAAGAATTACAAGAAGAGAGCCCTAACATGAAAAAAGTCAACATTTGTCACGCCCCAACGTAGCATAAATATGGAAAGCATTTAATTTCCTTTATGGACCCGTAAGTCGCGACAGTTTGAAGGATCGATTCTGTCCCAAACGTCAACAACAAAAACATAATAATCAGAGCTGAGCAATCAAGGCTTACAATATTTTTCTAACTTAATAGTTATTACAGCACGGGGTCTCTAAAGGCACAAACCGCCTTAAATCAAAACAATAACTTAATATCTATTACAGTCATCCTTATTACAAAATAGTTTATAACTTAAAACATATAAAAGTAAATTCTCTTTCTAGCAGGGTTTCTCAGTTTGCATAGTCGTACAGTCCAGCAATATCATAACCTGAAATGCCTGAACACGAATGTCCAGGGCTCATCGACGCCGTTAGCTTCAAGAAGCTGGTGAGTATTAAAAACATAACTTTGAATGTAACACATACTCATTTACCATTTTCCAATTCTCATTTAATCCAATAAGTTTATATTAAAGTAAGGAGTTCATTTTAGAAAACAACCACAATACCATATGAAAGATATAATTCACATATATGTGACCGTGTATGAGAACAATGCACCATCTCATCTTACCGACTCTTTTCTCTTGACAAAACCCAACAATCCACTATCTCACACCAATATCTTTGAAATACTCCGATAGCCACACTTTAGCACAGGGGTGCCAGGGAATGTCCAGTTTGCCTCACACTTTGATCCGGGGTACCAGGGAGTGTCCAATGCCTCACACTTTAGTACCTAATCTGCCTCGCAAATACCGAAAGTAACCTCACGCAGTATCCACACTCGGGTACCAAGGAGTGTCCGTAGGCCACACTTTAGCACTACCATGGGTGCCAGGGAATGTCAAAGTTTGGCTTCACACACTTTGACGCTACCATGGTCGTCAGGGAGTGTCCAGTTTTGCCACCGTCACATTTCAAAGACACCCTCGCCGCAATCTCAATCATAACACACTTTTGTACTCACTTACCAGGGAGTGTCCACAACACAATCTCAACTGCACTCACTATACTACACTGATCATTACTCTTTTCCATACTGACCAACACCCACACTCACCATGCATGTACAACTGGAACCATATGAATGTCATGAAACCACCCACAGGACATATGTAGTGTTAGGAATAATAACAAGGTATGCTTTGAAAAGAATTGGATTCATAATTGTTCCTAAATGACCAATCATACCCAAAATAAAATCTGTTTTAACATTTTTCGCAAACAGAGCCTTAAAGACCCATAAGGCAACAACTAAACAGTTCCTTAACATGAAATAAGCAAAAACTAGAAACTGTCAGAAGTTGCGTGCGCGGGTCGCTCGCGCAAGGGGTCACTCGCGCGGTCCGCTCGCGCGACATGCCCAATTTTTTTTGTTTTCTTTATAAAACCTTTTCTGTCTGCCTGAAAACACGAATCTCGCGCTAGCGGGCCGCTCGCGCGATCGCGCGCGCAAGTTCACGCAGTAGCATCATCTTCTTCGCTGAAACTCCCCTGTTTCAGAAATCATGGGTCTTTTGACCCATTTTTGAATCCGTAAGTTTCCATGCCTTATAATATATGAATCTCTTCAATTTTTCGCAAGGATTTTGAATCTACAATCAATTTTACATGAATCAATCTATAACTTTAGAATTTTATGAAAGATTACAAGATGACAAAACTTAATTTCTTATATACTTTCTCCTATGAACAAATTAAGCTATAAAACTTTAAACATGGCATATGGGATGTATAATCTTTAATTTTTATCTCTAAAAATGGATTTTGGTTAAGTTTGAAAAGTTATGATTTTTCAAGCCATGGAACTTCAACTTAAATTCATAAATGGTGATTACAAATTAAGCTACACAAAATAGTAAATACAATATAAATTACATTCTAGGTGAGTTTAGAATACTCACTGTGATAAGAGATTGAAAATGTGTTGAGAAAGGACAGCAAAATAAGAATCTAAACCCAAGCTTTGGCTATGGAGTTTGTGGAGCTTTCTCTCTCCAGAAAAAATTCTATAAAAGTTCTCTTCGAAACTCCCTCTGAAACTCTCTCTATGTTTGTAAACAATGAGCAGAATGAGAGCCTAAGTGTGTGAGTGTTGTATATGTAGAAGGTTAAGTGGAGAACTTGGGCTCCAAGAACCATGACCAATACTCAACAAATTAAATTCTTTTCTTGATTACTAAATACATTACAAAATCACAGGTGTGTGTGTGTGCTGATATACATATGTATAAAGTTTATATAACTCTCAGATTAAGCCAAAGGCCAAGTAGGTGTATAGGGGCTAACTTGAAGTTGTTTGGGAAATCCAACTTATGGGCACAACTAATACACAACAAATAAGCAAAACCAAACAAAGCCCTATCAAATGATTACTTTCCATAATTGGAAAATAAAGCAAATGTCCAATTACACTTTACGTCACTTCCAAAATCTGTGGAAGTTCAACGCGGCCCAGATAGTTTTGAACATGAACTGGTATTTTCACGGTGCGGTGTTCACCACAAAACTACAGAAAATGCATTTTAACGTAGGAAACGATTTTCCGGTTTTATAAAAATACTGATTGAGTCAAAAGAAAATATTTTCACCATTTTGAAATACAGACTTGAAATTCAACACAGGTATCACTAAATTTTGTAAAATTATAGTTTGACCCCAAAAGAATTTTAACTTGAAACAAATCAAGGAATAAAATTTAGAACATGAGAATTGTAATTAAATAAAAGTAGGCAATCCCAATTAAATTTTAAATGTGACAAATGAAATTACACTATATTAAGTATGGACATGAATTTTAAATTAAATGGAGATGCAGATTGTTACAACATTGAAAATGAAACTACTAGTTTAATTAGTTTTTTAATAGTTAGTACTTTGGTTAATTTTATTGATGAGAGAAATGGACATGTTAATTTGCAATGCAATTTGTATGTATTTTTTTTTTTTGGATATTTATGAAAATCACACAAATTGGTTTATTTTGGCATCAAAGTCTGGACAATGTTTGTGAATTTCACGACTGAGTCTGGGAATAACACAAATGATGGTAATAATGGTCAGTCTTGCTTGTGAATTTCATAAGACCATCACTTTTACTTGTGAATTATTAGCACCTGTGTTTATTCAGTATCTAGTGAAATTTACATGCAATGTTGGGTTTTTGTAACTCAAACTACGAAATTCACAATTTGAGCTGTGAATTTCACAAATCAAACTTTGCAAATAACAAAACGCATGGCAACACACATCAGTTTAATTGTTTGTGAAATTTAGTAAACCATCTCAGGAAGCCAAAAGTGGAGCACAACTACAAAACAACATGAAATATGCATCCAACTACCCTGAAAAGTTATTTTCAAACAATAAAAACTACTCCCGAAAGAAGAAAGAAAAAAAAACAAAAAAGATGGAAAGAACAAAATAATTAGAACAAAATAATGGACCCTTTATTGCTAATTCAAAATTGCATGCGTACACATTAATAAGTCAAACTCATTTAAAGATTCTTCTTCTTTTTTTTTTTTCTTTTTTTTTGCACGGAAAGAACATAATTAAATTCAATTAATTGAGGGGATATGGTTGGATGCACTTAATGAACATTGAATCTAAATTGGGTTAATTAATATTTATTCCTTTAGATACATCCAATCTAGAAATAGGTCCAGTCTAAAAGTAAAACTAGCAATTAGTCCTTCTCAATTCCATAGCCCGAAAATACCCCTCTGCCATTTTACGCCCATCTGCTCCTACGTTTTAGCAGTTTTGAAGATATACAACAACTATCACCAAATCCCAAGAATCAAGGAGTTCAAAACTCAAAAACAGAGATATTCATGCTGGACTGGAGAGGGGTCTTGAGATCAAACCACAAAATATCGCACCAAAATCCAAAAAATCCATTCATATTCTAGGGTTTGTGAATATATTCACAAAACTTCTCATCATTTGTATTCCAAATACAATCTTTCTTCCATTCTTGAGCTAGGGTTTGTGAAGAAGATAAATGGGTTTCTATATCAGCGTTAACTCCACCGTTTTTGGCAACAATCGACGCAAATGGCTAGATATCCTAGCAAGGAGAATCGAGTTGTAAGAAATATGAAGAATCTCTTATTTTTTCATACATGAAAGGGTTGTTTTTTTTTTCAAACCAACGTTGATCTAATTCGTAAGAACTTCTGGTTTCTCTCTTAATTGATAAAACCATAACTCTATTAGTGAAATCTTACTGATTCGTCCTGTCTTTCATTGCGAAATTCTCATTAAATAATTTCTCATTCTCATTTCTTCCACTTGGATTGGCAAAATACAGACGGCTATTTAAAGTGCAACAATGTTTGAAAAAGTGAGAAATTCTCATTGCTATCCACTTGTCATCAGACATCCAAGGAGCACAAACTTCATTCTGGTGAATGAATTTCATTTGAACAAATTTTATTACAAAATTCTCATATTTTTTTAAAGTGAGACATTCTCATTATTATTAATGTGACTCCCCTTCTAAAATCAGTGAGAAATTGTTCATCGTTGTATCACAAAGTGAGAAATTTCTCATCAAATATTCTGTGTGTGTATGGTTGTGTTTGATAGACAAAGTGTAGATTTCTTCCCTTATGGAATAAGTGAGAAATTGTTCATCGTTTTACACCAAGTGAGAAATTTCTCATCAAAATTTATGTGCGTGTGGTTGTGTTTGATAAATAAATTGTGTAATTCTCCCCTTCTAATATAAGTGAGAAATTATTGATCGTTGTAGTTGAAGTGAGAAATTTCTCATCAAATTTTCATCAATAAAGTGAGAAATTTAATTGTAATGCTAATTGGAAAATCCAAAGTGAGAAAATTTGTCAAAAAAAAAATGCTCATTGTTGGGAATGAAATAACAAAAAAATGGAGAATTTTTCACTTGTTGATCAACAAAAATTGGGAAAACCATCTGTTTCTCACTAAATGTCTGATGGACCATTTTTATATGCAGCTCAATCAAGTAATGTAAAAACGAAACCAACAAAAGGAAAATGAGCAGCATCTACTCCAAAAGGTCCCTGGTTCCACACATGTGCATAAGGGAGGATTGAAGTTGATACTCAAGACCTCAACACTGAAGTGGAGGATGTTTTACACTCAACACAATAGGTTTCTGTGGACTGTGGAGTGATAGTTTGTGAGATAATGGCGCAAATATTCAGACACACCTCAGTGGATAGTTTGTGAGATAATGGCGCAAATACTCAAGGCTCCAGCAGGATTGGTGTATGCGTTGCTGAACACGGCAGGGAATTCACAAGGCTATAACGAACTAAAACTAGCTCGAACACTTCAATTCGAAAAGAACTGAAAGAACTAGCAACTCTTGAGACAAAGCAATACCTTTTGTAATCTTTATACATCTTTTGGCTTCTTAGAATATTAGAATATTACTGAACACATATGGTGAATTTGGTAGATACCTAGTACTATGATCCATGACAATTTTAATTTTGTAAGCATGCATTATATGTGAATAATGCAAAATTTCTCACTTTTTTTGGCAAATAATGCAAAATTTCTCACTTTATGAATGGGCATAATTCGAAATTTCTCACCTTCAAAACCCATAGCTGTAAAGCTCCACGAACTCAAAAATGGAAATGACGAAATCTCTCAGAAATATTGAAGCATTTAAACTTCAGTTTCCATCTTTGGGAGTTGAGTACAATAGGGAAAGTTCTTAAATTTCAGCAAAATCCAATCCTTATCCATGATCTCCCCAAATTTTGGTTACCATAACTGACTCCACATTCCACACACCTATACATACATGTAATTATATATTTGATCATAAGGGTAATTTGGTCCATAAAAATTACACAAATTTGGATAAAAGGACTAATTCTAGGTTAAAGATGTAATTTGGGACTAATTTCTATTCCACGAATTGGGGATGGATCAATGCTTACTAATTTGAATTTCTAGGGACTAAATCATATATTTCTAATCTAAATTTACCTTTATGGAAGTTGTACGAAAAATTCGCAGCCATTAATGTGAAATATTTTCTGCATATACATTGAATGATTCTATATGATGTAAAGATTTAAAAGGTTATTTCATATATATATATATATAAATTCTAACCATTAAGGATATTTACTAGGATTTTAGGGATCTAGAACTAAAATAGTATTTTGGGTGTCCTTAATCCATATATGTCTATGATTGAGAGACTTATTGCAAATTTTCTATAATTTATCTCCTTTAATAAAAAAATTAATTTGAACTTAAATTCAAATTATCACATTTTCAATAAAGCCCACCTTGATGATTTTGGCATGTGAGCATCTCCATCCACATTACCTAAAAATTCTCTATTTTTTTTAGCCAAAATAGCTAGCTATTTTAGTTAATCAATTTTAAGCCCCAACTCCAACCATGTTCTCCATTATATGGATGGATGAATTATTATATTAATTTTTATACAAAAGTTGAAAATTTTAATGCACTCTCTCTCCTTAAATGAATATGATATGTGTTATTTTTCATTATTTTACTTATGGATAATTATCCATGTTCACACTCTCTCTCCTCAAATGTGGAGAACCAAAAAGGGGTTCTCCATTCTCCAAAATGGAGAACCATTTGATCTATTGGAGCCCAAAAAATGCACTTTGGTTCTCCAAAATAGCTAAAAATTGAATATGAGTAATATGGTTGGAGTTGCTCTAGTAAGATGGGTTCCATGTTTGTGCGTTAATTAAATTTTCTAACCCAGATAACATTTGGAACGAACTTGCAATTCAAGGTATTACGGGTCAAATTATGGAGTCACTTAGGACCCTTATTTTAACGTGGATTTTGACTTTTACAAAGGGTTCCGGTAAAGGCACCCTAAAAAAATAAGTAAAAAAGTGTAATATATTTAGGTTTGGCACCCACTACACAAAAAAAGAAGAGCAATGATAGATGCACAACAAAAACCCACAACCAATTGCACAACCTGTTTAAAATTGTTGGACTTCGTGCTGAAAAAGCTGTACACACAAAAAGACAAAAAAATGGATGTACAGCTTTTTCAGCACGAAGTCCAATAATTTTAAGCAGATTGTACAATTAGTTGTGGGTTTTTGTTGTGCATCTATCATTTTCCAAAAAAGAAACGAGCTCTTTTCTGTATCACACCTACCTGCCTCTCTCCCCCTTTCATTGGCGCCTAATCCCAATTCCCCAAATAATTCCCTCTCTCTCTCTATCTCTCTCTCTCTCTCACACACACGGAACTTAGTTTTAGCCTCTTTTGTCTTCTTCTCAGAATCTCACCTGGTTTTGGTCTCTTTTTCCTTGTTTTTGCTCATCTTGATTTACTGTTTTCATATAAATATTGGAAGATTTTCTTGTGTGTTTTTATGTTTGTGATGGTAAAATGGTTTAGCAGAACATGTTGTCCATCAATACGTGGGCTATGCTTGATATCTCTTATTTTTAAACGATTTGTATGTAGGACTTTCTATTGTGGGCTACGGATTTTTAAGCAAATTGCATGTCTGTACTTTTTTTTTTTTTTGCTAAAACATTATGGGTGTACTTAAACAAGTAACCTAGGTGCCTAAAGATGACTTACCAATTTATGAGTGTACAAACACACCTTTTGACCATTATTCAAAATCTGCAAATTCTTTTTGAATGAGACCAAAAGCATTGCAACACCTTAAGTTTTATATAGTTCGTGTCTTCTCGATCTCTCAGCATTAATGCCATGGCACTATTTGTTGAGCTTGTACTTGCATTGGTTTGGCTCACTTATATAGTCACAAAACTGCTTACAGACTTATAGCATGCTATTATTCATATGGACAGTTATGGTTATCACTTATCAGTGAAGCAATAGAGTTATATGATAATGACAGTCAAATTACTCTGTCACTAGGATGAAGCTTCTTTGTGCTTGAACTGAGGTTATCCAGCTGGTTTTGGTTTAAAAAACAATAATAAAGGCCCCATTTGTTGTAGCTTTAAATAATCGGAGACGCTATAATCCAAAAGGCATTTAAACACCCTGCTTTTGAAAAATCAGCTAATTTTCCACTTTTAAGTTGTTTTCTGTTTAAAATAAATTGTAAGCTAAAACCTATTTGGTGGAACTCAAGCTTATAATAAACTAGAAGTGAATATATTAAATAATCAAGAAAACAACAAAGGGGAAGAGAAAAGAGAGCTAGAGTTTTTCATAACACTAAAACTGAATGAATGAATACAATGGAAAAGAATAGGCAATAATAATAGAATATCTAGGTATACAGTATTACCCTAATATAAAAGAAAAGACTAAACTATATACCCTAAAGCTAATAAAACTAATTCTAACACCCCTCCTCAAACTCACGATGCTGCAGCTAAAAGCATAGAGAGTTTGCCAACTAAAAAACGAAAACGCTGAATCGGATGTGACTTTGTAAACAAATCAGCAATCTGTGCGGAAGAAGAAACAAAAGGCAAAGTGATAGCTCCATGCTTAAGGTGATGACGAGTAATGTGACAATCAATCTCTATATGCTTGGTCCTCTCATGGAAAACTGAATTGTGAGCAATCTGAATAGCACTCTTATTATCACAATACATAGGTGAAGGGCGAGGAAGGGAGATACCCATATCTGTAAGTAGTCGGCGTAACCAAATAAGCTCACGGGTAGTCGAAGCCATAGCACGATACTCAGCTTCTGTGGAAGACACAGCAACAACATCTTGCTTCTTGCTCTTCCAAGAAATGAGAGAATCGCCCAAAAATATACAAAACCCAGTAACAGACTTGCGATCTGTAGGATCATCGGCCCAATCAGCATCAGAGTACGCACGCAGCTCCAAGGAAGATGATGAAGAAAGTAAAAGACTTTGAAACCTAGTGCCCCTCAAGTACCTCAAAATACGATGAACAGCAGCCCAATGAACTGTAGTAGGGGAAGTAACAAACTGACTAACAACATGAACAGCATGAGCAATATCCGGACGAGTAATAGTAAGATAAACCAAGCTACCAACAATAGTGCGATATAAGGTAGGATCAGGCAAAGGAACGCCATCAGAAGGGGAAAGACGAACATTAAGCTCCAAAGGGGTATCAACAATCTTATTATCAGTGAGGCGAGCACGCTCAAGAATGTCACCTGTATACTTAGACTGAGAAAGAAGATAACCTTTTGGAGAATAGGCTACTTCAATCCCCAAAAAATAACGTAGTGGACCTAAGTCCTTCATTTCAAAACAACGAGCTAATTCAGACTTCAACACTGCAATCCCATCAACATCATCACCAGTAATAATCATATCATCAACATACAAAGAAAGCATAATACGACCAGCAGTGGTACACCTAATAAAGAGAGCTGAATCATACTCACTCGAGGAAAACCTAAATGAGGTAATCACTGTGGAAAACTTCCCAAACCAAGCTCGAGGAGCTTGTTTAAGACCATATAAGGCTTTTTTAAGCCTGCAAACTTCACCAGGACCATGAGGAACACCCGGAGGAGGAACCATATAAACCTCCTCTTGGAGGTCTCCATTCAAGAAAGCATTTTTAACATCCATCTGAGTTATATGCCACTAACGAATAGAAGCAACTGCAATAAGAGTACGAACAGTAGTCATTTTAGCAACAGGAGCAAAAGTCTCCTCGTAATCCATACCATACTGCTGGAAAAAACCCTTGGCAACCAATCTTGCTTTGTACCGCTCAACAGACCCATATGACTTGGTTTTGATTTTATAAACCCAACGAGAACCAATAGCGCTCTTACCAGAAGGTAAGGGAACCAAACTCCAAGTGTCTGTCTTATACAATGCTGAGAGTTCCTCTGCCATAGCCTGTTGCCAAAGAGGATCAAGAGCTGCCTCTTTATAGGACAGAGGCTCAGAGAGATCATGAACTGAAGCTAAAAATGAAGCAAAAGAATCCGAATAACAAGAATAAACAAAATCAGGTGATTGAGTAGACTTACGAGTGCGAGTAGGATAGCGAGGAGGTTCCACAGTCTCAGTAGGTGCTTGGGTGGCCTCTGAAAGGGAGGTAGCATCAAACGGCAAGGTACCAGTATCAGCAGAAGTAGAACCATGAGGTGAGACAATATCAGTGGTGCATGGGGCTTGAAAGGGCACACTATCGGTATCATCAGAGAATGGGTCAAGATGGATGAGATCAGATTTAGTCAACTCATGATGATTATCAGGAATAGAAAAGAAGGGTATGTGCTCGAGAAACACAACATGACGAGAGACATATAGTTTCTTAGTAAGTGGGTCAAAGCAACGATATCCCTTCTGACCCTCACCATAACCTAGAAAAACACAAATAGCAGACTTAGGTGACAATTTGGTACGCTCTACATGAGGTCGAAGGACAAAACAAGTACAACCAAACACCTTTAAGGAAGAATAATCAGGAGCATGCCCATACAAATTTTCAAAAGGTGACAGACCTGAGCAGTGAGAGGACAGAATTTTATTAATTAGATTGACAGCAGTAAGGACAGCCTCTCCCCAAAAATCACTAAGGACATATGCAGATAATAAAAGAGAGCGAGCAGTTTCAACAATATGCCGATGTTTCCTTTCAGCAACACCATTTTGCTCAGGAGTGTCTGTACAAGAGGACTGGTGAATAGTTCCATCTAAAGCAAGCAACTCACGAAATTTATGATAGGTATACTCTCCACCTAAATCACATCTAAAACATTTTATGACAGCAGAATGTTGAGTTTTAACAAAAGCACGAAAGGTATTGTAAATATCAAAGAAGTCTGAACGGCGTTTCATAAGATAAACCCAACAGTAACGAGTGCAATCATCAATAAATGATACATAATATCGAGACCCCCCTCTTGTAGTAATAGGAGAGGGTCCCCACACATCAGAATGAACTAAATCAAATGGTGCAAGAGAATAAGAAATACTTCTATTAAATGGTAATGCGAAAAATTTTGCCAGTTTACAACCACTACAATCAGAAATGTCATGAGTTTGTAAATCTCCTAATTTTCCTGTAGAAGCTAAATATTTTAAACGAGGGGCTGAAACATGACCAAGGCGAGAATGCCATAAATAAAAACTAGACGAAGATGAACTCAAACGAAAGGATGACAAGTCAACACTAGAAGCTGCAACCACTGGTACATTGAGCTTGTCTAAAATGTATAATCTCCCTTGCCTACGGCCTGTCCCAATCAGCGTCTGAGACTGCGGATCCTGCACATGACAAAAAGTAGAAGAAAAAGAGATTAAATAACCTGCATCACAAAGCTGACCAACAGAAACAAGATTCATAGTAAGTTTAGGAATGTGGTAAACACTAGGGAGAGATACATGAGGTGTGACAACAGACCCAACACCTGCTAATGGCATGGGAGTACCATCAGCAGTCATAACAGGCAAAGAGGAAGCAGGACATAAGGAAGCAAAAGATGACAAGTCAGGCGACATATGATTAGAAGCTCCAGAGTCTAAAACCCAAATACCTGAGGACATACCTGAAGACATACCTGAAGACATACCTAGTGAAGAGGTGGCCATAGCATGTGGCTGTGTGGCAAGGAACTTCTGAAATTGCTCAGCAAGGGAGGTCATGGACGGAGTGGATGGGGAAGGGGAACCGGGTCCAAATGAGTCTGATGGTGGTACAACTGCTGCAGTGTTAGGCTGTGGAGGCCTATATGAACGCTGTTGAGATTGGTTGTCAGATTTCAAATGAGAAGATTGAGGTTGCTGTATACAATGAGCCTTCTCCTTACAGTAGCTGCATACATCACTACCAACTCTCGAGTAAGGCTTATTCTGATTGTTGGACTGTGGTCGAAAAGGGGCTGCTAAAACAGACGGAGTAGAGTCGGGGAGAATTCCCTTTCCAGACTGTGTCTTGAGACGTATTTCCTCGGCTACTAACTCATGAACAACAGAATCAACGGACGAAAGTGGGCTACGATGGAGAATGGACCCACGAAGGCCCTCAAAATCTTCACGTAGAGCCATCAAAAACTGAACCAGACGTTGTTCCTCCCTACTAGCAATATATGGTGCAAAGGCCCGCAATTCTGGCGACTCCATGAGAGCTAACTGATCCCAAAGATCTGTCATTGTAGAATAGAACTCCTGAATACTCAAATTTTTTTGTTCAAGAGCACGAATATCACACTCTAATTGGTACCTTTTCGCAAAATTGGACTGTGTAAATAATTTAGCCAAATGATCCTACACCTCCTTTGCATATTCAAACTTGGCCAACTACATACCTATTGAGGGAGCAACGGAGTTGTTGATCCAAGTAATGATTTTCGAATTATTTGTGTCCCAAACATCTAGCAACTCTGCAAATTTATCAGCATTTTCATTCGTAGGTTTACTAAAATCCCCATTGATATAACCCCACATCTTCTTCCCCTTCAGAAAATATTTCATCACATAATTCCAATATGCAAAATTCTTGCCATCGAGTTTAACACTAATCGCTTGAAGCGAATCATCACGTTCAGTAGCCATTACGAAAACGAAGCAATTAAATAACACAAAACAAGCGAACCCAAAATCAAAGACAGATCCAAAAACACAAAACAAACGAACCAGAATCAGTGACAGACAGATCCAAAAACGAGCGCAAAGCAGTGCGAGATCTAAATATGAATCCGAATCCGAATCCGAATCAGCGAGAAATCCAACAACGAACCAAAATCATCCAAAAAAAATTTGTGTTCTGCGAAAATCGTGGATGAGATTCGAACCTGCTCTGATACCATGTAAATATATTAAATAATCAAGAAAACAACAAAGGGGAAGAGAAAAGAGAGCTAGAGTTTTTCATAACACTAAAACTGAATGAATGAATACAATGGAAAAGAAGAGGCAATAATAATAGAATATCTAGGTATACAGTATTACCCTAATATAAAAGAAAAGACTAAACTACCCTAAAGCTAATAAAACTAATTCTAACAAAGTAGATAAGTTCAGCTTTTAAGCTGCAACAAAGATGGCCAAAATAAGCTTGGTATGTCATACTTGCTTTAAGTTTTTGTTTTTTCCTTAAAATTTGGGTGCTTTTACCAATATGGGTGTACTTAGTAAACTAAAAAAAAAAAACTGAGTGCTATGAAAAAATTTATGGGTGTCTTTACCGGAACCCTTTACTAACCAAGAATAATCTTTGTTTTTTTGTTTTTGGTAAAAGGAAATTTCATTGAAACAACAAAGGAATACAATCAACATATTCCTCAAGGGGAAAAATCCCCAACTAATCTTGACCATATCTAAGTAATTGAATAAGGTGTAAGGTAAAAAATGTCTACAGCAAGAACTTGTTTCCATTTCAAATTTATTCTATTTTGAAAATTGTCTACAACAAGTAGTTTCCAATTTCTCGGTATTGGATGTTGTTGGGGTAATTGGGTCTTATGCCATTATATGTAATTAATTGGTTCTTATATAATGAGATTAACCTCACTAATAAAAAAAAAAACGAAAAAGTTTCCTTCTCGAAATTCAAATTATCTATTGACATTGTATTACGAGTAATAGTTGTTGGATAAAAATTGGTTTTGGCCATGTTTGAGGTCAAATAAATGTGGGACTTATTTAGAGTTTGAATGGGGTCTTCATGGGTTTGTGTTCTCCTCCATGAGGAGATGAACTTTGGATATTACATGTCCAAAATCATTGTTGAGTGAATGAGAAATTAATACATTGAATACATGTAGATAATGTACATACATGGACAATGTACATACATGAATAAATCTATAGACGAATCATGTTCATACATGAATGATTCTATAGACGCATAATGTACATTCATGGATAATGAACATACATGAATGAATCCATAGATGATTCATGTACATACATGAATGAATTCATAGATGAATCATGTTCATACATGAATGAATCTATAGATGCATAATGTATATACATAGATAATGTACATACATGGATGAATCTATAGATGCATAATGTACATACATAGATGAATCCACAGATACATAATTTACATCCAATGAATCCTCTCTCCCCTTAGTCCTATATATTCTGGGATTTCTCCTCAGAAATTCATAGTAAAAAAAAACAAGAGTTCTTTTCTTCCTTCCAGTTTTCATCCATGAGTTATAAGCATAGTTGGTTCGCTGGAACGGTTGCACACCGTGCTTGTCAACCGTTGTTGCCGCTGTATCCTGGCCAGGAGCCAGACGCCGAAGAAATCCTCAAACACTTCTTGTCACAGCCCGGTCCCACAATAGCGGAACCGGAGCCTGTGGCACGCCACCGTTTCTAACCCAATTCATTAACGTTCCCAAAATTTAGTTTGAAGAACACACGCAGCGGAAAACAAAACACATTTTAAAACTAGGGGTCCAGTCGACTGGGTCTGGACCTCAGTCGACTGAAGAAAGCAGAGAGTTGTCAAAAAGGTTTAACAGACCATCCAGTCGACTGAGGCTGGGGTCCAGTCGACTGGGACTCCAACTTTTAGTTGACTGAATTCCCCCTTCGGTCGACTGAAGCAAGCAGAACCAAAATGAACAGAAAACATACAGAGGTCCAGTCGACTGAGGCAGGGCCCAGTCGACTGCTTTTGCTATATTAAAAAGCAGTAGCTAGCAGGCACAAGGGTCCAGTCGACTGAACACTGGACCAGTCGACTGCTCCCCTGACAGCAGCCCAATTCTGCAGAAAACAAGTTTCAAAAAGCTTTTTAAACAACCAAGTGTTAACCACACACTCCAATTTCACATCAAAGTAATCCTAGCTATATTAAAACATTACCAAAGTATAATTACAATGAGTTACTAACTATTACCATGCTTTAGGTCCACTCTAACATACTAAGTTAAACATAAGATAAAACCATTCAAAATCTTTATTACAACATTCCTATTGTTCCAAAACTACAAGATCAACATTTGGGATGTCTTCTAATCGAACTCTGAACCCACGTGCTCACTTCTCTGATTCCTCGCCAGCATTAACACCTGAAATAGTTATTTGAATAACCACAGATATTCGATTTGTTTAAACTAACGTTTAGTGAATAAAACAACATATGCACATGAATGATAAACATGTCCGTATTCACATCTCTACATTTCATACTAGTCGCGGGAGACTCACGTGCCCGTCCATACTCCCAATCCGCGACTGCTCGCCAATAAGTCCACGCGAAAGGGTAAGACCCACGATTCTTCTCTTCAATCATGCGACCTTAATGCCTATATCGGCTCCACAAAATGGCACGGTGACCACGTGCTCCTTCTGACCCAAATAACCAACTTAACATGCTCAAATACACATCATCATGCTCGCGGTAATCAAAACATTTCATCGTGCTATTGGGCCTACTTATCAATATAAATGCCCAACATGAACTACACAAGATATCTCTAAGTATTAATACATGCTATTCAAACATAACATGAATACATGTCAAGAAACCATTCCAAAACATAGTTGGATCACTCACCTCCGAATAACGCTCCTATAATTCAATTTGAAGAAAACTCGTGCACAAAGAACGTGTAGAAGTCTGTCTAGTACAATTCCTATGAATCAAAATTCCATTTATCAACTTTTATGAAAAAATCTAGAAAAAGACTTTTCGGAAAACTTGGCCAAACAAGCCCGAACATATATCAAAACGAAGCTCTTACCTCGAGGAGCTCGAAGCAACAAAATCTCCCTTGGCCTCTTTTTGGAAACTTAGGTTGTAAGCTTTGTAAAAAATATCTCATCCATCTCTATCTATATATAGGCAAAACCTTTGGAAATTACGTTTACCTCCCCACTAGTTTTCAAATCTCCTAATCAGTCTCTGAAACTTTCTATACAGCTTATTCATAGCTCTACAAGTGTAATCTCAAAATTATAAAAGTTTTCGACTAAGTTTCGTTTGGTCGCTAAAACGCGAATTTCTACATGATGTTTCTGAAGTTGCTAATTAGCCTACCAAATTAATAGCGTGTTCATTCGTCCTCACCAGGATACTAAATCTAACAACAGAAATATATTCTAAGCCAGAAAATAATACAGATATTGAAATACACAGGTAAACATTTATTTTCAGATAAACATTTAAAGTATTCCACAGTGACCGTCTCACACTCGGAGAGACGTCGCATCAACAAATCCTCAATCACCACAGTTTCAAAGGGTTCTCTAATACAGACACCCAAATCAACTCGTGAGTCAAAACTCACTCAACCATATGCCAAAAGGCACGCCACATCACATTATCATACATGACAATGAAATGCAAAAGCAATAACACAAATACGGGTGTTATAATACTCTCCCGCTTAAAAGAAGTTTGTCCCCAAACATGTACCTCATGTCACAAAAAGGTGCGGATACTGAGTACGCATCTCATCTTCTATTTCCCACGTCATCTCTTCCGTAGTTTGGCTATGCCATAACACTTTCACTTTTGATATTGCTTTGTTCCGTAAGACTTGATCCTTCCGATCCAAGATCTCTACCGGATACGCAATATATTTTAAATTACTCTAAATCTCATTCTATATCGGAGTCATAACTTGATCTCTATCCTCCACTAAGTGTTTACGTAACAATGACACGTGAAACACGTTATGCACTTGAGCATACTCACTCGGTAATTTCAAACGATAAGCTACGAGTCCAACTCTTCCAATAATCTGAAAAGGTCCTACATACCTCGGGTTGAGTTTCCCGTATCTACCAAATCTGGTTATTCCCTTTGAAGGTGACACCTTCAAAAACACCAAGTCTCCTACAACGAATTCCAACAACCGTCTGCGCTTGTCGGCATAACTCTTATACCTACTCTGGGTTTTTAGTAATCGTTGTCTAATTATCTTTATCTTGTCCGTCGTTTCTTGTACAATTTTCGGCCCTTCAATCATTCTTTCTCCCACCTATGTCCAACTAATCGGTGAACAACATACACAACCATATAAAGCTTCATAAGGAGCCATCCCAATACTCGACTGAAAACTGTTGTTATATGCGAACTCAATTAACGGCAGGTGGTCTTCCCAATCACCCTGGAAATCAAGTACACATAATCGAAGGATGTCTTCCAAAATCTGAATTACTCTCTCTGATTAGCCATCGGTCTGAGGATGAAAAGCGGTACTAAAGTGCAATTTGGTACCCATTGCTTCTTGCAAGGCTCTCCAAAACTTCAATGTAAAACTACTATCCCTATCCGAAATGATAGAAACTGGGATACCATGTAGTCTCACAATTTCGTGAATATACAACTTAGCTAACGTCATTGGCTTAGTTGTTCGGATTGGTAGGAAATGCGACGACTTCGTCAAACGATCAACGATCACCCAAATAATAGTGTTCAATCTCTTCGACCTCGAAAACCCACTAACAAAATCCATTGTTATATGCTCTCATTTCTACTCGGCTATCGGTAACGGTTGTAACAATCCCGAGGGTACTTAGCGTTCGACCTTTACTTGTTGCCAACTAGTACAACACGAAACATAACGTGCTATTTCTCTCTTCATTCCCGGCCACCAATAAACATGTCTCAAATCTCTATACATCTTGGTACTTCCCGGATGAACGGTATACTTTGTATTGTGTGCTTCCTCTAGGATGTTCAGTTTTAACTCCTTCTTGTTAGGCACACAAATTCTACCCCTCAGTCTCAAAACATCATTCTCAAAAGTAAATCCCAATTATTTGCCCATCAGAATCTCATCACAAATCTTCTTCAAAGCCATATCTTGAAGTTGTTTCTCTACGATCTGGTGAATCAATAGTGGTTGTGCCACAATCGTCGACATCAATCCACCTTCAATCCTCGGTATCACTTCAAGCTCCAAATTCTCCATATCCCGCATCAGTTCCTTCTGAGATGTCAAATCTGATACGGTGTTGGCTGGTACTTTGCGACTAAGAGCATCGGCGACGACATTCGCCTTGCCGGATGATACTGAATTGACAAGTCATAGTCCTTCATCAACTCTAACCATCTCCTTTGCCTCATGTTCAAATCTCATTGTGTAAATAGGTACTTCAAACTCTTGTGATCCGTATAGATCTCACATTTTTCCCCGTATAGGTAATGATGCCAAATCTTCAATGCAAAAATCACGGCAGCCAATTCGAGATCATGTGTTGGATAATTTTTCTCGTGCGGTCTAAGTTATCTCGATGCATATGCAATGCCTTTATCACCTTGCATAAGAACGCAACCTAAACCTCTATATGAAGCATCACTATAAATAATAAATCCTTCGGCCCCCGACGGAACGGCTAATATTGGTGCTTTCACTAGTCGACCCTTCCACTCTTGGAAACTTTCTTCACATTCTGGACTCCAAACAAAAACAATATCTTTCCTCATTAACTGTGTCATCGGCATTGCTATACGCGAAAAGTCTTTTACAAATCTCTGATAATACCCAGCTAATCCTAGGAAACTTCGGATGTCTGTCACATTTGTTGGTCTCACCCAGTTGGTAACTGCTTATATCTTCTGAGGGTCTATAGAAATTCCTTTAGCTGATACAATATGTCCAAGAAAAGCAATCTCTGTTAACCAAAACTCACACTTCTTCATTTTGCCGAATAATCTCTTTTCATGCAATCGTTGTAAAGCTAATCGCAAATGATGTTCGTGATTTTCAACGCTTTTGGAGTAGATTAGGATGTCATCTATGAACACAATGACAAACTCATCAAAGTAGTCCTTGAAAACACGGTTCATCAAGTCCATGAAAGCAGCTGGTGCGTTAGTCACTCCAAACGGCATAACTAGAAATTCAAAGTGACCATATCGAGTCCTGAAAGCTGTCTTTTCAACATCTTCCTCTTTGACTTTCAACTGATGGTAACCGGATCTCAAGTCGATCTTCGAAAATACCTGAGCCCCTTGTAACTGATCAAACAAGTCATCTATTTACGGCAACAGATACTTGTTCTTGACGGTCAACTTATTCAACTCTCGGTAGTCGATACACATACGCATCGTTCCATCTTTCTTCTTCACAAACAAGACTGGAGCTCCCCACGGCGAAACACTCGGTCGGATAAAACCCTTCTCAAGTAGTTCTTGTAACTGAACCTTCAATTCTTTCAACTCTATTGGTGCCATTCGGTACGACGCTTTAGATATCGGTTGTGACCCTGGTACTACTTCTATTGTGAACTCAAGTTCTCTTTCAATGAATACGTCGGGTAACTCATTGGGAAAAACATTTGGAAATTCTTGAACTACTGAAATGTCTTCTATTAGTCGTCCAAGAACTCGTTTGTCGATGATTGAACATAAGAAACCCGAACAACCCTTCTTCAAATATTCCCCTGTTGAGTTCAATGCATAATGACCACGCATGCTATGCCACAATATAGATATATGCGCACAATTCATCACAATAACCAAATGCTAACACATGAAGCATTTCTACAATGATAACAATTATCTTCATAATTACACGCTTTACTCAACGTCACTCATCATATATAACGTCACTCGTTCCCAAGGCTCTAAACTTATGCTCTGATACCACTAAATGTCACAGCCCGGTCCCACAATAGCGGAACCGGAGCCTGTGGCATGCCACCGAGGCTAACCCAATTCATTAACGTTCCCAAAATTTAGTTTGAAGAACACACGCAGCGGAAAACAAAACACATTTTAAAACTAGGGGTCTAGTCGACTGGGTCTGGACCTCAGTCGACTAAAGAAAGTAGAGCGTTTTCAAAAAGGTTTAACAGACCATCCAGTCGACTGAGACTGGGGTCCAGTCGACTGGGACTCCAACTTTTAGTCGACTGAATTCCCCCTTCGGTTGACTAAACCAAGCAAAACCAAAATGAACACAAAACCTACAGAGGTCCAGTCGAATGAGGCTGGGCCCAGTCGACTGCTTTTTCCATATTAAAAAGCAGTAGCTAGCAGGCACAAGGGTCCAGCCGACTGAACACTGGACCAGTCGACTGCTCCCCTGACAGCGGCCTAATTCTGCAGAAAACAAGTTTCAAAAAGCTTTTTAAACAACCAAGTGTTAACCACACACTCCAATCTCACATCAAAGTAATCCTAGCTGTATTAAAACATTACCAAAGTATAATTACAACGAGTTACTAACTATTACCATGCTTTAGGTCCACTCTAACATACTAAGTTAAACATAAGATAAAACCATTCAAAATCTTTATTACAACATTCCTCTTGTTCCAAAACTACAAGATCAACATTCGGGTTGTCTTCTAATCAAACTCTGAACCCACGTGCTCACTTCTCTGATTCCTCGCCAGCATTAACACCTGAAATGGTTATTTGAATAACCACAGATATTCGATTTGTTTAAGCTAACGCTTAGTGAATAAAACAATATATGCACATGAATGATAAACATGTCCGCATTCACATCTCTACATTTCATACTAGTCGCGGGAGACTCACGTGCCCGTCCATACTCCCAATCCGCGACTGCTCGCCAATAAGTCCACGCGAAAGGGTAAGACCCACGATTCTTCTCTTCAATCGTGCGACCTTAATGCCTATATCGGCTCCACAAAATGGCACGGTGACCACGTGCTCCTTCTGACCCAAATAAGCAACTTAACATGCTCAAATACACATCACCATGCTCGCGGTAATCAAAACATTTCATCGTGCTATTGGGCCTACTTGACAATAGAAATGCCCAACATGAACTACACAAGATATCTCTAAGTATTAATACATGCTATTCAAACATAACGTGAATACATGTCAAGAAACCATTCCAAAACATAGTTGGATCACTCACCTCCGAATAGCGCTCCTATAATTCAATCTGAATAAAAACCCGTGCACAAAGAACGTGCAGAAGTCTGTCTAGTACAATTCCTATGAATCAAAATTCCATTTATCAACTTTTATGAAAAAATCTAGAAAAAGACTTTTCGGAGAACTTGGCCAAACAAGCCCTAACATATATCAAAACGAAGCTCTTACCTCGAGGAGCTGGAATATGAAATCTGGGAGAAACTAACTGACGGAAGGTCGTCGTTTGGCGTCGCAAAGCTCAAAGCAACATAATCTCCCTTGGCCACTTTTTGGAAACTTAGGTTGTAAGCTTTGTAAAAAATATCTCATCCATCTCTATCTATATATAGGCAAAACCTTTGGAAATCACGTTTACCTCCCCGCTAGTTTTCAAAACTCCTAATCAGTCTCTGAAACTTTCTATACAACTTATTCATAGCTCTACAAGTGAAATCTCAAAATTATAAAAGTTTTCGACTAAGTTTCGTTTGGTCGCTAAAACGCGAATTTCTACATGATGTTTCTGAAGTTGCTAATTAGCCTACCAAATTAATAGCGTGTTCATTCGTCCTCACCAGGATACTAAATCTAACAACAGAAATATATTCTAAGCCAGAAAATAATACAGATATTGAAATACACAGGTAAACATTTATTTTCAGATAAACATTTAAAGTATTCCACAGTGACCGTCTCACACTCGGAGAGACGTCGCATCAACAAATCCTCAATCACCACAGTTTCAAAGGGTTCTCTAATACAGACACCCAAATCAACTCGTGAGTCAAAACTCACTCAACCATATGCCAAAAGGCACGCCACATCATATTATCATACATGACAATGAAATGCAAAAGCAATAACACAAATACGGGTGTTATAATACTCTCCCGCTTAAAAGAAGTTTGTCCCCAAACTTGTACCTCATGTCACAAAAAGGTGCGGATACTGAGTACGCATCTCATCTTCTATTTCCCACGTCATCTCTTGCGTAGTTTGTCTCTGCCATAACACTTTCACTTTTGATATTACTTTGTTCCGTAAGACTTGATCCTTCCGATCCAAGATCTCTACCGGATACGCAATATATTTTAAATTACTCTGAATCTCATTCGATATCGGAGTCATAACTTGATCTCTATCCTCCACTAAGTGTTTACGTAACAATGACACGTGAAACACGTTATGCACTTGAGCATACTCACTCGGTAATTTCAAACGATAAGCTACGAGTCCAACTCTTCCAATAATCTCAAAAGGTCCTACATACCTCGGGTTGAGTTTCCCGTATCTACCAAATCTGGTTATTCCCTTTGAAGGTGACACCTTCAAAAACACCAACTCTCCTACAACGAATTCCAACAACCGTCTGCGCTTGTCGGCATAACTCTTATACCTACTCTGGGCTGTCAGTAATCGTTGTCTAATTATCTTTATCTTTTTCGTCGTTTCTTGTACAAT
Organism: Hydrangea macrophylla; assembly: GCA_033977485.1. Classification (NCBI taxonomy): domain Eukaryota; kingdom Viridiplantae; phylum Streptophyta; class Magnoliopsida; order Cornales; family Hydrangeaceae; genus Hydrangea; species Hydrangea macrophylla. The sequence continues at coordinate 99,711,889 of CM066994.1, forward strand.
TTTCGGCCCTTCAATCATTCTTTCTCCCACCTCTGTCCAACTAATCGGTGAGCAACATACACAACCATATAAAGCTTCATAAGGAGCCATCCCAATACTCGACTGAAAATTGTTGTTATATGCGAACTCAATTAACGGCAGGTGGTCTTCCCAATCACCCTGGAAATCAAGTACACATAACCGAAGGATGTCTTCCAAAATCTGAATTACTCTCTCTGATTAGCCATCGGTCTGAGGAAGAAAAGTGGTACTAAAGTGCAACTTGGTACCCATTGCTTCTTGCAAGGCTCTCCAAAACTTCAATGTAAAACTACTATCCCTATCCGAAATGATAGAAACTGGGATACCATGTAGTCTCACAATTTTGTGAATATACAACTTAGCTAACGTCATTGGCTTAGTTGTTCGGATTGGTAGGAAATGCGACAACTTCGTCAAACGATCAACGATCACCCAAATAATAGTGTTCAATCTCTTCGACCTCGGAAACCCACTAACAAAATCCATTGTTATATGCTCCCATTTCTACTCGGCTATTGGTAACGGTTGTAACAATCCTGAGGGTACTTAGCGTTCAGCCTTTACTTGTTGCCAACTAGTACAACGCGAAACATAACGTGCTATTTCTCTCTTCATTCCCGACCACCAATAAACATGTCTCAAATCTCTATACATCTTGGTACTTCCCGGATGAACGGTATACTTCGTATTGTGTGCTTCCTCTAGGATGTTCAGTTTTAACTCCTTCTCGTTAGGCACACAAATTCTACCCCTCAATCTCAAAACATCATTCTCAAAAGTAAATCCCAATTATTTGCCCATCAAAATCTCATCACAAATCTTCTTCAAAGCCATATCTTGAAGTTGTTTCTCTACGATCTGGTGAATCAATAGTGGTTGTGCCACAATCGTCGACATCAATCCACCTTCAATCCTCGGTATCACTTCAAGCTCCAAATTCTCCATATCCCGTATCAGTTCCTTCTGAGAAGTCAAATCTGATGCGGTGTTGGCTGGTACTTTGCGACTAAGAGCATCGGCGACGACATTCGCCTTGCCCGGATGATACTGAATTGACAAGTCATAGTCCTTCATCAACTCTAACCATCTCCTTTGCCTCATGTTCAAATCTCGTTGTGTAAATAGGTACTTCAAACTCTTGTGATCCGTATAGATCTCACATTTCTCCCCATATAGGTAATGATGCCAAATCTTCAATGCAAAAATCACGGCGGCCAATTCGAGTTCATGTGTTGGATAATTCTTCTCGTGCGGTCTAAGTTATCTCGATGCATATGCAATGCCTTTATCACCTTGCATAAGAACGCAACCTAAACCTCTATATGAAGCATCACTATAAATAATAAATCCTTCGGCCCCCGACGGAACGGCTAATATTGGTGCTTTCACTAGTCGACCCTTCAACTCTTGGAAACTTTCTTCACATTCTGGACTCCAAACAAAAACAATATCTTTCCTGATTAACTGTGTCATCGGCATTGCTATACGCGAAAAGTCTTTTACAAATCTCTGATAATACCCAGCTAATCCTAGGAAACTTCGGATGTCTGTCACATTTGTTGGTCTTACCCAGTTGGTAACTGCTTATATCTTCTGAGGGTCTATAGAAATTCCTTTAGCTGATACAATATGTCCAAGAAAAGCAATCTCTGTTAACCAAAACTCACACTTCTTCATTTTGCTGAATAATCTCTTTTCATGCAATCGTTATAAAGCTAATCGCAAATGATGCTCGTGATTTTCAACGCTTTTGGAGTAGATTAGGATGTCATCTATGAACACAATGACAAACTCATCAAAGTAGTCCTTGAAAACACGGTTCATCAAGTCCATGAAAGCAGCTGGTGCGTTAGTCACTTCAAACGGCATAACTAGAAATTCAAAGTGACCATATCGAGTCCTGAAAGCTGTCTTCTCAACATCTTCCTCTTTGACTTTCAACTGATGGTAACCGGATCTCAAGTCGATCTTCGAAAATACCTGAGCCCCTTGTAACTGATCAAACAAGTCTTCTATTCGCGGCAACGGATACTTGTTCTTGACGGTCAACTTATTCAACTCTCGGTAGTCGATACACATACGCATCGTTCCATCTTTCTTCTTCACAAACAAGACTGGAGCTCCCCACGGCGAAACACTCGGTCGGATAAAACCCTTCTCAAGTAGTTCTTGTAACTGAACCTTCAATTCTTTTAACTCTATTGGTGCCATTCGGTACGACGCTTTAGATATCGGTTGTGACCCTGGTACTACTTCTATTGTGAACTCAAGTTCTCTTTCAATGAATACGTCGGGTAACTCATTGGGAAAAACATTTGGAAATTCTTGAACTACTGAAATGTCTTCTATTAGTCGTCCAAGAACTCGCTTGTCGATGATTGAACATAAGAAACCCGAATTACCCTTCTTCAACATCTTACTTGCTTGAATCGCCGATATCAAGTACGGCGGTACGATCACTCCCTTACCCTGAAAAGTAAACTCTTTTCGCCATGACGGATATAAACTAACCCGTTTCTGTTCACAATCGATTCTGGCTTGATTAACTGACAACCAATACATACCCAAGATAACATCAAAGTAATTCACTATCAACGGAATCAAATCAACGCGCGCTCAAGACTTTATCACCTATCTTGATCTCATATGACTTGAATATCGAAGAAGTAACTCGCGGTTCACTACTAAGCAATGATACACACAAGTCATATCCTAGCAGTTCTGACTTAACAGTTAAATGCTTAACAAAATCATGTGATACGAATGAATGCGTTGAACCAGAATCCATAAGTATACGTGCAGGATACGAACAAATAGGAAGAATACCTGATACGATGGTATCATCCATATTCCCCGGCCTGAGCTGGAAGTATCGTCCTTGTTGTTGCGCGACTCCTTTCCCTTTATCCACTCGAGGTTCCACTCTTGATCCGCTTGGCACACTCGATGCCCCGGTACTCATTCCCGGTTGTCTCTTACTCGGGCAATTCTTCGCTATGTGTCCTGGTTGTGCACATTCAAAACATTTTCCCCTCATCTCCGGGTTATAACTCTTTCTGTTCGAGGTAGTGTTCGGTGTAGTCACATTCGCATTCAAAGGATAATTCCTAGATACGTGTCCCAGTTTCTTGCAAAGGAAGCAAGTGGTCAATTGATAGCAGGTTCCCATGTGTTGCAGGTTACATGTCGGGCAGAACGGTCTCAAATCTCCCGTGAATGTACTTCCTCCTTGGTTACCCATATGCGATCCCGAATCTTGCGTGAACGGTTTCTTCGCATTCCCTTGACTCTTACCCCAACTGTCATTTGCTCTCTTCCCTTGTTGTCCCTGTCGATATCTGTCGACACTTTTCCCAGCAATACGAGCAGCTTCCTCAATGAGAGAAACGGTCGGATGTTGTAACATATCCACACGGCCACGGATATTCTCCCTAAGTCCTTCCTCAAACTTACGAGCTTAATCCCTATCAGTCGGAACTGTAGTTTTCCCAAATCGTAACAAGGCATTATAACGGGATACATACTCACTCACAGTCATGTCTCCCTGAACCAGACTTGCAAACTCTTGGCGTTTCTGAGTATAAGCAGATTGCGGAAAGAAACGTTTGTTGAATTCTTTTTTAAATGCTTCCCATGTGGTCGGCTTCCCTTGTTCAAGTACGTTGTTCCACCAATCCAATGTTTCGCCCATCAACGTATCAGATGCGCATAAAATTTTTTCCTCATCGGTACATTTTACCTGACGGAAATGTCTTTCCATGTCCATCATCCAAAGATCGGCCAAGTCTATGTCAACCTGTCCATGATACAAGGTCGGTTTCTGCTTATGATACTAGTCCACGATTTTGTGTTGAGGCCGCGGTACCGGTGGTGCATTGATGTAACGAATATCCACTGGTGGAGGCTGAACGTTCATCTGTTCTCTTTCACTTACCGCTTGTATGAAACTTCCCACCATATTCACTATTTGGTCCATCCGTGAATGCGATGACAATTCTCTCGACAGATCCGCCATAATGTTTCAAATATTCCCCTGTTGAGTTCAATGCATAATGACCATGCATGCTATGCCACAATATAGATATATGCGCACAGTTCATCACAATAACCAAATGCTAACACATGAAGCATTTCTACAATGATAACAATTATCTTCATAATTACACGCTCTACTCGACGTCACTCATCATATATAACGTCACTCGTTCCCAAGGCTCTAAACTTATGCTCTGATACCACTAAATGTCACAGCCCGGTCCCAAAATAGCGGAGCCGGAGCCTGTGGCATGCCACCGAGGCTAACCCAATTCATTAACGTTCCCAAAATTTAGTTTGAAGAACACACGCAGCGGAAAACAAAACACATTTTAAAACTAGGGGTCCAGTCGACTGAAGAAACTAGAAAGTTTTCAATATGTCCAAGAAAAGCAATCTATGTCAACCAAAACTCACACTCTTTCAATTTGCCAAATAATCCATTTTCACGCAATCGTTGTAAAGCTAATCGCAAATGATGCTCGTGATCTTCAACGCTTTTGGAGTAGATTAGGATGTCATCTATGAACACAATGATAAACTCATCTAAGTAGTCCTTGAAAACATGGTTCATCAAGTCCATGAAAGCAGCTGGTGCGTTAGTCACTCCAAACGGCATAACTAGAAATTCAAAGTGACCATATCGAGTCCTGAAAGCTGTCTTCTCAACATCTTCCTCTTTGACTTTCAACTGATGGTAATCGGATCTCAAGTCGATCTTCAAAAATACCTGAGCCCCTTGTAACTGATCAAACAAGTCATCTATTTGTGGCAACGGATACTTGTTCTTGACGGTCAACTTATTCAACTCTCGGTAGTCGATGCACATACGCATCGTTCCATCTTTCTTCTTCACAAACAAGACTGGAGCTCCCCACGGCGAAACACTCGGTCGGATAAAACCCTTCTCAAGTAGTTCTTGTAACTGAACCTTCAATTCTTTCAACTCTATTGGTGCCATTCGTTACGACGCTTTAGATATCGATTGTGACCCTATTACTACTTCTATTGTGAACTCAAGTTCTCTTTCAATCAATACGTCGGGTAACTCATCAGGAAAAACATCTGGAAATTCTCCAACTACTGAAATGTCTTCTATTAGTCTTCCAAGAACTCGCGTGTCGATAATTAAACATAAGAAACCCGAACAACCCTTCTTCAACATCTTACTTACTTGAATCGCCGATATCAAGTACGATGGTACGATCACTCCCTTACCCTGAAAAGTAAACTCTTCTTGCCCTGACGGATAGAAACTAACCCGTTTCTGTTCACAATAGATTCTGGCTTGATTAACCGACAACCAATCCATACCCAAGATAACATCAAAGTAATTCACTGTCAATGGAATCAAATCAACGCTCAAGACATATCACCTATCTTGATCTCACATGACTTGAATATCGAAGAAGTAACTAGCGGTTCACTACTAGGCAATGATACACACAAGTCATATCCTAGCGGTTCTGACTTAACAGTTAAATGCTTAACAAAATCACGTGATACGAATGAATGCGTTGAACCAGAATCCATAAGTATACGTGCAGGATACGAACAAATAGGAAGAATACCTGATACGACGGTATCATCTGTATTCCCCGGCCTGAGCTTGAAGTACCGTCCTTGTTGTTTCGCGACTCCTTTCCCTTTATCCACTCGAGGTTCCACTCTTGATCCGCTTGGCACACTCGATGCCCTGGTACTCATTCTCGATTGTCTCTTACTCGAGCAATTCTTCGCTAAGTGTCCCGGTTGTCCACATTCAAAACATTTTCCCCTCATCTCTGGGTTATAACTCTTTCTGTTCGAGGTAGTGTTCGGTGTAGTCACATTCGCATTCAAAGGACAATTCCTAGATACGTGTCCCAGTTTCTTGCAAAGGTAGCAAGTAGTCAATTGATAGCAGGTTCCCCTATGTCGCAGGTTACATGTCGGGCAGAACGGTCTCAAATCTCCTGTGAATGTACTTCCTCCTTGGTTACCCATATGCGATCCCGAATCTTGCGTGAACGGTTTCTTCGCATTCCCTTGACTCTTACCCTGATTGTCATTTGCTTGCTTCCCTTGTTGTCCCTGTCGATATCTGTCGACACTTTTCTCAACAATACGATCAACTTCCTCAACGAGAAAAATGGTCGGGTGTTGTAACATATCCACACGGCCACGGATATTCTCCCTAAGTCCTTCCTCAAACTTACGAGCTTTATCCCTATCAGTCGGAATGGTAGTTTTCCCAAATCGTAACAAGGCATTGTAACGGGATACATACTCACTCACAGTCATGTCTCCCTGAACTAGACTTGCAAACTCTTGGCATTTCTGAGTATAAGCAGATTGCAGAAAGAAACGTTTGTTGAATTCTTCTTTAAATGCTTCCCACGTGGTCGACTTCCCTTATTCAAGTACGTTGTTCCACCAATCCAATGCTTCACCCATCAACGTATCGGATGCGCATAAACGCCCATCAACGTATCGGATGCGCATAAAATTTTCTCCTCATCGGTACATTTTACCTGACAAAAATGTCTTTCCATGTCCATCATCCAATGATCGGCCAAGTCTATGTCAACCTATCCATGATACAAGGTCGGTTTTCGCTTATGAAACTGTTCTATGATTGTGTGTTGAGGCCGCGGTTTCGGTGGTGCGTTGATGTAACGAATTTTCACTGGTAGAGGCTGAAGGTTCATCTGTTCTCTTTCACTTACTGCTTGTATGAAATTTCCCACCATATTCACTATTTGGTCCATCCGTGAATGCGGTGACAATTCTCTCGGCAGATCCGCCATAATGTTTCAAATATTCCCCTATTGAGTTCAATGCATAATGACCATACATTCTATGCCACAATATAGATATATGCGCACAGTTCATCATAATCAACAAATGCTAACACATGAAGCATTTCTACAATGATAACAATTATCTTCATAATTACACGCTCCACTCGACGTCACTCAACATATATAACGTCACTCGTTCCCAAGGCTCTAAACTTATGCTCTGATACCACTAAATGTCACAGCCCGATCCCACAATAGCGGAACCGGAGCCTGTGGCACGCCACCAAGGCTAACCCAATTAATTAACGTTCCCAAAATTTAGTTTGAAGAACACACGCAGCGGAAAACAAAACACTTTTGAAAACTAGGGGTCCAGACGACTGGGTCTGGACCTCAGTCTACTGAAGAAAGCAGAGAGTTTTCAAAAAGGTTTAACAGACCATCCAGTCGACTGAAACTGGGGTATAGTCGACTGGGACTCTAACTTTTAGTCGACTGAATTCCCCCTTCGGTCGACTGAAGCAAGCAGAACCAAAATGAACACAAAACCTACAAAGGTCCAGTAGACTGAGGCAGGGCCCAGTCGACTGCTTTTGCCATATTAAAAAGCAGTAGCTAGCAGGCACAAGGGTCCAGTCGACTCAACACTGGACCAGTCGACTGCTCCAATGACAGCGGCCTAATTCTGCAGAAAACAAGTTCAAAAAGCTTTTTAAACAACCAAGTGTTAACAACACACTCCAATCTCACATCAAAGTAATCCTAGCTGTATTAAAACATTACCAAAGTATAATTACAATGAGTTACTAACTATTACCATGCTTTAGGTCCACTCTAACATACTATGTGAAACATAAGATAAAACCATTCAAAATCTTTATTACAACATTCCTATTGTTCCAAAACTACAAGATCAACATTCGGGTTGTCTTCTAATCGAACTCTGAACCCACGTGCTCACTTCTCCGATTCCTCGCTAGCATTAACACCTGAAATGGTTATTTGAATAACCACAGATATTCGATTTGTTTAAGCTAACGCTTAGTGAATAAAACAACATATGCACATGAATGATAAACATGTCCGTATTCACATCTCTACATTTCATACTAGTAGCTGGAGACTCACGTGCCCGTCCATACTCCCAATCCGCGACTGCTCGGCAATAAGTCCACGCAAAAGGGTAAGACCAACGATTCTTCTCTTCAATCGTGCGACCTTAATGCCTATATCGGCTCCACAAAATGGCACGGTGACCACGTGCTCCTTCTGACCCAAATAAGCAACTTAACATGATCAAATACACATCACCATGCTCGCGATAATCAAAACATTTCATTGTGCTATTGGGCCTACTTATCAATAGAAATGCCCAACATGAACTACACAAGATATCTCTAAGTATTAATACATGATATTCAAACATAACATGAATACATGTCAAGAAACCATTCCAAAACATAGTTGGATCACTCACCTCCGAATAACGCTCCTATAATTCAATTTGAAGAAAACTTGTGCACAAAGAACGTGTAGAAGTCTGTCTAGTACAATTCCTATGAATCAAAATTCCATTTATCAACTTTTATGAAAAAATCTAGAAAAAGACTTTTCGGAAAACTAGGCCAAACAAGCCCTAACATATATCAAAACGAAGCTCTTACCTCGAGGAGCTCGAATATGAAATCTAGGAGAAAACAAACTGACGAAAGGTCGTCGTTTGGCGTCGCAAAGCTCGAAGCAACAATATCTCCCTTGGCCTCTTTTTGGAAACTTAGGTTGTAAGCTTTGTAAAAAATATCTCATCCATCTCTTTCTATATATAGGCAAAACCTTTGGAAATTACGTTTACCTCCCCACTAGTTTTCAAAACTCCTAATCAGTCTCTGAAACTTTCTATACAGCTTATTCATAGCTCTACAAGTGAAATCTCAAAACTATAAAAGTTTTCGACTAAGTTTCGTTTGGTCGCTAAAACGTAAATTTCTACATGACGTTTCTGAAGTTGCTAATTAGCCTACAAAATTAATAACGTGTTCATTCGTCCTCACCAGGATACTAAATCTAACAACAGAAATATATTCTAAGCCAGAAAATAGTACAGATATTGAAATACACATGTAAACATTTATTTTCAGATAAACATTTAATGTATTCCACAGTGACCTTCTCATACTCGGAGAGACGTCGCATCAACAAATCCTCAATCACCACAGTTTCAAAGGATTCTCTAATACAGACAACCAAATCAACTCGTGAGTCAAAACTGACTCAACCATATGCCAAAAGGCACGCCACATCACATTATCATGCATGACAATGAAATGCAAAAGCAATAACACAAATACGGGTGTTATACTTCTGTTGAGGCGGCGAATCTGTTTTAAGGAAAATGTGTAAATCACAGGTCTCGGTTTGCATTTCTATTTCAGTTCCTGGTTTTCCAATTGTATTTGTTGTAATTCTGTTTCTATTTTATTATTTCCTTTTCCTTATGTTTTCATCAAGTGTATCTTACGGATCTGTTTGCTAGTTTTGAATATGAATATATTAAATTTTCCAACAATCTTAAAACAGATTTGTATATATTTGTGGGAAAAAAACCAGATTCGATTTGAAAATAGTATTTTTTTTCTCTCTAAAAGGAAATTAATGGTCTAAATAGAATTATTTTCAGAACAAAAACAATTGGGTTGGTTTCAAAAACAAAACTGTTTTCTTTTACAAAACTTTAACAAAATTTATTTTTCAGATTCAGTTCATAAATTAATCACACTACAAGGAAAAAGGCCTTTTATGTCACTTAAAAAGTGACATAAATAGATATTTATGTCACTTTTTTTCCAATAAAAAGTGACATAAATGGAGGCGACATAAATGTTTTAAAAGTGACATAAATACTTTATAAAAAGTGACATAAATGTTTCATAAAACCAACACATTTGTTAATAAAAAGTGACATAAATACTTAAAAGTGACATAAATACCATTTTATTTATGTCACTTTTAACATAAAGTGACATAAAAGTAGAAAGTGACATAAATACCAAACAAAATTATAACATCAAAGTCTTAAAAGTGATATAAATACTTAGAAGTGACATAAATACTATTTTTATTTATATCACTTTTAACCTAAAGTGACATAAAAGTAGAAAAGTGACATAATTACCAAACAAAATTATTACATCAAAGTCTTAAAAGTGACATAAATACTTAAAAGTAACATAAATACCATTTTATTTATGTTACTTTTAACCTAAAGTGACATAAAAGTAGAAAAGTGACATAAATACCAAACAAAATAATTACATAAAAGCCTTAAAAGTGACATAAATACCACCATGTAAAAACAATATATACCACCATATACATATATACAATACCATGCATGCACCCTGTACAAAATTAAATCCAACTCAATATTTCAACTACTAAATTTCATAGATTCATCTCAATATCAACCAATTAATTGGGATGAACAAAAAAAATATACAATCGATCTGAGTCAAGTGCAAATCTAATAACATATACATATTACATATTCATCAAAAAGTACTAACAAACCTATGAAAGCAACAAAAAAGAATTAGCCCAACAAAAAGAGTGGTTTGTTTGTTAGAACCTTCCATCAAAATGTGAAACTTTGTACCTACAAAAAAGATAAGTTTTCATTAATTAGTTGTATATAAAATAATAAAAGAGTAAAACTATGTTTGGGGGTTTTGAGAGACCACAATGTGTTCGGAGACTTGGAATGATGAAAGAGTCATTTTTTCGTATTTTTTGTGAACCGTGAATCAGTTATGCATTCCGTTAATTCCCGCAAATTTATTTAGGCATGTTTGAGATGCGTGTAAGGTTTCATGGCATTTGGTCAAGTGGTTTACCGATTCACTACTCAAAACCCCCAAAACTACGTTTTTTCAAGCCTAAGTGACTAAAGAGTCATTTTTTCGCATTATTTTTGAACCGTGAATCCGTTTTACATTCCATTAGTTCCCGCAAGTTTATTTAGGCATGTTTGAGGTGCGTGTAAGGCTTTGTGGCATTTGGTCAAGCGGTTTACCGATTCACTACTCAAAACCCCCAAAACTACGTTTTTTCAAGCCTAAGTGACTAAAGAGTAATTTTTTGCATTATTTTTTAACCGTGAATCCGTTATGCTTTCCGTTACTACCCGCAAGTTTATTTAGGCATGTTTGAGGTGCGTGTATGGTTTCGTGGCATTTGGTTAAGCGGTTTACCGATTCACTACTCAAAACCCTCAAAACTACGTTTTTCAAGCCTAAGTGACTAAATAGTCATTTTTTCACATTTTTTGTGAACCGTGAATCCGTTATGCATTCTGTTAATTCTCGCAAGTTTATTAAGGCATTTTTGAGGTACGTGTAAGGTTTCATGGCATTTGGTTAAGCAGTTTACCGATTCACTACTCAAAACCCCCAAACCAACATTTTTTCAAGCCTAAGTGATGAAAAAGTCATTTTTTCGCATTATTTGTGAACCGTGAATCTGTTATGCATTCTGTTAGTTCCTGTAAGTTTATTTAGGCATGTGTGAGGTACGTGTTAGGTTTTGTGGTGTTTGGTTAAGCGGTTTACCGATTCACTATTCAAAACCCCTAAAACTACGTTTTTTCAAGCCTAAGTGACTAAAGAGTCATTTTTTCGCATTATTTGTGAACCGTGAATCCGTTATTCATTCCGTTAGTTCCCACAAGTTTATTTATGCATGTTTAAGGTGTGTGTAATGTTTCATGTCATTTGGTTAAGTGCTTTACCATTTTACTCCTCAAAACCCCCAAAACTAAGAATTTTCAAGTCAAAGTGATGAAAAAGTCATTTTTTTGCATTATTTGTGAACCGTGAATCCGTTATGCATTCCGTTAGTACTCGTAAGTTTATTTAGGCATGTTTGAGGTGCGTGTAAGGTTTCGTTGCATCTGGTTAAGCGGTTTACCATTTTACTCATCAAAACCCCCAAAACTAAAAATTTTCAAGTCAAAGTGATGAAAAAGTCATTTTTTCGCATTATTTGTGAACCGTGAATCCGTTATGCATTTCGTTAGTTCTCGCAAGTTTATTTAGGCATGTTTGAGGTGCAATTAAGGTTTCGTGACGTTTGGTTAAGCGGTTTACCGTTTCACTACTCAAAACCCCCAAAACTATGCTTTTTCAAGTCTAAATGTTGAAAAAGTCGTGATTTCGCATTATTTGTGAACCGTGAATCTGTTATGCATTTGGTTAGTTCTCACAAGTTTATTTAGGCATGTTTGAGGTGTGTGTAAAGTTTTGTGGTGTTTGGTTAAGCGGTTTACCGATTCACTCCTCAAAACCCCCAAAACTACGTTTTTTCAAGCCTAAGTGACTAAAAAGTCATTTTTTTCGCATTATTTATGAACCGTGAATCTGTTATTCATTCTGTTAGTTCCTGCAAGTTTATTTATGCATGTTTGAGGTGCGTGTAAGATTTTGTGGCATTTGGTTAAGTGGTTTACCATTTTACTCCTCAAAACCCCCAAAATTAAGAATTTTCAAGTCAAAGTGATGAAAAAGACATTTTTTTCGCATTATTTGTGAACCGTGAATCCGTATGCATTCCGTTAGTTCTCACAAGTTTATTTAGGCATGTTTGAGGTACGTATAAGGTTTCGTGGCATTTGGTTAAGCGGTTTACCATTTTACTCCTCAAAACCCCCAAAACTAAGAATTTTCAAGTCAAAGTGATGGAAAAGTCATTTTTTCGCATTATTTGTGAACCGTGAATCTGTTATGCATTCTGTTAGTTCCCGCAAGTTTATTTAGGCATGTTTGAGGTACTATTATGGTGTCGTGACATTTGGTTAAGCGGTTTACCGTTTCACTACTCAAAACCCCCAAAACTATGCTTTTTCAAGTCTTAATGTTGAAAAAAACGTGATTTCGCATTATTTGTGAACCGTGATTCCATTATGCATTCTATTAGTTCCCACAAGTTTATTTAGGCATATTTGAGGTACGAGTAAGGTTTCGTGGCGTTTAGTTAAGCGGTTTACCGATTCATTACTCAAAACCCCCAAAACTACGCTTTTTCAAGCCTAAGTGACTAAAGAGTCATTTTTTTGCATTATTTGTGAACCGTGAATCCTTTATTCATTATGTTAGTTCCCACAAGTTCATTTATGCATGTTTGAGGTGCGTGTAAGGTTTCGTGGCATTTGGTTAAGCGGTTTACCATTTCAATACTCAAAACCTCCAAAACTATGCTTTTTCAAGTCTAAGTGTTGAAAAAGTTGTGTTTTCGCATTATTTGTGAACCGTGATTCCGTTATGCATTCCGCTAGTTCTCGCAAGTTTATTTAGGCATGTTTGAGGTATGAGTAAGGTTTCATGGCAATCGGTTATGCGGTTTACTATTTCACTACTCAAAACCTCAAAAACTAAGCCTTTTCAAATCTAAGTGTTGAAAAAGTCATGTTTTCGCATTATTTGTGAACCGTGATTCCGTTATGCAGTCCGTTAGTTCCCGCAAGTTTTTTTAGGCATGTTTGAGGTGTGAGTCAGGTTTTGTGGTGTTCGGTTAAAGGGGTTACCGTTTCACTACTCAAAACCCCCCAAAACTAAGAATTTTCACGTCTAAGTGATCTGAAAGTCAATTTTTCGCATTATTTGTGAACCGTGAATCCGTTATGCATTCTGTTAGTTCCCACAAGTTTATTTAGGCATGTTTGAGGTCTGATTAAGGTTTCGTGGCATTTGGTTAAGTGGTTTACCGTCTCACTACTCAAAACCCCCAAAACTAAGAATTTTCAAGTCTAAGTGATCCGAAAGTCATTTTTTCGCATTATTTGTGAACCGTGAATCAGTTATGTATTCCGTTAGTTCCTACAAGTTTATTTAGGCATGTTTGAGGTATGAGTTAGGTTTCATGGCGTTCAGTTAAGCGGTTTACCGTTTCACTACTCAAAACCTCAAAAACTAAGCTTTTTCAAGTCTAAGTGTTGAAAAAGTCATGTTTTGCATTATTTGTGAACCGTGAATCCGTTATGCCATCCGTTAGTTCCAACAAGTTTATTTAGGCATGTTTGAGGTGCGAGTAAGGTTTTCTGATGTTTGGTTAAGAGGTTTACCGTTTCACTACTCAAAAACTCAAAAACTAAGCTTTTTCAAGTCTAAGTGTTGAAAAATTCGTGTTTTCGCATTATTTGTGAACCGTGATTCTATTATGCATTTTGTTAATTCCCCAAAGTTTATTTAGGCATGTTTGAGGTATGAGTGAGGTTTCGTGGGCTTCGGTTAAGCGGTTTACCGTTTCACTACTCAAAGAAGGCTAATGATTAGCATATCTATAAATCTTATCCTCAATTCTTGTCTATCCAAGATTGTTACTGTTTTTGAATCTTTTGTATTTTAAAATTTTGTTCCATGTATCTTTAAGTCCAGCTTCATTTTAAATAGCTGGATAGTGATCTTTTGAAATCAATGAGAAAGTCTTGAACTGCTTTACAACTCATTAGTCTTTGAATTTTTCACAATTTATACGTACAAAGATGTATTTATTCTTGAAGTATAATAGACCTGGAAAATGGGTAGTTATGGATGGATATGGATGGGTGGTCAACACAACAAAAGTACTCGGCAACCAACAAAATAGTTCACATGATGACAAGATGAAACAAAGAGTCAAGTCATCACACAATACATGTATAATCTTTAAACATAGAGACAAAGGAAGAACACATAAAACGCCACCCCACAGGTGTACTCGTTAAGGTTTACAACCCTAAATAGCAAGTAAAGCACATAAAATGCCACCACGTAGGCGTACTCGTACTAACCTGGAGTAAGAAGGACCACTTGTATCTAGAAATGCCACCCCTTCAGCTCCTATTGTCTTCAGAGATCACGGTTTCACCAATACCAATTGTTGAACAAAAAGGAAAATAACTAGAAAACCCTAACTTTGAGCATGATTAATAAAAACAATCGGACAGAAACTGATTAGTGATATCATAAAACCTCCGTAGGTTTCTTAGTTATAATTAGGGAAAGCAAATACTTAGAAACTCATCTACACAGAAATCAAGCTTACAAACAACACTGACAGATTACAACAACTCATTGACCATTCACATCCATATATAGAGCAGAATTGGGAGAGGAGGGTGAGCAAATGTGAGCAATTTTGGCGTGAGCAAAAATGCATTCAAATAAGAAATACACGAAGACAAAAAAAATTAAGAAAGTTGCTACTATACACAAATGTGAGCAATTTTTAGCATTTTTATATAAGTCAGCTTCTATGCAACTGTAGCACATGGTATAAGCCTTGTCCTCATATGCTACCTAGATGCTACTATAGTCATCCTCTATTATTACTATTAAGATTAGAACCCAAAACAAAGAAGAAAGGAAAAGAGGAAGTACATAAATGGGGTGGTCAGTTCATTGGAACCTCTATAGTCAAAGACTGTGAGACCAAATTTATCCATAATTTTTTTTGTGCAGAGATGGGACTTTTATTGTTGCCTTCTTTTAAGTCAAGAACTAGAAGACAACTACGGAGTACAAACAAAGAAGTTATCCTAATCTAACAACTATCTCATCCCCTTGTTTGAAAATTTATACTCTCGATCTTTGATTCTTATAGTCTCTCTCCATGGCCGGCCCAAAGGGGGCGCAAAAGGGGCAATCGCCCCGGGCCACCAAAGTTCACAAAATTTTGAGGGCCCTGTGGATATCGCATTTTTCTTACCCACAGCTTTTTCTTTTAAAATTCCTTTAAATTTCAAGTTCAAAACAGATGAGTCGCCACTTAATTTTTAAAAGGAAAAATTAAGAAACCATTTTTAAAGAAAACTGATCTTTTTAGAAACCAGATATTAACTAGGTCCAGGGATTATGGAATGAGAGAGGAAGGAGCCCATCGGACTAAAACACCCTCTCTCATCCTATCTTGCGATAGGCCTCTACTCAACATCCTTTTAATCGAATTATTAATTTAAATGTGCCCTCAACTAATACATATGTATATGTATACACTACACAAATATGTCAAAATGGTGTAAAATTACCAATTTACAAATTATCATTCAAAAGCCACATAAGTCAAGTAGCAGGCAATATGATATGCAATAGGGAACAAGAGAACTTACCCGGGATCCAGCAGCGATATTAAATGTGCAATGCATACAAACAAAAGAAAATCCTAAAAAGGGTCTCTAATCACGTATACACATAAGGCAAGACCTAATCTAAGGTGTCGCGCATGGAGTCGAAAATCAATAAAATCAACAAATAGAATAAACTAGAGAAGAGATGCGAAATTGTACCTCAAATGCGCTACAAAACAATGAGTTAGTCCAAATGATATACAAAATGTAAAGTTGGACCTCAAATAACAATCTTAGACTTCTAGCTTAAATCTATCAAATGTAATTAAATCTAAAGTAACCAAGTCCTAATTATAAGTGTCAAGCCACATGAATATGTACATGAAAAGTATAAATTATTGGAGTACTCAATGATTTAGATCACTTAAACTTTGAATTCAAGCTTAACTAATCATTATTGAAATATGGTTTGAACCTTGACTTATGAAAATTTCAGCTAAGCCATTATTCACAAGATTTGATGAAAACTAGTGCAGAATTCTGGAAATTGCCGAGAGCAGATCATAACTTTAAAAACTGCAAAAGCGTGGTTCCCGTGGTTTGATTTTGATGATATTTTGACACAAGATGCCTCTGTGTGTCTAGGGTTTAACCCAAAAAAGAAATCAAAGTTTCAACGGTTGGATCTCCGTGAATTGGAGAAAAACCAGACATCACTCAGCATTCAACAACCTTCTGTCCAGAGTTCTTGCACGATTTTCTAAAAATAGCAAAAAGATCAGAAATGCTTTGTTCTTTTTAGGGTGACTTCCTAACACATTAATCTACTGAGAAAAAATTATTTTGGATCACAAACACTTTATTAAAGCATTGGTTTACTTATTTCAAAAGAGTGTTACTATGCTGAAACATTGGACAGATTGTAGTGTCCTTACAAAACTCACAACCAAACCACTTTAGACATGAAACCACCTTAAAACAAAAATTACAGTGGTAGAATATTGTGTTATTGACAAATTTCCGTTGGTTTCACTTGATTTCGACGGTTAGATTTTAAACTAAAAATCTTTGATCAAAAATAGTTTATGAACTCACTATTTTCATTTGTCAAGTTCAACTTTTATTTGTTAACTCCAACTATTGAACCATGAAGTTGGACTTAAACTAAACCATCTTCTCCTACCATTTGATGGTCATTGGAGACTAAAGACCTTTATATTTATAGATTTCAAGTGAAGTATGAATGGACTTCATGCAATCTCAAGATAAGGAATCTAAACCATGGGGATGGGCTTAGACTCAAAACCACTTTCTCCTACCATTTGATGGTCATTGGAGATGAAGACATGACTATACTCATGAGTCTCAAAGGAATATAGAAAGGATTCCATGAAACATCAAGTTTCTAGGATCCAAGTCATGAGTGTGGACTTAGATCCATCTATTTGCTTATGAAATGGAGTGATGATCAAACTTTGATTCCCATGTGAAGCACAAGCTTACATGGGATTCAAAAGATCATGTTCAAGAGATTTCAAGAGAGATATTGAGAATCTCTAAGAGTCTCAAGAAGGAAGTATGATCAACAAAAGAAATGGAGCAAAGAAAATAAAAAAGTTTGAGGATTAGAGATTCAAAAAAGGGAAGAATGTAAATAGACAACTTATGGTTAGATGATCACCTCCAAACTATCCTCAAAGTTTCTCTCCTTTGAAGATCTTCCAAACTCTTCTTCAAGCTCTCCAAAACTCTCTCTTTTCTTTCTCCAAAATATGTTAGTATAGTGGTGGTTATCTCTCATGTATTGTGTTGTATGTCTCTCCCTTCCTCAAGGAAGATTCTCCCTCTTTTATAGACAAAATTACCAAGTATTTTCAGTGAATTCGGAGTAAAAGACAGGTGTAAATGTCTCATTTGGTGGTACAATACGTACTTCCTGAAATTAGACAGACTGCTGCCCAGGGCGACAGTCAAAAGTAATCTGCGGCAGTCCGTGGATGCCACCGCGGCACTTCATGACTGCCGCGACGGCATTCCGTGACTGCCGCGCGGCTCTCAATAAGTGCCGCGCCAAATTATTGATTGCCGTATTTTCGTCAATCTTACTTTATCAGTTTTTTGTTTTTATCCGCATACATATACGTATTGTACCACAAAATACGGACTTAAAAAGCAAACGCCAGTCAGAAAATGTCGGCGGCACTCAGTAAATGCCGAGCCGGCACTCACTGAGTGCCGCTCGGCACTCACTTAGTGCCGCGGAATACTGCCGTGTGCCGTTTTCTGTTGAACTTCCATTTTTAAGTCTTTTCTTTCTTCCCTTTTTCTTAAAGAAACTTATTTTTGAAGATCTTTTCCAAAAATGGTGTTTTATACCTGAATTCTCCCAAATACCTGGTATTTTCTTCTTTTTGTGAAATTTTATCGCGTTTGGAGAACTTTCTGAAGAGCTTGGAATACTTCGAATCTTTTCGGTCCTTATCATCATTGGACGTGGAGGTGATGCTCTCCTAAATTCGACAGTCGGTCAAAATTGGGCTGTCTACAGTTTGCCCCTCTTCGACAGAGCTTGTGGAGCAATGCGTTTCACAAGTGAATGTCGAAGCTTGTGAGAAGACAAGCCTTTGACCAAACTGTCGGATTTAGGTAACAAACAAAATGCATTGCAAAAAGAGAACATGCGCGCGGTAAGGGTTCACGCTGGTCATGCTCAACAGTGAGCTGCCTACGTATCCCGTCAGGAATCAGACCAAGACGTAGTTCAGGTAAGGGTCAAACACACACAAGCGCAAATAGTCATATGGATGAATGCACCTATCTTATCGTGATGCACGTGCTCAAGCAATCTCGTGCTCCGTATGATGTCATTCTACTCTTAGTATAAAAAATGCACCCTATGCCATTCTACTTATGATGTCATTCTACTCTGGGAATGTCACAACCATCATAGATGCTCTTCTTATGCTTAATCCCCCGACATTCTTTAAGAGTCATCTAATCGACTGAGAGGCGCTTTGCGTCTTAGACTCCGGTGCCGAATCAGGAAATGTGTTGAAAGACTGAGATACGCTTTGCGTCTTATACTCCGGTGTCTTTTGAGGATCATCTGATCAACTGAGATGCGCTTTGCGTCTTATACTCCAGTATCTTCCAAGAATCATCTGATCGACTGAGATGTGCTTCGCGCCTTATACCCCAGTGTCAAATTAGGAACCATGCTCTTTGAAAGACTGAGATGCGCTTTGCGCCTTATACTCCAGTGTCTTCCAAGAATCATCTGATCGACTGAGATGCGCTTCGCGCCTAATACCCCGGTGCAAATCAGGAACCACGCTTTTTGAAAGACTGAGATACGCTTCGCGCCTTATACTCCAGTGTCTTCCAAGAATCATCTGATCGACTGAGATGCGCTTCACGCCTTATACCCCGGTGTCGATGTGAGTTTGCTCTAGAAAATCCGCAGCCCTTCGGCCCCGTCGGATATGTTTTCTCTGAACAATCCGCAGCCCTTCGGCCCCGTCGAATATGTTTTTTCAAGATTGGGAGTCAATCAGACTCAAATTCAAATTAATTTTCAAAAATTGGAGTCGAATCGACCCAAATTCTTTTCAATTTTCAAAACTTGGAGTCGAACAGACTCAAATTCATTTTATTTTTTTAGGCTTAACTCAATCTAATTCAGAATTTTGGAGTCAGTCAGACTCGAATCAGTTCAATTCCAAAAATTCGGAGTCTTCCAGACTTAATTCGATTTTCTAAAATCGAGAGTCCATTCCCTTCTTAGTCAAACAAATTTCATTTCATTTACTTTCAAAAATTCAGAGTCTAGTACATCAGACTCAAATTATTTCAAATTTCTAAATCGGGAGTCTGATGGGCTTAAATTATTTTGAATATCTAAAGTCGAGGGTCCAATGGACTCAAATCCACTCAAATTAATTCAATTTTCCAAAATTGGTAGTCAATCGAGCTTAATTTTTCAAATTTCGGTCAGGAGTCAGCCAGACTCAAATAAACCAAGTCCGAAGTCAATTCGACTCAATTCGAGTTAAAATTCAAATGCTAAATTAGGAGTCGCCTAGACTCGACTTAATTCATTTTTTAAAATCAGGAGTCAGTCAGACTCAAACCAATTCAATTTCACCAAGTCTGGTGTCAATTTGACTTAAATCAATCCGATATTTCAAAACTCGCGAGTCGATCAAACTCAAGAGAATTTCTTTTCAAATTTCTAAAATAGGAGTCGAATCAGACTCCAAGAATTTCTATTTCTCACAATTGGGAGTCGAATCAGACTCAAAGAATTTTCAAATTTCCAAAATTGGGAGTCAGATTGACTCGAACGATCTCAAATTTTCAAAGCAAATTTCAATTTTCCAAATCGGAGTCAACTCGGCTAAACAAAAATTTCAATTTACAACATTGGAGTCAATTCGACTCAAAAGAATTTCAAAATCGGTAGTTTGAATGAGACTCAAAGAATGCGAATGCGAGGTTGCCATTGATGACTAATACAGATGCTCAGGAGGATTAGCAGGGATTGCCATTGAGGACTAACAGAGATTTCCATCGAGGATTAACGAGGATTTCCATTGAGGACTAATGCAGATGCCTTTGAGGACTAACACAAATGATGCTGCCATTGAGGACTAATGCAGATGATGCTGCCATTGAGGACTAACAAAGATTGCCATTGAGGACTAACGAGGATTTCCATTGAGGACTAACGCGAATGCGAGGTTGCCATTGATGACTAATACAAGGTTGCCATTGAGGACTGACGCATGTGCCATTGAGGACTAACGAGGATTTCCATTGAGGACTATTGCAGATGCCACTGAGGACTAACGAGGATTGTCATTGAGGACTAATGCAGATGATGCTGCCATTGAGGACTAACGCATGTTCTGGAATCTCCTCATGCTCAAAGAATCAAATTCAGATATTCGGAGTTACTTCGGACTTAAAGAATTGACTTCACAAAATTTCGGGAGTCCACAAACTCAGAGAGTTGAATTTTTCAAAATTTGGGGAGTTTTCGGACTCAAAGAATTTGAACGGAGTTGATAGAAAGAATGATCTTTTGCATTTGCGGACCTTCGGAAGAAACATATTGGTTCTGTCAAAAGAGGGAAGTCACCTTTGCCCCTAGTATTGGACTCTTCTTATATTGCCACTTTAGCACTATGTTGTGATAGTGTTCAAAAAAATCTCTGCTCGTATTGTTCTTAGGATGCTCATGGAGACTCTTCAAATCTTTATTTATCATCTTAAGCCCACACATTTTGAGACCATTTATTGACTCATCAAAGGAAGACGTACCTGACAAAGCTAGTTGCTCAAGATGACTGACTCAAACTCTACATTCATTATGAATCAATGTGCTTTCATTGTGAATAATGTATCTTCTCACTTTTCATTTATTCATCATCTTACAAATAGTAGTGTTTTGCTGATAAACCGACACTTTGAAAACTTCCCCTTTTCGATTTAGCGAATTCTTTGCCTA
The DNA here is from genome assembly GCA_033977485.1 of Hydrangea macrophylla. Classification (NCBI taxonomy): domain Eukaryota; kingdom Viridiplantae; phylum Streptophyta; class Magnoliopsida; order Cornales; family Hydrangeaceae; genus Hydrangea; species Hydrangea macrophylla. Next base: position 99,733,331 of record CM066994.1, read on the forward strand.
TCTAGACTATGCTTCAAATTAGTGCTTTAGCTTATAGAATAAAAAGGCACTCTATTTCAATCCTTTCAAAACAAAATTGATTACTTGAGAACTTGCCTCTAGCATAGAGGGATTTTGGCAAACGAAGTTTGCCCCTAGTCTAAAGGGCAAATAGGCTCATCCAAGGGTTTTGAGAACACGATGGTACAGGATGTCTGCAGTGCATTTACTCCCAACCTAGAGGTAATCATCATGAATGTGGGGGGCTAAAGCTGGAAACCCAATGCTGATGGGTAAACTTTGTTTGCCCCTGGTTTGGCAATACATATATGGCTCTAGGCAAACACAATTTTGCCCCTAGTCTGAAGGAAGGAAGCCAAAGGTGCAAAGGGTGATGCTTGCGATTATGGACCTAGAACCTTGGAAGGTTCGCCTACTTATCCCCAAGTGGGAATCAGGTCCAAAGTAGTTCAAGTACTCTGGAGGTCTTGAAAGAATTAGGCTTCAAGAATTGGTGGGCTTTACGAGCCATGTTGCCATTTGGGTCTAGGGGGTGCATGTCATTTGTGGTAGCCCTTGTGTAGCATGATGAACTACTTTTTCCTTTTATTCTCTTTTCTCTTCTTTTCTTTTCTTCTCCTCTCTTTATTTGACGGTTGATTCTTTAACCTTTTCACTAGCCAGTTAATCACGTTTCATTCATATCATACTTACAAAGCAATATCAGCCCTCCAAATTACTCTTTATTTTTTTTCTCGAAGATATCTTTGCATTGTTTTATGCTCTCTTAGCCATTTGAGCTTCTCACAAAATTGTGAGCTTAATTGACACTTTCAAATCTCTCTTTTCATTTCCAATTTCTTTAGAACAACACAAAGTCTTAAGATAGTTCATGTGCCAGTGATTTACTTTGAAGTGCTCAAGAATTCTCAATCTTATCTATTCTCTGCCTTTTCTTTTCCCTTTGTTTTCCTTTTTCTTCCTTACTATCTCTTATTCTCTCTATGATTTTGACTGGCTAGGATTAGGATTTTTGAAATCAACACGCATCTTATTTTTGCTCTAACTTTTTCCTAGGCGCCCTTTCGGGTTTTCATCCTAGCGAGCTTCTTTCTTTTTCTTTTTCTTTTTCTTTTTTTTTTATTTTTTTATTTTCTTTTCTTTTTTTTGGAAGAAGCAGTTCATTCAAAATGTCTGGCTACCATCAAGGACCAAGTTTATGGCTTTAGACTGGTTGGGCTCATCCTTGAGGCTTGGTGTTTGAGAAAGGAAACGGTGAGCAAGCTTCGAGTTCCAATTTTGCCTTTTCAAGATTGTGCAAGAGCATCTTTAAATTCTTAAAGTAAAGCTAATCACTTCTCTACTCCTCCTTGGTTTTGGCACAAAATTTGCTTTGATCACTTGGGGATCCTTTTCAATGCAAAGATTTATTAACAAAGTATTTTCCATGATCGTTTGAAAAGGTGACCTTTTTTTTTTTTTTTTTTTTTTGTTTTTGGGCTTAATGATCCATACATTCACGACTTAGCACACTGAATCAAGAAAAATGAGATTTTATTCAACTAGTAGGGGAGGAGGATTACATCACTCGACTCGATAAACTCAACAAAGACTTGCAAACAAACTTGATAATAGACTGACCAGAAGACTCGACTGGACTTTAACATTTGACTTCAACCTAACATAACTCGACTACCAGACTTGACTTGGTCTCAATTGGAGTGTCACAGATAATTTTCAATTTATTGGGTCTCCAAGAGCATCCATATTTGATTCAGCAGTAGCATTTCTAAACAGTATTACCTCACTAGCATCTTTCTCAGGTTCATCATTCCCCTTCTGTATCTTTGTAGGGACATCATCTGCCCTTATGGCCCATTTTTCAGTCGAATGGCCCTTCTCTGACTCATACCGAGTATTGTCAATGCTTTTTTCTCGATTCTGTTGATTGAGTCGGGGCCAGTTGGTTGTTACGCATTCATGGAGGCAACAAATCCCTCGAGAGTGCTCAGCAATGGCTGTGATTGAAAGGATTGCACGTCATGCCAAATGCCACTCGGTGGGTTCAGCAGAGGAGTGATGATTTTATGCTCGATGAGATCTTGGATATCATGGCGGAGCTTCATGCAATGGTTAGTCGTGTGACCAGGGGTTTGGTGGTAGACGCAGTACAAAGAAAGGTCACATTTGCGAGGTAAGGGATTTGGTAGTGGCTTTGGGTCCAGGAGATTGAGGTGGCCGCTCCTGACAAGGTGAACAAAGGCTACGGATAATGGCATGCCAAGGTCGGTGAAGATTCTTGACTTACGGGTTTGGCTTGATTTCGGGTTCGACTTTGAGCTTGAGCCAGCTTTTGGGTCCAGATATGGGCTTGGAATAGCTCTTTGGTTAGATGGGATTGGGTTTGAATATGGGCTTTGGTGATAGGCTGGATTTGGACATGGGTTTTGGCGATAGGCTGGGTTTGGACATGGGTTTTGGTGATTGATTGGTCTTGGATGCATGGGCTTTGGGTGCATGGCTGGATTTGGACATGGTTGTTGGTGTTTCTTTTCCCGATCCGTTATCCTCTTCTCCAATTGATCCATCTTTTCCTCATTATGGCCCATTTGATCTTTCAATGATTGAATGAACTCAAGCATGATCCGTTATCCAGTTGCTCAATGGTGGCCTGCAGTTTGCTCACTTTCTCCTCCAAAGCCCTCAAGGCAATCGGTGGATCAATCTCAGCATGATGATCCATGTTCTTCTCTAATCAAGAAATACGAACCCTAGAAGATTAAAAGTGTCCTTACTAAGGGGGCTCTGGTTGTTCCACTCTTTCTTTTTTTTTAAAAAAAAAACAGATAGGAAAAAGGTCCGCATGCAGAATTGAATAGTAAGGGATTTTTGAGGGACTTTAATCTTAATTGGGAAGAAGATGTTGTGAGTTTGTACGCTACACGTATTTAATGATATCGATTGGTGGGAGTGCAAAATGTACATGCTCTTATGATTTGATGCATGCACTGCACACATGGCACACGAATGAAATGCAAGTGTGTGTATGCCTACTCTATATGCCAAAGCAAAGGAAAATTCTAACCCTAACAGGTAAACACATAAGCACATAAAATCCTCACCCATGTCAAGTGCAATAATTTCTCCTCTCATTGTGATCACAGTACCCTCTCAAAAATTTTCAAAATTCATTTGAAAAGCATTTTTTGGATGGTAAAAAGGTTTTTGAAAGCAATGCTTGAGAATGCTTTTGAGGGTGTTAAACATTCTTTTAAAAATCATTCTTCCCAAAATAATTTCAAGGATTTTCGAATTTATTTCTTTTGAAGATGATCAAGTGAAAATACGCCTTAACAAAGGTTAGTTTGGGAACTTTAATTTGAAAGGAGAAAGAAAGATTTTTTGGAAGGGTGAATGAAAACCTTGGAAAAAGAAATTCTTTGGGTAGGGGGATCACATGACCGGATTATCACCGTACTTTCCATGAATTTGGATATATACAAGGTCAATGATGCTTAGCTAAACATGATATAAGAAGTATAATCTTATAATCAAGGTTCGGCATGTTCTCCAAATGTCGCAGAACATGAGGAGAAATTGCTAAAAGGTGATTAAAAGATTATACATCTTTCATCAAGCAAGTATCGTCATCATCTCAAGTAATCCCCTCTGGGCATTCAAAACTTCCTAGCACATAATCCTAATCAAGAATTGATTTCCTAAGATTGAAAGGTTCTATAGAAACTACTATGCAAAAGCTGGGTTTTGGTCAAATAAGGGACCCTTGACACACATCCGATAGGATGCTTAATATACCAAATCATGGTACGAGATCAAGGGTGATCACACAGTCCCATGATGACTTGACCGACCGGGTTGCCCCGAGCCTCCAAGGTCATAGTTCCGTGCAATCGACTGGCTGTACATGCAAGTGAAATGCAACAGGCACACAAAGATTAATCAATTCGATTAAAAGGATATTTTCAAGTCTAATACTCAAGTGAACCCAAAATCAGAATTCTAGTCTGCGAAACCAGAGATTCTAGGTTCGATCCCCAGCAGAGTCGCCAGATTGTGGATATCGCATTTTTCTTACCCCATCTTTTTCTTTTAAAATTCCTTTAAATTTCAAGTTCAAAATAGATGAGTCGCCACTTAATTTTTAAAAGGAAAAATTAAGAAACCATTTTTAAAGCAAACAGATCTTTTTAGAAACTAGAGATTAACTAGGTCCGGGGATTATGGAATGAGAGAGGAAGGAGCCCGTCGGACTAAAACACCCTCTCTCATCCTATCTTGCGATAGGCCTCTACTCAACATCCTTTTAATCAAATTATTAATTTAAATGTGCCCTCAACTAATACATATGTATATGTATACACTACACAAACATGTCAAAATGGTGGAAAATTACCAATTTACAAAATATCATTCAAAAGCCACATAAGTCAAGTAGCAGGCAATATGATATGCAATAGGGAACAAGAGAACTTACCCGGGATCCAGTAGCAATATTAAACGTGCAATGCATACAAACAAAAGAAAATCCTAGAAAGGGTCTCTAATCACGTATACACATAAGGCAAGACCTAGTCTAAGGTGTCGCGTATGGAGTCGAAAATCAATAAAATCAACAAATAGAATAAACTAGAGAAGAGATGCGAAATTGTACCTCAAATGCGCTACAAAACAATGAGTTAGTCCACATGATATACAAAATGTAAAGTTGGATCTCAAATAACAATCCTAGACTTCAAGCTTAAATCTATCAAATGTAATTAAATCTAAAGTAACCAAGTCCTAATTATAAGTGTCAAGCCATATGAATATGTACATGAAAAGAATAAATTATTGGAGTACTCAATGATTTAGATCACTTAAACTTTGAATTCAAGCTTAACTAATCATTATTGAAATATGGTTTGAACCTTGACTCATGAAAATTTCATCTAAGCCATTATTCACAAGATTTGATGAAAACTAGTGCAGAATTCTGGAAATTGCCGAGAGCAGATCATAACTTTAAAAACTGAAAAAGCGTGGTTCCCGTGGTTTGCTTTTGATGATATTTGGACAAAAGATGCCTCTGTGTGTCTAGCTTTTAACCCTAAAAGGAAATCAAAGTTTCAACGGTTGGATCTCCGGGAATTGGACAAAAACCAGACATCACTCAGCATTCTACAACCTTCTGTCCAGAGTTCTTGCACGATTTTCTAAAAATAGCAAAACGATCCGAAATGGTTTGTTCTTTTTAGGGTGACTTCCTAACACATTAATCTACTTAAAAAAAATTAGTTTGGGTCACAAACACTTTATTAAAGCATTGGTTTACTTATTTCAAAAGAGTGTTACTATGCTGAAACTTTGGACAGACTGTAGTGTCCTTACAAAACTCACAACCAAACCACTTTAGACATGAAACCACCTTAAAACAAAATTTACAGTGGTAGAATATTGTGTTATTGACACTTTCCCGTTGGTTTCACTTGATTTCGACGGTTAGATTTCGAACTAAAAATCTTTGATCAAAAACAGTTTATGAACTCACTATTTTCATTTGTCAAGTTCAACTTTTATTTGTTAACTCCAACTATTGAACCATGAAGTTTGACTTAAACTAAACCATCTTCTCCTACCATTTGATGGTCATTGGAGACTAAAGACCTTTATATTTATAGATTTCAAGTGAAGTATGAATGGACTTCATGAAATCTCAAGATAAGGAATCTAAACCATGGGGATGGGCTTAGACTCAAAACCACTTTCTCCTACCATTTGATGGTCATTGGAGATGAAGACATGACTATACTCATGAGTCTCAAAGGAATATAGAAAGGATTCCATGAAACATCAAGTTTCGAGGATCCAAGTCATGAGTGTGGACTTAGATCCATCTATTTGCTTATGAAATGGAGTGATGATCAAACTTTGATTCCCATGTGAAGCACAAGCTTACATGGGATTCAAAAGATCATGTTCAAGAGATTTCAAGAGAGATATTGAGAATCTCTAAGAGTCTCAAGAAAGAAGTATGATCAACAAAAGAAGTGGAGCAAAGAAAATAAAAAGGTTTGAGGATTAGAGATTCAAAAAAAGGAAGAATGTAAATAGACAACTTATGGTTAAAGGATCACCTCCAAACTATCCTCAAAGTTTCTCTCCTTTGAAGATCTTCCAAACTCTTCTTCAAGCTCTCCAAAACTCTATCTTTTCTTTCTCAAAAATATGTTAGTATAGTTGTGGTTATCTCTCATGTATTGTGTTGTATGTCTCTCCCTTCCTCAAGGAAGATCCTCCCTCTTTTATAGACAAAATTACCAAGTATTTTCAGTGAATTTAGAGTAAAAGACAGGTGTAAATGTCTCATTTGGTGGTACAATATGTACTTCCTAAAATTAGACAGACTGCTGCCCAGGACGGCAGTCAAAATTAATATGCGGCAGTCCGTGGATGCCGCCGCGACACTTCATGACTGTCACGACGGCATTCCGTGACTGCCGCGCGGCTCTCAGTAAGTGCCGCGCCAAATTATTGATTGCCGTATTTTCGTCAACCTTACTTTATCAGTTTTTTTGTTTTTATCTGCATACATATACGTATTGTACCACAAAATACAGACTTTAAAAGCAAATGACAGTCAGAAAATATCGGCGGCACTCTTTAAATGCCGGGCAGGCACTCACTGAGTGCCGCTCGGCACTCACTCAGTGCCGCGGAATACTGCCGTGTGCCGTTTTCTATTGAACTTCCCTTTTTAGGTCTTTTCTTTCTTCCCTTTTTCTTAAAGAAACTTATTTTTGAAGATCTTTTCCAAAAATGGTGTTTTATACCTGAATTCTCCCAAATACCTGGTATTTTCTTCTTTTTGTGAAATTTTATCGCGTTTGGAGAACTTTCTGAAGAGCTTGGAATACTTCGAATCTTTTCGGTCCTTATCATCATTGGACGTGGAGGTGACGCTCTCCTAAATTCGACGGTCGGTCAAAATTGGGGTGTCTACAGGCCCCCATGAAATTTTTATAATTACATTTTTTACCTTGAGATTTTTAGTATTTTACATTTAGACCTCCCCCAAATTTAGTGTCATTAACTACATATATATTGATGTACATATATATATATAACTCATAAGCAAAGGCCCTAGAATTTTGAAAATTACATTTTTAGTGTAAGAAATTTTGAGTTTTAGAAATAGGCCCTATAAAATTTTTAAAGATAACATACAATGTTTAAGTTTCACAAATTGACTCATATTATAAGTAGACCCCAAAAGAATCGCCAATTATGTATAAGTAAATCCCAAAAAAATTGCCAATTATGCATGAATATATAGACCCCAAATTGACTCATATTATTAGTTGTCTTGTTTTAGTACAAAATAATGAAATCCACATTAGACATTGTCCATAGATAGGCTGATTACAATGTGGTGTGTTTGGCTAAATCTCTTCTATTAGTAATGCTATATATTATTCTAAAACCTCAATCCTAAATTTAGTTCACAAATTTGTACAACATATATCACTACATGTGCAAGCATGTAGTACATTGACAAAAGAATTTGAAAATAATAATGGTGGGATTAATACAACATATTCCAATTAAAATTAATTGGACCTACTACCACATATTTTTTAGAACCATTTGAGATGTAACATTTGGGAAGCATTGCATATCATTTTACTTATGTTTATAATAGCAGTCAAATCTACTACCTCTCCATAAAATGGTCTCTTCTATGTTACCTTTATTCAAAAAACAAGATCATATATGATGAGGAACACAAGGTTTCCAATGCACATTGATAGCTGGATATATGGGTTGTGAATGAACACATCGATCTAAACACATAGAGAAGAGAGTGAGAGAGAGAGAGAGGGGGAGAAAAGGAGAGAAACCTGGAGAGAGGGAGAGAGCAACCGTGCAGTGCATGTGGTGGTGGTGATGCCGACGGCGTGATACAAGTGGCGGCGGCGGCGATGCAAGTGGCGGCGGAGGCGGTGGTGATGTTGGTGGTGATGGTCGATTTCTCTGCCAGTGGGAGGAAGATGAGAGGAAAATGAGAGGAGTCTGAGGAGATGAGGAGAAGAGAGGGATCTAAAAAGAGTCTGCATATAGTTTCCCACGCGCACGAAAAAAATTTTATGTCACTTATAAGGGTATCTCTAATTAATCAGGTTTTTATGTCACTTTTTTGAAAAAGTGACATAAATAATCAGATTTTTATGTCACTTTTTCAAAAAAGTGACATAAAAATAAAATACTTTATTTACAAAATTGCCACCGCGTTTTCATTTATGTCGGTTTCTAAAAAGTGACATAAAAACCTGATTTTTTATGTCACTTTTTTGAAAAAGTGACATAAAAACTTTATTATTTATGTCAGTTTTTTAAAAGTGACATAAATAATAACGTTTTTATGTCACTTTTTTTAAAAAGTGACATAAGTACTTAAAAAGTGACATAAAAAGCACTTGTGAGAAATACTTATGTCACTCTTATTTTGAGTGACATAATAACTATTTTAAAAGTGACATAAAAAGCCTCTTTTTTTGTAGTGTCATAAGGGAAGAACTCGTTCCTTCTTTTTTTTTGGATTTAGTTTTTCCTAATCTCTTTTGATGATAATTGCAGAAATGGAAACTAGAAATGATGGTGTGAACACCGACGGTGGTGATGGTGAAAAGACTAACACTGTGATGATTGGTTCAGTTCCTATGAAGGTTCCTTCAGTCTAAACGGTTCCTATGAACCACGGGGGGAAACCCGAAAAATTCAATGGAGTGGATTTTGAAAGATGGCAGCAAAAGATGCTGTTTTATCTTACCACCTTGAACCTTGTGAGGTTCTTGAAGGAGCATGCTCCTGTTCAAAATGAGAACGAACAAGATCCAAAGGCTGCCTTGCAAGTGGCCTCTGCTATTGATGCTTGGAAGCACTCAAACTTCCTGTGCCAAAACTATGTGTTAAATGGCTTGCACAATACACTCTATAATGTGTATAGTGTTAAGACCACTGCTAAGGAACTATGGGAGTCCTTAGATAGAAAATACAAAACTGGAAAATACAAAACTGATGATGCCGGGTCAAAAAAGTTTGTAGTGGGGAGATTCCTCGACTATAAAATGGTGGACTCAAAGATTGTGATCAGTTAAGTTCAGGAGCTGCAAGTTATCTTGCATGAAATCCATGTTGAAGGGATGACCATGAGTAAAACCTTTCAGGTTGCTGCCATTATCGAAAAGCTGACCCCTTCTTGGAAGGACTTCAAAAACTACCTGAAGCACAAGCGAAAGGAGATGAAGATTGAAGATCTCATCGTCAGGCTTCGGATCGAGGAAGACAATAAAGGAGCTGACAAGAAAATGGGAAATAACATTGTGGCCAAGGCTAATGTGGTTAAGCATGGTCAAAATTCAAGTGTGAAGAAAAAAATTTCTTCTGGAAAAGGGTCCAAAATGGGGCCAAAAGGTGGTATCTCCAAGACGCCTAAATTTCAGTTTCAACGAAAATGCTACAACTGTGGTAGGACTGGACACCGTGCTTCTGAGTGTAGTCTGCCACAAAAGAAATTCAAGAAAAATCAAAAGGCTAACATGGCAGAATTGGACTATATTTTGAGGGATGTTTATGAAATTAATCTGTCAGCTGTGGTCTCTAAAGTGAGCTTGGTGGGTTCAAACCCAAAGGAATGGTGGATAGACACTGATACGCCCAAAATTGGCCTTATCCTATGGCCGAGCGGTTCAACTCAGCAGCCGGTCCCTGTCCCGGTCAAATCATGCACAGTTTCTTGGATAAGCATCAGCCCGAGCGGTTTGGTCAGCCCGAGGCCTCCCGAGCAGTTCATCCACAACCAGACCAACAAGTCGGGAAGATGACGAAGGCATGGTCCGTACAGTCACAGTCCAGCCAGGCCCGCGAGGCACGCCCCAGAATATTCCAAACAATTTCTTATTCAAACTAGAAGACTAATGGAAAGAGCACTTTGTTTCCTAATCCAATTAGGAAACCGCCCCCCATAATTAACGCCAATCAATCCTAATACAATTAGGAAACTCACTTGATTGTGTCAATCACATCCTAATTGGATTGTATTTCCTTATCCTTGTACAAGTAGGTCTCTTGCATCTATAAAAGAGACCACTTACCCCCATAGAAAGGGATCAACTTTTCAGTCTACACAGCACCTCTATAGCAGTCATCAACATGCCCGGCCGACCTACGGTAGCTCCAGACTATTGTTTGATCACCACAGGTCCCCGACTTTTTACAGTATAGTGAACATTCTTAAACGCACACGTGGACATAGGTTCCTTTATTAACAGGGCCGAACCACATACAAAAAAACTAGTCTCTCTCTCTCTCTCTCTCTCTCTCTCTCTCTCTCTCTCTCTAATTTACCCTTACCAAATTTTAGCATCATTAGCTTGGCGCCATCTGTGTGAAACGACAAGTTTTTCATCAAAAAATCACTTGGCTGATAGTCATGCCTCCGAAGAAGCGTAAGAAGACTGCGCAGCAGGCCAACCAGGATGTTTCACCGGCCCTGGCGCTGGCTGCAGTGGTCTTGACACCGGAGTAGATCATCGCGACCCTCGCACAGCTCTTGAAGATCCAGCGTCAAACCCAACAGCAGATCAAAGCCCTGCTAGCCCAACAAAGCAATCCTGCAGTGGCCAGGAAACAACCCGGGAATGTTGCGTACGGTCGAGAACCAATCTTGACCAGACAGCGTGCCCGAGCCAACCCGTCCCACGTTGGAGACATCAGATACATCAACGGTAGACATATTACCCGAGAGGAGAGGCAGGAGCACATGGTCCGGAAATCAGTACAGGGTCACTCGGTCAAGAACCAAGGCGATCTTAGGCACACGATCAATCGGAGTCATAGCCGAGCCCGAGCCCGATCCCAGGGGACAGCACACCGCCATGAGAAGGAAGCCTCCTCCACTAACCCGACCTGCGACCCAATACCGGTCGGGATGGTGTGGTAGCTAGTATCAGGGATTTGCAGAAACAAATTGATGGAGTGGCCAAAAAGCTGGGCCAAAACCCTACTCAGAATTACGCCAATACCGAGACAGAGTCGCAGTTCTCTAGCCAGACCAAGAGGTTCGCCATTCTGTACAAATTTAAACAGCCTCGTCTAGATTCTTATGACGGCTCGGGAAGCCCGGTCGACCATGTCCGGACCTACAAGGCTTAAATGGCCCTGGCCACCAACTCCGATGAACTACATTGCCTGGCCTTCCCTAGCACTCTGAAAGGCCCGGCCGCTCAATGGTTTCACTCCCTGAAACTCCGATCGGTCAAAGACTTCAAGGAGCTCAGCAAATAGTTCATTAGTCAGTTCATAGGCATGCTTGACCGGCCGCGACCTGACACCCAGCTACTTACTGTCAGACAGCAAAGGGGAGAGTCGTTGAAGGATTACACCAACCGATTCAGCCAACAGAAGCTTCAAGTTCGCAACCTGGACAAAACAGTCGCCATTACAGCCTTCTGCTCGGGAGTTCAACACCAAGTGCACCGCGTCGTTTCACAGAAATTGACCGAAAACCTTCGTTGAACTCACTAAGAGGGTTGGAAAATACATAAACACTGAAGAATTTATAAAGACCAAAAACCCCGAGCAAGAAAGCAACGAGTCTACAAGAAGTAAGCGAAAACAAGATCACCCTGAGAAGAACAACGCAAAGAGGCCAGATAGTTCTGGCAGTTCTTTCAGTTCATAATGGTCTGAGTCCGGTAGCCTAGACCCAACCTCTAGTTCACAATGGTCCGAGTCTGGCAGCCCCGACCCAGCCTCTTGTTTACAGCAGTCAGGATCCAATGATCCCGACTTTGCCTCCAGCTCAGAGTACTTAGGAGCCCAGTGATCATAACCCGACCTCCTGTCTTCATCAGTCTAGATGAGCCCGATTACAGTGGTACTTGCCCGATCATCACATGAGGCTCCACAGACTGTCAGAGAGCTCTTACCAAGACCTCGGGACCAGGCACCTCAAAAGACTTCGGGCCACACCCGAGGCACATTAAAACACCTCGGGCTCAACCCTGAGGCAACCAAAGACCACTGTTACGCAGTTGGCAAAATGCCTCGGGTGCGAAAAGACCTCATGGTCGCACCCGAGGCATCAAAAGACCTCGGGATCGCACCCGTGGCATAAAAGACCTCAGGGTCACGCCCGAGTCATCGACTGTACTTAGGCCCAACCTACGATGGGGGCAAATCCCCCTAGGTGGCTGATGATGGCAAGCATCAAAAGACCCTGCAACCACCTATGTTCCAAGTCAGTTACCTACAGTCATAGCCTCTATAGACCCTCGTCTTAGCGAAAGCTTGGGGGGTAGGAAGACACAATGAACTAAATAGGCAATCACACCGGGTATTTACAGGCCCTGAGGTTAACTGAGTAAAAACTCTTAGACAACCCGGGTGCCTACAATACTCAGAGGCATTAACTCTACTTAGGTTCAAACCGATGATAGAGGGGACTAAAATTGATTAGGTTGGCCCACGATAGAGGAGCAAAAAAGACCCTAAAGTAACACACTTTAGGTCGGCTCTTCCAACATGGTCAAGCTCTTCTCCCAACAGTCTTGACGAAGGCTGGCTGGGCAAAAGATAACCATCCTGGGGACTTAACATAAAATGACCCTAAAGCAATACACTTTAGGTCGGCTCTTCTAACATGGTCAAATTCTTTTGCCCACAACCTTGACGAAGGTTAACGGGTAGAAGATAACCATCTTGGGAGCTAACTCAAGTAAAAGACTCTGAATTAGGCCGGGTCTCAACGCTCGGCCAATTCCCGAGCACTTGAAAGATTTCAAGCTAGACTAAGTCTCAACTCTTAGCCAGTTCCTGAGAATTCACAAGACTCAGAAGCTCCGAAGTAGCTTCCCCGAGCACTCATATAGTGGCAGTGGCATCAAAAAGATTTCCAAACTTGCTCCAATATGGCATCCATCCAACCTCAGAAATGGGGGGTAGCTAATACGCCCAAAATTGACCCTATCCTATGGCCGAGCGATTCAACTCAGCATCCGGTCCCTATCTCGGTCAAATCATGCACAGTTCCTTAGATAAGCATTAGCCCAAGCGGTTTGGTCAGCCCGAGGCCTCCCGAGCGGTTCATCCATGACCCGACCAACAGGTCGAGAAGATCACGCAGGCATGGTCCATACAGGCACAGTCCAGCCAAGCCCGCGAGGCACGCCCCAGAATATTCCAGACAGTTTCCTATTCAAACTAGAAGACTAATGGAAAGAGCACTTTGTTTCCTAATCCAATTAGGAAACCCCCACAATTAATGCCAATAAATCCGAATACAATTAGAAAACTTACTTAATTGGTGTCAATCACATCCTAATTGGATTGTATTTCCTTATCCTTGTACGAGTAGGTCTCTTGCATCGATAAAAGAGACCACTCACTTCCATAGAAAGGGATCAACTTTTCAATCTAAACAGCACCTCTATAGCAGTCATCAACACGCCCGGCCGACCTATGGTAGCTCCAGACTATTGTTGGTTCACCACAGGTCCCCGGCTTTTTACAGTATAGTGAACGTGCTCAGACACACACGTGGACGTAGGTTCCTTCATTAACAGGGGCGAACCACATACAAAAAAACTAGTCTCTCGCTCTTTTTCTATCTTTCTACACTGCTTTAATTTACCCTTACCAAATTTTAGCATCATCAGAAACTAGTGCCACTCGCGACATATGCTCTAACAAAGAAATGTTCACTTCCTTCGAGCCAATGAATAATGATGAGAAAATGTTCATGGGCAACTCAGCCTCTTCTGATGTGAAAGGTCAAGGAAAGATAATTCTGAAGATTACTTCAGGGAAAGAGCAAACTTTGAACAATGTCCTATATGTGCCTGAAATTCGCAAGAACCTAGTGTATGGTTCTCTTCTGAGTAAGCATAGCTTTCGAATGGTGTTTTAGTCAGAAAAGGTGGTGCTGACTAAAGTTGGGATGTACGTGGGGAAGGGGTACATGAGTGATAGATTTTTTAAGCTTAATGTAATGACCATTTTTCAAATAACAATATCAATAAAATGAGCACTTCTTCTGCTTACTTGCTTGAGTCTTCCAATTTGTGGCATGGTAGACTAGGACATGTTAATTTTAATTTTTTGCGAAGATTAATTAAATTAGACCACACACCCAGCTTTCATATTGATACAAGTTATAAATGTGAAACTTGTGTTGAAGCAAAGTTAACAAAGAATTCATTTCAATCAATAGAAAGAAGCACCGAACCATTGGAATTAATCCACATTGATGTATGTGATCTAAAAATGGTTCAATCAAGAGGTGGTAATAAGTATTTTATTACTTTTTTTATGATTGCACTAAGTATTGTTATGTGTATTTGCTAGAAAGTAAGGATGAAGCTTTGGATAAGTTCATTCTATACAAGATAGAGGTTGAAAATCAACTAAGCAAAAGGATTAAGGTGTTAAGAAGTGACAGGGGTGGTGAATATGTAGCACGGTGTGGTGAGTATTGTGCACAACACGGAATTATTCACCAAACTACTTCGCCTTATTCACTTCCATCAAATGGAGTTGCTGAAAGGAAAAATCTTACCTTAAAAGAAATGATGAATGCTATGTTAATAAATTTTGGATTGCCACAGAACTTATGTGGGGAGGCAATTCTCTCTGCAAATTATATTTTAAATAAGGTACCTCATAAGAAAGTTGATCAAACCCCATATGAACAATGGAATGGTCGAAAACCTTCCTATAAATTCTTACGAATGTGGGGGTGTCTTACAAAGGTTCTCGTACCTACTCCCAAGAAATAAAGGATATGTCCAAAAACTGTTGATTGTTTATTTATTGGCTATGCACATAATAGCAGTGCGTATCGGTTTCTTGTACACAAATCTAAAAACCCTGATATACACAAGAACACAATCATGGAGTCTAGAAATGCGTCGTTCTTTGAGAATGTATTTTCTTGTAAAGAGGAATAATGTTCTAAAAAATGCACATTTGAGATAGTTGGTGAAAGTAGTAAAACCCAAGAAGAGAATGTTGATGTTGAGTCTAGACGTGGAAAAAGGGTTAGAACATCAAAATCCTTTGGTCTAGACTTTCTAAGCAATCTGTGAAAAAGCGAGCCTCAAAGCTATGATGAAGTTATAAGATCACCATAGGGTCCATTATGGAAAGAAGCAATCAAGAGTGAAATCGATTCCATCTTACAAAACCATACTTGGGAACTGGTTGATCTGCCTCCTGGATGTAACCCTTTGGGGTACAAATGGATTTTCAAGAGGAAAATGAAAATAGATGGCACTATTGATAAGTATAAGGCAAGGCTTATGATTAAAGGGTATAGACAAAAGGAGGGTCTAGACTACTTTGATACGTATTCTCATGTTACGATAATAACATCTAATTGAATGATTATTGCAATTGCAGCTCTGCGAAATCTCAAAATACATCAAATGGATGTTAAGACTGTATTTTTTAATGGAGATTTGAATGAAGAAATCTACATGGAACAACCCAAAGGGTTTTCTGATCCAGGACAAGAAAGAAAGTGTGCAAGCTTGTCAAATCATTGTATAGCTTAAAGCAAGCTCCTAAACAATGGCATGAAAAATTTGACAAAGCTATGATTTCTAGTGGATTTAAGATTAATGAGTATGACAAATGCATTTACGTTAAAAACACTTATGATGGCTATGTCATCTGGTGTCTTTATGTATATGACATGCTCATTGTGGGAAGTAATGATAAAATTATTACCTCAACTAAGAAATTGTTGAATTCAAAATTTGACATGAAAGATATAGGACTTACTGATGTTATAATGGGCATCAAGATCTCTAGAAATACAAATGGCCTTGTTTTGTCACAATCACATTATGTAGACAAAATTTTAGAGAAGTTCAAAAAGTCTGATACGAGTGTAGCCAGAACTCCTATGGACTCAAGTCTACACCTATCTAAGAATACCAGTGAAAGTGTTTCCCAGCTAGAATATTCTCGAGTGATAGGAAGCTTGGTGTACTTAATGAATATTCTCGAGTGATAGGAAGCTTGATGTACTTAATGAGTTGTAAAATTTCTTATTCAGTTAGCAAACTGAGTAGATACACTAGTAATCCAGGAAATGAACACTGGAAAGGGATAGTGAGACTACTCTGGTACTTGCGTTACACTCGTGATCATGGGTTGCACTATATGAGATATCTGGCTGTTTTGAAAGGATACAGTTATGCAAACTGGATATCAGATATGAAAGACTTGGATATGTTTTTACACTTAGTAGTGCAGCTATTTCATGGAAGTCTTCAAAACAAACTTGTATAGCTAGATCGACAATGGAGTCAAAATTCATTGCGCTAGACAAGGCAGCGGAAGAAGCTGAATGGCTTCGCCATTTTGTAGAAGACATTCCAGGATGGTCAAAACTAGTGCCAGCAATTTGCATACTTTGCGATAGCTAGTATGCTATTAGAAGGGCACAAAGTAATATGTGTAATGGTAAATCAAGACATATTCGTCAAAGACATAATACCATAAAACAACTACTCTCAAGTGGGATTGTCACGATTGACTATATAAAGTCAAAGGACAATATTGCGGATCGGTTAACCAAATGGTTGAATTGAGAATTGGTTAATAAATCATCTAAATGAATGGGGCTAAAGCCTAGGACAATATAAGGTACTGGAATGGAAACCCAACCTAGTTGACCGGAGATCCCAAGATCTAGGTTTAAAGGGACAACCTAATTCTATGTACTTTAGGAGAATCACTGAGGAGAAAAGCTCTCCTGCCCATTTCTATGATACAACAGTGATACCTGTCTGGTTTGAGGATAAGCTTAGCTTTTAATAACTATATGCGTTGGTATAGCCAAGCGGAGTATAGAAGGATACTCTAAATAAGTCACCTATGTGAATGTGAAGTGGGACCGCTACTAAAAGGATTTGAGATAGGTAAAATTCTTTGATAAACATTCACTAAACTAGGCGAGTGTTCAAGGCCAAAATGAACACAAGTGTAAGAACTAAACTATGTTAAGGAAAGCTCATGTGTGAGGTTTGTTGGTTGTTTACACTAACGGCAATCAGTTCAAGACTTCACGTTCATTAATTCGCCTGTAAATTTGATAGACTATCACAAAGGAAGGTTCAAAGCCAAAAGCTACTTATCTCTTTGCAGGAGTGATCCGTTGTGCTCTCCCTTTCCGAGTCTCTAGTGTCTCACATTGTTTTTGATTAATTTCATTCATGTGGGGGATTGTTGGATAAAAATTGGTTTGGGTCATGTTTGAGGTCAAATAAATGTGGGATCCTTTTAGAGTTTGAATGGGGTCTCTGTGGGTTTGTGTTCTCCTTCATGAGGAGATGAACTTTGAATATTTACATGTCCAAAATCATTATTGAGTGAATGAGAAATTAATCCATTGAATACATATAGATAATGTACATACATGGACAATGTACATACATGAATAAATCTATAGATGAATCATGTTCATACATGAATGAATCTATAGATGCATAATGTACATTTATAGATAATGCACATACATGAATGAATCCATAGATGAATCATGTTCATACATGAATGACTCTATAGATGCATAATGTATATACATAGATAATATACATACATGGATGAATCTCTAGATGCATAATGTACATACATGGATGAATCCACAGATACATAATGTACAACCAATGGATCCTCTCTCCCGTTAGTCCTATATGCTCTGAGCTTTCTCGTCAGAAATATATAGTCAGAAAAAATAAGAGTTCTTATCTTCCTTCCAGGTTTCATCCATGAGATAGTTATAAGCATAGTTGGTTCGCTAGAACGCTTGTACACCGTGCTTGTCAATCATTATTGTCGTTGTATCCTGGGAGAAGGACACCGAAGAAATCCTCAAGCACTTCCAGTGAGGCGGCGAATCTGTTTTAAGGAAACTATGTAAATCACAGGCCCCGGTTTGCATTTCTATTTCAGTTTTTGGTTTTCAAATTGTATTTGTTGTAATTCTGTTTCTAATTTTTTTTATTTCCTTTTCCTTATGTTTTTATCAAGTTTATCTTACAGATCTGTTTGCTAGTTTCGAATATTAATATATAAAATTTTCCAATAAGAGAAAAAAATATACCCAAAGGTTTCTAGACTTGCAAAATAATACTCCTAGTAGTAAAATATAAACAACTATTATGTGTTTTGTAACATATATCTTCCCCACATTTGCAAGTCTACGTGATAACATACTAATACGAACATTTTATTTCTACCCCCATATTCTTGAGATTTTCACGATCATGTGATTTTACTATATCACGTGCAAATTCTCAATTTCACGAGCCTTCAATTTTTTTTTTTTTTTAATTATGTGCATCCAACATTGAAGTTACATAGCAATATATACAAACTATCAGTTTAGAACCTTAACCATGAGAACATAACAAACGTTCGGTGCCGTTTAGAACTATTCACTATCAGTGATTGTTCAAGAATATGTTTAATGTACAATAAACTTATAATGTATAAGGATATAAAACACACACTCCAACAAAAATTCACGTTGGATTCTTATTGTTGGCATTCAATGCCTACTTAAACCTTGTTCAAATAAGATTCAATGTAATCTGTGTTACAAGCATGAATCCTTGGATTTCCAGATATAACCAAACATGAATTTCATATACATATACATATACATGCATGCATCAATTTGAAGATAATTTAGCAGTTCTGTTAAAATCAAACACGTTTCAGTGACAAATTCAATAATCGGATTCAATAGTTGCGAACCAGTGTGTGAACTCGAAAAAGTTTTTTTGATTTCAAGAATCAAATTTACCTTATGAGTCATGACCAGATTGTAAAAACCACAGCATAATAATTAAACAACAATGCTAGGGGCACCAAAAGATACAAAGAACTTCCACAAAATGAGTGGAAAGTCTATGTGGCACACTGGGACCCGCCAGCAATTAAGCATTATTTCCATTAATTGCTGGCAGGTCCCACTGTGCCACATAGATTTTCCACTCATTTTGTGAAAGTTTTTTGTATCCTTTGGTACCCCAATCATTATTCATAATTAAAATTGCAGGATCCAGAAAACAACTTTGGAAAAGTCCAGAAATAAATATATAAATAAAACAGAAACCAACTACAGATTCCAATTTTCAGATTTAATATAGGGTGATGCTATTTCCACTCCATCGTTGAACTAAGGCACTCCATGGTACCATTCTTAAAGCATGTGGTACATGCATGTCATGCATTACATACATGGTACCACATGCTCTGATAGTGGTACCATGGAGTGCATTGGTTCAATGATGGAGTGGAAATAACAATTCCCTTAATATATACTATGTATATATATATATATATGCTAATGTTTGTTCGATGGTAAATGCAAAAACCCAAAAGATCTTTTTTTGAATCATAATCTCGGTTACCAAAGCGTCAGTCAGCGTTTGGTTTGGCGGCCCAACAAATTGTAAGTGTCCCAAACGGTGTGACTGTTCTAGAAGAAAATTTGATTAGGTATTAATTATGAACAAAATCCTAATCACACAGCGACACTAACGTGATAAAAGGTTAATGAAAATGCACTTGTTTGCAATAGAGAACCACAAGTGATATCGTTATGTAATTATTCTTAACCAACTCAGTTGAACATATATATATATATATATAGAGTAACTCACTGAACACAAAATAATCTCACAAAAATAAGATACATAAATTACAATATGTCTATCTCTTCTGGTGGGGTCCCTTGACACTGTGGAGTCCACAAGAGAAAAACTTTTTGAATCACAAACAATTTTCACAAAATACAGATTTTATACAGAATGCAAATGTATCATACAATAAATTGTCTTAAGATTAATATCCAAAATATATTTAGATGTATAAATCTGAAATCTAAAACACACAAATCAATACTGTAAATAAAAACAGTATAGAAATAAAGCGGGCAATAGATCGAGTCTAGTGTTTGACACTATGTCCTTAAGATAATTTATGCCCCGCATTGGTGCTCATGGTTTTGCAGCATTTCTCCCGGGATGCATCCCCCTTACTATAGAGATACTTCAAATAACAAGGTTTCAGCGAAACATACTTGAATTTGTACTCTCTCTGACACTTGACACACACTATATGTATATATGAACTAGTAATAATTTTTCTATTAAAAAAATAATGAACAAGACTCATATATATATATATATATATTGTAGAAGACTGCAAGTCAACAATCACAATATTTCAAAAGGAGAATGTTCGTTAACAGTCACATCCACTTGACTAACGGTATGCTTGGCATAACCAAAACATCCATTCAATTAAAAGCTAATTTATCATTCAAATTTTCCAACAAAATCTTTGGAACAGTAATTGGTATCTTTATTACATTAGATAAAACTTATTTGTTTCCTTTTCCTTTTCCTTCTTGTTATTTCTAGATATATCATTTGTACGCATCTCTCTTTGGTTCCCGGGCCTCTACTGCACCAGAGCAATCTTGTTGGGGGGTTAAAAATACTATAATTTGGAATATTAATTTTCTAGAATTTTAAAGATTGTGCAGTTATTATGTGGATTTGACACATTGTAGGTTGATGGTTGGAGAATGTTTATTCAAAGACTAACTTATAATCTCAGCACAACTATGTAAAAAAAAAAAATCATATGCTTAATTTTTTTTCTATTCTTTTTTCCCTGCTAATTTCTCTAATAATGAAGAATTCTTAATATGTTTAAAATGGATATCTATATTTCCTTAAACACTTGCAATTGAGGTAAGATATTTATTTGAGTGAAAATTATAAAAAAAAAAATAAATAAATATATAAATAAGGACCAAACTGAGATTTATGAGTTTTAGATGGGCAATTTAAAAATTCCGGAGGTGCACAAATGCATACCAAACCAAACCATGTGTCCCTATGGGCGGACCTACATTGACCCCAGGGGTGGCACAGGCCCCCCCTAGATTTTTGAAAATTATAAAACTATATGTAATAATTTGTAAATTTAGAAATAGGCCCTCCTAAATTTTACACAGGTCTCTCCCGGGCTTCTGAAAATTCTAGATTTACATGTAATGTTTTACAGGTTTTAGACACAGACCCCTTACATTTGTGAAATTTCTAGACTTACATTTAATATTTTACAAGTTTTAGATATAGGCCCCTCCCAAATTAGGGATGTTAAACCAATTCTACTTACAATTCTACCATTTTACACATAATAATATATAGGTAGACCCAAAAAAATTTATCTCGGGGGTGCTGCCCCCGAATCCCCGTTTAATCTACGGCCCTCCTGACCAAAAATCCTGGTCTGCCCCTGTGTGTCCCAACCAATTGGGGTCAGCTGTATGAATCATTTTTCTCTATTCTGCACGATCAAAAGCTATATGCTCATTTAAATTATATATATTCATATCTTGTTGCACTACTCATTTCTAATTCACAAATACATACAACACAAAAATACATAGGGTCAACAAATTAAATTCAGAAATTGAGGGGGGGGGTGTTGGTCTGCCCTTGCACCCCGTGAAGGTGAACAAATCAAGGAGCATGCTTGGCTAAAATTGTCCCTCCGTCCAACCGAAGCACCACAATGAAAATCATGTTGCATAAGACTGATTCCAAACCAAACTATGGTTTATCGCCACACGGAATTTGATGAGAACAAATTCACTGACTTGTGCTGTCCCAATTCGAACTTGAGAACTACCAATTCACAACGGCAGTCCTAACAGCTGGACCACCCATCCACCTGGTGTAGCATCGCTTTAGTTAAAACTTGACAGTGAAGCATTGTGACTGAATACCAATATTGGCATATTCTTCTATTTCATTTGGGAAGACTTGGAAAAGTCTACACATAGGACACAAATTAATATTAAATGTTTTGACTGTGAAATTTATTATGTATGGGTTCGACTTGAAATGCAGGCATCTAGTTCAAAGAGATCATTTGGGAAGACAGCTTGGAATTCAATTCTACCTGTAGGACATAAATATTCGGGCTTAATTTTAGAGAAGGACAAGAAAAGAAAATATTGAGGATTTTTTTTTTTTTTTTTTTTATTTGATTAATAAGAGAAATGACGAGGAAGCAAGAAACAAAAGACATCAAGTTGAGATAAAAGTTGAACATTTTGAATATTGTAAGTCAACTCCTTCCTTTATTCATATATTATGTTTTAGAAAAATTTTAATTTTCAATTTTATTTAAACACGAAGGACGTTACGAAAATATGCATGAAAAAACATGAATGAATTAGGTTTCTTCTTATTTTTCTTTCCCTTTTCTTTTCCTTCATAAAATCTACGAACCAAACAAAGCCAGAATTTTTTCTCTTTAAAATTGTGCATGGGTCACTCTCTCTCTTCTAAGAAAAAATGCATATGGGTTTGACTTCAAATGCATGCATTAACGAGAGAGAGAGAGAGAAAGAGAGAGAGCATTGTACCGCCAAATACGGCTGAAGTAGCAGATCTAGGAATGACGAGAAGGGGGGTCGTGTATACACAGAATTACACGGGGGTTCCGGGGCAGCGCCCTCGAGTCGAATTTTTTTGGGTATATTTTTATTATGTACACCACTATTACATATGTTAGATTATTACTTTTTCTAGATTAAGTTGTGATTGTGGATTGTAACCGGTAAAGTTTGCAATAATGGAAACACTATTTGGGTTGGATTAAAATGGTGACTTGGTAAGTGAGTATTGGGTTAACTATCTAGGTTGTGTTAGATTATAACTAGGCCAATATATTACTTAGGCATATGTTATTTTCTAATTATTAGGTGGTTGAATTACAATTGGGCCAACATATACTCACATAAAATTCTTATTTTAAGCCTAACTAATATTTTTTGGGGGTTGTGTAATAATTGAATAGTTTTTTGAGGGGCTAGCTAATCTTCCTTAAAATTTGAAAATTTTGATATGGATGTGTATAAAAATGGATTTTCAAAAACATTACGGGGGCCATGGCACCACCCTACACAACCACCACCCTGCCACTGATGGCTGAGAATCATGTCATGTAGTGTGATAAACTTGTTATGTCATAATCGTGTCAAAGATCTAAGCTCAAACTCGACTAATATAACATATATGGTCATCCATTTAACACATTTAATCCACTCAATAAGCAAACCATCTATTGTCCACTTGATAAAAGATGGTTTAGTCTAAAAATCTTAATCCAAAACTCGACTAATATAACATATATGGTTACCCATTTAACACATTTAACCCATTTAATCTACTCAATAAGCAGACCATCCATTGTCCACTTGAGAAAAGATGGTTTAGTCCAGAGTGATTTGATTGAACAAAATAAAGTACCTAGAGTTTTGCATAAATATCGTGAGGATTATTCAAAGTGCGCGTGGCCCCTACGATTTGAAGTTTACAGGCAAATGAAGGGATTACTACGTAATGTAAAATTCTTTAATACCAAACCCTAACTCGTAAACATAAAATGGAAAAGAAGCAAAAAATCAAAGTCAAGAAATTGAGCACATGGTACAAGGAAAAGAGTAAGGCAGAGCATTCTTTCTCATCTCATGAATGTTAGACTGGTTGATACGATTAAAATACGACTCAACCTTGTTAATTATAACTTAATCGTGTCAAACAAGTTGACCTATTTATGATCCAAGTCCGTAAGAGACCCATTAATTTCGTGTTGGGTCTCAAATTGTAAAATTGGCACCTGTGCGTACCCCTAATTGATCATCTGCACTGAGAGTCCATGTCATTTGAGTTAAGAAGTTAGAAAATATAAAGTAGCGCTAGGATAGGAAAGACCTCTTCATCCAGCCATTGTGTAGAACATATAGGTCTATGACCCTGTTTGTCTCCGCCTTCTGCCGCACCTATCGTGCGATCCAAGCCCACACGCAGATTGTAAGTGTTTGGTTACAATACCATTTGTGGTGGGCCTTGTGAAGGTGAATTCTTGCGATCAGCTATAAACAGACTTTGGGTAGCTTATTTCTTAACTCATTTTGTGAGATCTACTAACTTACTTTTGTAACCTTTCTACGAAATATATTGTTACGAGTAATATAATGCTTCCTAAATTTTGTCTCAAATGTGTTCCCCACACATGTGACGGTGGGATCACCTTTAATAATGGTGGGAATCCTCTGATTAAAATTAAGTAGGCCCACTTTTACATGTGTTGAGAATGTATTTGGGATGAAAATTTTGTAAAGTAGAGCATTACTCATTACTCACCCATCCCATCTTATGTGTCTATTGAAAAATTCAACTTTTAAAATGAAACATTAACAATTGCATTCACATGGCTGAAAGTACTAACATTGTTTCTAAAGTATCCCCTCTTGTCTTTTTCCACCTAATTACATTTCTATTGGGTGCTTTTAATTAATAGATTTTGAAAAAGTAAACTAAAAATTATAAGTAAATGATCTTAATAGTCCGTTAAAAAAATGCTTTTAATGGACAATAGCTCGCTCCCCCCCCCCCCCCCCCCCCCCCTCCCCCTCCAAATTTTGAAGGATACCCTATAATGTTTAAGTTTTTTAAAATAAAAAATTATATTTCTTACTCCGAAACGGGGTCTAAAACTAAATCTACATCTTTTCTCCTTCTTTTAATTGGGGAATATGTTAACACCCCCCCCCCCCCCCCCCCCCCCCCCCCCCCCCCCCCCCCAATTTTTGAAGGATACCCTATAATGTTTAAGTTTTTTAAAATTAAAAATTATATTTCTTACCCCGAAACGGGGTCTAAAACTAAATCTACATCTTTTCTCCTTCTTTTAATTGGGGAATATGTTAACCAAAAAATAATAGAATTGAGAAATATTTGTGATTTTAATATTTTGAGGGATATTTATGAATATTGGATTGGGGTATGTGAATTTGTGTACATGTAGATTTGTGACTTATGTTGAATTGGGAAATTTATGTATAATAAGTAGACCCAAAAAAAATTCAACAAAAAAAAAAAAAAAACCCAAAAAAAATTTTTCGACTCGGGGGCGATTCCCCCGAACTCCCATATAGCTTAGGCTCCCCTCTGACTAAAAATTTTAACTCCACCCCTGCAATACCCAATATGATACTCAAAATCCATGTAACATAGGTGACATATATAGCCAAGAACTCATTCTTAGTGTTTATTCACCAATTAATTATGATCTTAAAAACATACAGCAGGACTCTACTATTGTAAATATATAGGTAAAGACGTATAGGATGGTGTGTGAGTACTTAACTAAAGTTATGGCCCACATTAATGTCCACATTTGTGATTTTTTTTATTCGATATATGCATTTCTATAAGTACCTCCTAGCATGCACTTAAAGCACTTCATCCCTCCAACCAACTATTTTCCATTCCCTCTGTTGTTAGTTTTCATCAGCAAATTAAAGCTACGAGCGATGAAATCACTAGTAAATCACCAGTTTCTCTGTTTTCGAGTCTTTTTTGTATGTTTCATCCTTTCTTGTGTCTCTTCTTCCCATTTCAGTCTTTTTGCATCTTCTGTAACAGAAAAGAGCGATGAAGCATTTGCACTTATAAAGTGGAAAGCAAGCCTTGACAAGCACAGCCAATCTCCCCTTTCGTCATGGGAAGGAAGCAACAACCCTTGCAATTGGGTCGGAATTGGTTGTACTAAGGCTGCTGCAACCATCATTTCCATAAACCTTACAAGTTATGGTTTAAGAGGTACGCTTCACAATCTTAACTTTTCATCCTTCCCAAGTATTATGAGCGTTGTTCTGCGTAATAACTCACTCGATGGGGACCATTCCTTCCCACATCGGTAGCCTTTCCAAACTTACTTTTCTTGACTTGTCTTCCAACTACCTCAATGGCGCAATCCCTACTTCTATTGGAAACTTGGGCAACTTAACCACACTTTACCTCTACCATAACAAACTTTCTGGATCCATTCCTGGAGAAGTTGGAAAGTTGAGGTCTCTCGTTCAACTTGGATTGTACTACAACAATCTCACAGGTATAATCCCCACTTCTATTGGGAACTTGGGCAACTTACTCATTCTACAACTTAATAGCAATAGACTTTCTGGACCTATTCCTACAGAAGTTGGAAATTTGAGATCTCTCACTCATCTCACATTGTACTCAAACAATCTCACTGGACCTATTCCTAGAGAAGTTGGAAATTTGAGATCTCTAACTCATCTCACATTGTACTCAAACAATCTCACGGGACCAATCCCTTCTTCTATTGGGAACTTGGGTAACTTATCAAGTCTGCGCCTTTTTAACAATAAGCTTTCTGGATCCATTCCCAAAGAATTTGGAATGTTGAGCTCTATCCATGATATTGACTTATCAGAAAACAATCTCATGGGCTCAATCCCTTCTTCTATTGGAAACTTAAGCAGCATAAGTGTTTTGAAACTTGAAATGAACCAACTTTCTGGAGCCATTCCTGAAGAAGTTGGAAAGCTGAAGTCTCTCATAGATTTCCGAGTGGCATATAACAATCTCATAGGATTTATTCCTTCTGCTATAGGAAACTTGACAAATCTCATAATGTTACGTTTAAGTAAAAATCAACTAGTTGGCTCCATCCCTAAGGAAATTGGAATGCTACAATCACTTGGTCAACTACATTTGAACAGGAACAAATTCAATGGACCCATTCCTTTTGAAATGAATAATCTGACACATTTGATACGCTTGCATTTAGGTGAAAACATGCTCAGTGGCCATTTTCCCCAAAACATTTGCTATGGCGGGCAACTTGAACGTTTAACTGCAGGTGACAACAATATTGAAGGGTTGGTCCCAAAAAGCTTGAAATATTGCACTAGCTTAATTAGAATCAGACTCCAGGGAAACCAACTTACAGGAAATATTTCAGAAAATTTTGGAATATATCCGAATTTGGATTACATTGATTTGAGCCATAATAAATTTTTTGGCGAG
The DNA here is from genome assembly GCA_033977485.1 of Hydrangea macrophylla. Classification (NCBI taxonomy): domain Eukaryota; kingdom Viridiplantae; phylum Streptophyta; class Magnoliopsida; order Cornales; family Hydrangeaceae; genus Hydrangea; species Hydrangea macrophylla. The sequence continues at coordinate 99,760,309 of CM066994.1, forward strand.
CTTTCCGAAAATTGGGGCCATTGTCGTAAGATGTCTAGCTTGAGGATTTCTGACAACAATATTTCTGGTCCATTACCACCAGAGCTTGCAGGAGCAACTCAACTTCAACGTCTTATTGTCTCCTCAAATCAGATTGTTGGGGAAATTCCAAAGACTTATGGTAGGCTAACCTTGTTGGACCACCTATCTTTGAGTGGTAACAAACTATCAGGAAACATTCCTCGAGAAATTTGTGAGCTAACGAAACTGTCGTATCTTACCTTAGCAGCAAATAAACTAAATGGATCTATTCCCGAAAAGTTAGGCCAGTTTGTGAAAGTTCGGAACTTAAATTTGAGCAAAAATTTGTTAAGAGGAAAGATTCCTTCTCAAATAGGCAACCTAGACTCCCTTGAAGTTCTTGATCTTAGTCAGAATATGCTGACTGGTGAGATACCATTGCAGCTTGGAAAATTGCAAAATTTAGAAACATTGAATATATCCGACAACAAACTCATTGGTTCCATCCCATCCACATTTGATGGAATGTTATCTTTGACGTCTATTAATGTATCCTATAATCAGTTGGAAGGTCCTATTCCGAACACCAAAGTCTTTCAAGAATCTCCATTTGACGCTTTCAGTAATAACAAAGGTTTGTGTGGCAATGCCACTGGTTTAAAGACTTGCCCACACAGGATTAGTAATGCAGTTAATGGCAAAAATGTTATGGTTTTGATCATACTTCCTCTTGCGGGAGTTTTGTTTCTTTTATTGTTAGTTGGTGGGATCTATTGTTTTTGTAGTACGAGAGCAGTGAATGTCGAAAATGATCTGAGTCAGCAAAATACAGAAAATTTACTTGCAATTTGGAGCTATGACGGAAAAATGGTGTACGAAAACATTATTCAAGCGACAGAAGACTTCAACTCTATACATTGTATTGGAACAGGAGGATACGGAAGTGTTTATAAAGCTCAGTTGTCTAGTGGTCAGATCGTTGCTGTAAAAAAACTCCATTCTACACAAGATGGGAACTTGGATAATCTGAATGGATTTACAAGTGAAGTTCAAGCTCTAACAGAACTACGACATCGCAACATCGTCAGGCTATATGGTTTTTGTGCACACACACGACACTCACTTTTGGTTTATGATTTCTTAGAGGGGGGAAGCTTGGGAATGGTATTGAGCAATGAGGAACAGGCAACAGAGTTTGGATGGACTAAACGAGTAAATACTATTGTAGATGTGGCAAATGCTCTATCATATATGCACTATGATTGTTCAGCTCCCATAGTCCATAGAGACATATCGAGTAAGAATATTTTGTTAGATTCGGAGCATGTAGCTCACATCTCTGACTTTGGCACTGCTAGGCTTTTGAAGCCTGACTCATCCCATTGGACTTCATTCGCAGGGACATTTGGATATGCTGCTCCCGGTACATACTTCCCTTTAATTTAACATAATTCATTTTCAAGCACCTAATTTAATGAAACGATGATATATTTTAGATTATCCCAAATTCTTGGCTTCAACGTGTGCAATTTTCTTAATATTCTTTCAATTCTATAAATGATTTCTGAAATGAATGCTCAAAATTTAGAGAGTATTACGCAAGAGTTATGCTGCATAATAATTCCATTTGCTCAATTTTTCTTTCTTCCTCTTTTCCTTTCGCAGAACTTGCTTACACAATGGAAGTGAATGAAAGATGTGATGTCTATAGCTATGGAGTGCTAGCATTGGAAGTAATAATGGGGAAGCATCCAGGATATCTCATCTCCGCTCTCTCGTCATCATCAACATCAACATCAACATCAACATCAACTTACCATGGAATTTTGTTAAAAGATATGATGGACCCACGTCTTTCTACTCCTAGGAATCAAGTGAAAGGCCAAGTGGTACTTATTGCAAAGCTGGCATTTTCATGCTTGCATGCCAATCCTAAATTACGGCCCACCATGCAGCAAGTCTCTCGGGAGCTTTCAAAACAAATGCCAACTTTGGAAAATGAATTCCACGTGACTACATTAGGGCAACTACTTGGTATCAAATGTTCAACATCATGAGCATTTTGCCCTTCTTTCCTCCACTATGTTGTGTTTGTGGTAGCCTTTATTATTTCCTACACTATGTTGTGTTCTTGTATTTTTATTTTATTTTATTTTAATATTGTCTGCTTTAAATTTTCTACAATCACCCTTTCATTTCTCACAATTTTCTTGAAATCTAAACGAACAGTAAATCTATGTTAGTGCTTGGTTTTGGGTCAACCAAAGCAACCATCCTTCGCTAGTGTCATCAAGCAGTTTTACTTATTTGGTTACGAAGTAAATGTTGGGGAAAATATGAAGAAAAATAAAATAAAAATAAAAATATAAAAATTATTTTTTTGATCTTACATTTCAATAAAAACATAGAATCATGTAGTTTCTGATATTATATGAGGATTCAAGAAAACACTAGGAATTTTGATTTTAGGGTGCGTTTGATTGCAAGGTAGAAAATGGGTTGAAAAGAAATTTTTTCCATGGAAATATTTTACTTGGAAATTTTTTCCATAGAAATAAAATTTTGGACTGTTTGATTGTAAATATTTTCTGGCTGAAAAATCTAACATTTTCTATGAAAAATCTAGTTTTGCTGTTTGATTGCAATAATTTTCCATGGAAAATTAACACTTTCCATTGAAAAATTATCTTTTTTTCAAGCAATTAACCTATGAATCACAAATAAACAGTTTGAAAATGATACAAATTAATCACATTTTCCATTGAGACAACTACTCATATCAATAGTCAATTTCACAAACGATTGCTTTAATGTGTTCCATAATATAAAGGGGAAAATACCTTTTACCCCCCTGTGGTTACACTCATTTTCTCATAACCCCCCTGTGGTTCATTTTGTAACACTTAACCCCCCTGTACTACGGACTGAAGTGAGATTGTTAACTTTTCTAACGGTAGTCCCACTTCAGTCATTAGTACAGGGGGGTTAAGTGTTACAAAAATGAACCACATAGGGGGTTATGAGAACATGAGTGTAACCATAGGGGGGTAAAAGGTATTTTTCTCTAAAGAATATGTATAGGGGCTTGGGGGTATTAACGTCATTTCCTTTTTTTCCGTTAGAAAAGTTAACAGTCTCACTTTAGTCCGTAGTACAGGGGGGTTAAGTGTTACAAAATGAACCACAGGAGGGTTATGAGAAAATTGGTGTAACCACAGGGGGGTAAAAGGTATTTTTCCCCTAATATAAAATAAAAAAGGTACTCATCAAAGTAAAAAGTCTTTATAATTGTTTTAATGTACTAAAAATCAAAATTAATTTGCCTGATCTTTTCCAATCGCAAATTGAACTGAGAATCTTTGCATGTGGCTTGCTTGGATGTGCTTGAATGACTTGGTTGTGCTTCCTCCACCTCATTTTCACCCCCTAAGACGGCATTCACGGAATTATTGATATCGGCTTTGCTCACTTGGGGAAAGTCATTCCTCGTGACTGCCCGATCTCCTATTGCATAGTCATTACCGAAAATGGTAACTAAGTCATAGTAACGAGGACATAACTTTCCCTTCATATTTCTTGCATCATGCTTATCCTAAAGCAACATAAAAAAATTAAGTCATATAACTAGCTTTAAAGAGAAGATGAATAAGATTGTCATCCATTACAAGGTACAACAATAGAGGAGTGCGTCATCACAAAAAATTAAAAAAAAAAATATTTCATTTTTCATAATTCAAATCATCAGTTTGACAGAAATATTGCACTGCCAAATCCGCAGAATGCCCTTTGTTTTTGACAGAAAAATTGCACTGCCAATTTCCATTTCCCAGACAAGACTCTAAAAATGGCAAGGATAAGGTTCAAAGTTTCCAATTAAAAGCCATTGTAAGATCAACCATTGATAGTCATCACCCTACACCACTATGGAGTTACAGAAAAGCTGTTCAAATATGATCTCATAGGGGACCTACCATCGACCGACGACAAGATTACCATTTCACCCAATGTGATCAATGCCACTTTCCGTAATTTTGTTGAATCATTATAAGAGAATATACACATGTGATTAACATACCATTATTAAGTAAAAGGTACCATGTAGATGGAAAATGCTAACTGCCAAGTACACAAGGGAAAATGCTAACTGCTAACTACTAAGTACACAAGGGAAACAAGAATTTTTTACTATAGCATTAGCAATCGTGTTGTCTTTCACCATCTCTATGTCTCAAACCCGAATCTCCTAGCAAATTAATGTGTGAATGTGAAATGCCTGTATTGGACTAGTCTCAACTCTCATGTGCTATAATTATCTAAAATATATGCATTATGTAGTTCATGTGGGCCCATCTTTATCAACTCCTTTTAGTTTACACATGAAGAAACAGCTGTTCAATACAACCAATATGGCTAGCCTAATATCAAAGCAAGATTGAGTTTGCTAAAATCATAGTACGACACTTCAATACATTATTTTAAAAAGCTAACCCACACAGGTTGTTCAATACAACCAATATGGCTAGCCTAACAACTTATTTTTAAGAAGCTCTAATTTGTAGCTTTTTATATCTTGCTCCAATTAGTGACAATTTTAAAAGCTAACCCACACAGGCTCCAAATTGGATTACAATAACTCAGCCAAAAAAAATGGTTTATAAGTTACAGTGAGTAAGAAATCCAAAACGGACCTGTTAGCAAATCTCACAGATTGTGTCACTTTTCTCATTGCACCACCTTTGCACACATTTTCTATGGGCATACTGCAAAATTACAGAGAGAGTGAGGAACATCACACAGGAACCATCCGGAACTAGTTAGAAAACTTGGGGCAGAAAAATAAAGGACAAATTCAAAGATAATGACTCCTTCGCAGAAGGATATTGAGCGTTAACAAGGTTAATAGAACTGTTGGCCCAAATGTGGAAACCTTAGCACTACACCAAAAGAGCATATTTCTAACGGTAATTTACCGTTAGTAAAATTATTCCTAACGGTAATGTACCGTTAGAAATAGAGTGTGGGTAATAATTCTAACGGAATTTCTAACGGTAATTTTCCGTTAGAAAAAGTATTTTTACTAACGGTAAATTACCGTTAGTAATATGTTTACTAATGGATATTTTCCGTTAGTAATTTATTATTCCCAACGGAAAAATTCCATTAGTAGTATTTATTCTAACAGTTTATATTCTAACACTTTTATATACAAAAATACTAACGGTAAATTACCGTTAGTAATTTCATTACTAACGGTATGTAATATGGCAGTTTCTAACACTTTCGAGACAATTACTAAAGGATATAAACCATTAGTAATTATTTTAAATGTGAAAAACATAAATACTAAATTATGCTCCCAATTTTTATTTGCACCTAATTTACATTTAGCACTCACCCCTTAATCACAAGCATAATTAATCTCTAAAAAATATATAAACTCAATCTACAACAAATACAATCAATAATAATCATAACATGTAGAATCCAAAATGTTTAACCCATTCAAACATAAATTAAATGTCAATAATATTTTTTACATATCCTTAGGTCTCTGAACATAAACTAAACAAAAAAAAAATTGTGCAAAAAATTAAAACTTATAATCATGTAATTTTCTTCTTGCCCAAATATCTAGCACGTATCAAACTATGCTTACACTTCTCAACTCCCACCGGCTCTCTAAGCGTTGGTACTCTTCCTTGGTCAAATCCCAAATTCTCTGCAATATAGAAACATAAATCAGCTTTAAAAAAACCAATGAGATCAAATGAATTATTTGGTCAAATCTAAAATTGGATATAAATGCAGCTTCCTTGTGATTGTGCATATGTAGATATTCTAAACAGTTTTGTAGTATGTATCCTAAAGAGGCCGTATATAACAAGGTATATAACAAGGTTAAAAATAAAAATTATTACTTAATGCATAAGCCAATTTGAATCTCTTATTTGACAAAGTTGAATCTATTGCTTTTAGAATCTTAAAAGAGGCCGTATATAGCTATTTAGGGGCTGATTTGGGGAACCCACTCCCCATGCACTTTAATGAAATATCAAATATAGGAACCAAATTGGGATTCAAATTTGGGAACCATAACACTACTCTTTCTAGGTAATCTTTGAATTCTTTCATATCACAAATCGAAAGAAGTTAGGCAAATGGCAAAATCTACCTCAAAATTTTCTATTTGAGAAAACATTTACTGTTGAGCCTTAGTAAGTACCAATAGTTACAGTCCGGCTCTAGTTTTAGGCCAAATTCCATGAAGTAGGATTTTCTTAATCTATTGAGTAATGCAAATGTAGTATGTGTTTGCCATTAAATGCTATGCCAAAAAGGGAGATCTGATTCAATGTCATTGTAGAACAAACCTCATGTGCTGAATGAGTAATTACCACCACAAGGTATTGCTCCTGGTCACAAGCAAAAGTTGCAGCAATGGCTTGCAAAAGCCAAACAATAGCACACTTGTCATGTGGTAACACAAGCAACATAACAAAGGAAAAAGAAAAAAAAAATCATATTTACATTACATATAAAGGAAACACTATTCTAAGGAGCAACCCAAGTTAACAATAGAAGTCTAGTCTAATTGGCATAAATAAAATAAAATAAAACAATAACTAGCAATAATTACAAATCTTACAAGTAAACCAACTTGAATCAATGATTGACAACTACTAATTATGTTACTTAAAATTAATGGGTCTTGACATTTGGAGGTAAACTCCTAGCCTCAAATTTGCAACAAAAAAAAAAAAGCAGTGCATGGATAAACTCATCCCCTAGGATATGCAAGGGTCAAGTATGGATAAATGGGCAAAGCATTTGACGATACCGGACGGGATATAAGGCATCTAGTAGCTGCAGTGCATGTGTTTGTGTCATGTTTAATTAAACCAATGAAGAACTACCATCTGGAACAGTCATGGGCATGAACTGTCACACTGAGGGAGGGAGAAGTTGCAAAAATTCAAACATTCATTTTGGTGTAGTGTAAACTATTTTCCCAAGTCAGTATGCATATTAAGGGTAAAGCAAAGAATGAAAAATTAAAAGTTGCAAGCATAGCACACCCATCAGAGAAGTTTAAGGAAGGTTTTGCATGAGAGAGAGAGAGAGAGAGAGAGAGAGAGAGAGAGAGAGAGAGTGTTGGGCAGTAAAGTTATATCGCAAGGTATACATACTGTTGGGCAGTAAAGTTATATCGCAAGGTATACATACTGACGATTTAGGATTCAATAAAAAAAAAACCTCCCAGATAAATCTAACACTGTTGGGCAGTAAAGTTATATCGCAAGGTATACATACAAAGATATTGAAGTTCAGTCACAAAAGAAGTGGGACCAGGATAAAAAACACATCTCAGAAATCAGTTGATCTATGAGTCCTCTTTTAGGAAACAAATTTACACAAAGTTAATCTATATTTCCAAAAACCAGCCCAAACCTCCCACTATGCAAAACTTACATGGAGTTTACTGTGAAGTTTCTTCCACCATTCTCTTTTCTATTTCTTTTTGGCTGAATTGAGCTAGTCAAGTAGCAAAAGGAAATTTGGGCTAGATCCTCTTATATATCTAGATAATGTAGATATTAAGTAAATTTTTGTATATAGTACATACAATTGATGATACCATCATTACATATAATTGGTCAAAACTATTAGAGAGACTTTTTCTACAATACTATGGTGAATTTGAAGGTAGGATTCTTACTCAACACAAATAATCCAACCGGCTCAAGATCTAGTAAAATTTCACTCACATTTAAAATAGCCCCAGATTGAAATACGTGTTAAAATTAGCCCCACATGTATAGGAGAGTAGTATTGTCAAAATCAATCCCACGTAGGTAGTTAACCCCAAAATTAGCACCCACAAGAGGTTAAGAGTTTTAAAAAATTATCCCCAAATAGGTGGATAAATGACAACATTATTTGCACAGAGGCGTTTAACCTCAAAATTAACCTCATTAAGGGGATTGAGTGTTAATCTTAATTTTAGACTTTTCATTAGTCTTGAGAAAAATCTTAGCAGGTTGACTTTAATCTGAAACTACAAGGGGGGTTACGTGTCCACTTTTGAAACACAGGATAGTAAATCCACAAGTAAAAGTGGATAACCCAAAAAACTACATAAGAATCAATAGAGAAAAACATTAGAATTTGAAATGTAACCATGCACAAATGCTTTGTACTTCACATTTAGGAAATAAATTTCAGTTTGTCAATGATCAAAACTTACATCAGTTTAAATTAAGTTCAATTACAAAACTTATAGTGGTTTTATCATCAATGAAACCATTCGGAAAAACACTTTGATGCGTACTAGAACTTAACGAATTTTCATGGCACAATGCACTGACAAAGCTAGAAGCAACCAAGTAAAAGAAGAGAGAGCAAAAGCAGACCTCTTTGATGACCACCACACTTGATGAATTAGGAATGAAAGTGGAAAAGGAGCATAAGTTGGGATGAACAGACAAGTGATTGAATTGCCCATACAACCATTGACACACCTAGATAAAAATCAAGGTACAAAGAAGCAAACCGCAGTTAAATCTTGAATATTACTAGAAAATTGAAACTCTGAGAAAGAAGCAAATAAGAAAGAAAAAAAATAGCAACATCAATTGGGAACTTTTTTGTTAAATGAGACATTTCACCATATAACAACCCATCTATGCTACAAAGTATGTTTTTCTAGTCCATAGTGGGATGCTCAATCAATTATCTTTCCAAAATCTATGTTCCAGTGCACTTTCAAGCTTATATCAAACAAAATGTTAAACCTTCCTAACAGATATCGAGATACTGAGGTGAATTTTTGAGCAAATTTATCTAGTGTTACTTCATTTGCCTTCAATATTCTGGTATTCACGTATGCGAAACAATCCAAAACATTATACTTAGAAAAATGAACTAGCAGCTACCAGCTCATATCAATGTTGAAGTAGTCTATCCCCCAAAAGAGAGCAGCTTCATCTGCAAAAAGTTTTATAATCAGAACAAATATGGTACAGATCTGGTATGTGTGTGCGTGTGCGTCTGTGTTTGTGTGTGTGTTCTCGAATAGTGTGTGTGTGCCAAATGGTGTAGACTTGAGGCCGAGTTGAGGAATTTAGGATCAACTTCTTCCACATCAGACTCTGCAGCATTACTAAAACAGAAGGAAGTTCTCATTGAAAAGGTGATATATTGCTTGACATTATGATTTGTCAGTGAAAATTTTGAGTTATTTGAGAGGTTGAAGTCCCTCACTAGCTTCAGAATTACTGAAGTGAGGAAAAAAAAAATTAGACTACAAAGTTTTTGCTTACACACTTCTTAACTTCACTCTGAATCATAAATTTGTTTTTATTTTCACAGATGGATAAGGAGATAAAAGAGCTAACTCAGCAACGCGATATTGCTCAATCCCGTATTGAGGATCTGATAAGATCAGCTGGAGAATATCAATTTTCAAGAACATGGGTATGTAGATTTCTTAACCAAAGAGTTTTTCGTATAGTTTTCAGTACACAATCTAATTCTTGCTTGTTTTCCTTATTTAGCCTGAACCCGAACATCTTTTGGACCCTTGGTTATGTGAATATTCACCTTCAGAATCATCAGAGGTGGTTGACGCTCTACGCTCTGATGTTGCTTCTAGCACATCTCGTCTTTCTAATAGCGTAGATGACCATATTTCTAACAAGCATGATCTGCAGCTTCCCAAGAACTCCGAAGACAACTTTCTGTTTGACAACAACTCTCCACGACTACTAATCAATAAGTTCTTTGGACCTAATCACGAGGATTCTGAAGATCAGTGTAAGGAAGTACGATGCATTGAAATGGAAGAACCAAACATTGAGAGAAACACAAGATCCGATTCAATAGCATCCCCAAGTAAGGAAGATAGGGACATTAGTCACACTTATTCGGATCAAACTTATGAAGCTCTGAAGCAAAAGATTAAGGATATGCAGAAAACTATTGATTGTCTAGAAAATCCTTACCCAGTAGAACAATCTCCTTCTTCCTCTGAAGCGGATATGTCAGGATCTAGAAGTGTGAGTTTATCGAGAAGCAGAAGTTGTAAAGCAATTCTGACTACTACCCAATCGCCTCCTTGGTTTGACAGACTAGAGAAGAACGAGAATAAATCAGCAAATGGTTATGAGGAGTTCCATGGAAGACCAGAAGGCTGTGAACCAAAGCTTTCTGAATCAGATTTTGGTGCTAACAATGGAGAGTTATGCAGTAAAGATTCCCAAATTTCTGTCGGTAACGATTCCACGGACAAGAAGGAAAAGAACACCGAAGTGTCGGGTGAAGGTGATAGTGCTAGTGTCCATGTTTGTGAGTCGAGACTTCATGAAGTGGTCAAATCTAATTCTCAGAAGCAATTTGTTGATAATATGGTTACTCTCTCTCTCTCTCTCTCTCATGGGCTTGTATATGTGTCTTGTACCAGATCTGATGTGTATGTGTATATGTGTATGTGTGTGTGTGTGAGAGAGAGAGAGAGCGCTAACCAGATCTGGCGACTGAGAAATAGCGGCGGCGACGGGCTTCGATGGAGACGGTGACTGTGAGAGGTAGAGGGAGAGGGAGAAGGAGAGAGAATGAGAGAGAGGGAGAATGGTTGGTAAGACCTAGAACCGATCGTCGACGGAAGCCGTAAAATCAAAAACGAAAATCGAAGATATACACATGTACGTATATAAATATGCACGAAGCAAAGGAAAACCTAGAAAGGATGAAATTGGGGACCTTGGAGGATCGATTGACAGCAATTGTGGAGGTTGATTTAAGGGAATCGTCACTGTGGCGGAGGCAGCGCTGTGGCGGAGGGAGCGCTGCGGAGATCTCACACTGTCTCTCTCTCTTCTCCTCCCCCTTTTTGTTTCTCTCTCTCCTCTTCTCCCACTCACCTTAGGAGCCAAATATTTTACCCTACATATGTTTTTCTTTCTTTTTTTTTTCATTTGTTATTTATTATTTTTTTTTTGCTTGCTTTACCCTACATTTGTAACGGTAATTTTTCGTTACTAATTGTTTTTACAACCTTTACAAAATTCAAAATATCTCTTGTTAAATATTACTAACGGATTTTGCTATTTTCTAACGGAAATTTACCGTTGGAAATTAGCAACGGTAAATTACCGTTAGAAAACCAAAACCATCTGTGTTACAAAAGTGGCCAAATGGTGTAGTGTAGAGAGGGGTGAATAAGGTTTTAGCGGAATTTTAACCTTTTCAAAATTAATATCAAATTAAACACAATCACAAGCAATTATGTAAAGAGAGAAGGGAAGAGAAACTTGCAAACCGATTTTTCAAGTGGTTCGGCAATCGCACCCCGCGGCCTACCTCCACCCCTCAAGAACACCTCTTGAGGATTCCTTTAATCCGATCTACTTCACGGGTGTAGACCAAACCATTCCCGGAGCACTTACGGGTGTGCACCAAACCGTTACAAGAGCCTTCAATCTCTCCCAAAGAAGAACACCTCTTCTTTGCACACAAGGGTTACTAACCCTCAACCTTTACAATTGATTGGGTACAAATTGAGCTCTCTCTCTCTCTAGAGTGGATAATACAAATTAAATCTCACACAATAACTCCTTGTTGAGTAGATGATACAAATAAAAGCTCACTACAATTTACTCTCAAAGAAATACAAGTTAAGAACTAGAGCAAATTGATAAACTCACACAACTAGGGCTCAAATATGAATGATTAGAAATCAACAAGTTGTGTGATTTAAATAGATGTTTTCCAATGGATTGATTAGCATAAAATGGTGTGGGAAAACATGTATTTATAGGCCAAGAAAGATTATAGTCGTTGGTGGCAAGTTTGGTAATTAAAAACCCCTTTAAAAACTAGCCTTTATTGCCTTTCAGCACAGTCCAGTCGACTGGATCGAAGGTTCAGTCGACTGGGAAGTTTATAGCAGTGAAGTGGTAATTTCAGTGCTGTCCAGTCAACTGAAAAGTTCAATCAGTCGACTGATGTTACAATCCAGTCGACTGGACCCTTAAAAAATCAGTCGAACGGTTTTAAGCCGTTTTTGGCAGACTGACACCTCTTTACTAAAACGGCCATAACTCCCTCTACAAAACTTGTATTCGCGATCCGTTTGAAGATTTGGAAACTAGATTAAAATATCTTTCCAACCATATAAAACTCAAGATCTAATTCCTTACCAATTGAATCAGGTTTGCATTTAAAGTTGACCTATCTGCACAAAGGTACTTTCTTTTGACTTAGCCACTTGAAAGCTTTTGTGAAATGAATTTAAATGAGTGGTCTAACTATGTTTAGGTCCTTGAAAGTATTTTAAAGTATGAGTGCAAGGATCCTAAAGTCAAATTAAAGTTACTTGAGCCCCTATGAGTGATTAATCAAAATGCTTACATATAAGTCCTAGTCTTCAACCAAGGATGCAAAAATCTTCAAGTCTTCAAGCTTGATCCTTGTTGAGCTCCCTCACTCTTGGACTTCACCACATGCTATCTCATGATCTCAAACAAAGTTAGAACATTTAAGTACATGAATCAAGAGATTAACATAATGAAATGACATGATAATTGATTAAAATAGAACCAATGAAAGTATGCAATTATCACTAGATTTGTCATCATCAAAACAAAACAAAAATAATGCCTTAAATAAATTCAAGGCTAACAAGAACAAATATAGTTATGCCAGCATCGAATACCACTTTAAATGACTCCTACTGTAATTGGAATTTTTTTGGAAAATGAGTCTAACAGTGGAGTTCGTAGAATAATCACACAACCCAAAGTATTTGCATAGAAAGCAAGACATGATTGACAGGTAAAAATTGCGATAAATAGGTATACACATAAGATGGCCTTTATTAAGCCAAATGATTTTAAAAGGACTCTCCATAATTAGTCATTCCCTATGATTATTATGTTTACCACAAGATCCTATATCCTGTTTGTAACAATGTATTACAGAATTGCAGTCCAACACGCAACAGGCATCATGTATGCACTCCAAGCATATATCAGCTTGAGGGTGTGAAGAGCACTTTAAAATAGAGCTCTTCTGTAACGCCCTGTATTTTATTATCATTAATAAATAAATACGGCATTTCATTTCCAGGAGCATTTGTTTTAATTTTTTTTTTATACTTTTATCTGGGGTCAAACTGTAATTTCTAAAATATTCTCTGTGGTTTCAAAATCGATATCTATGTTTTTGTATAACCGGGAATTGAATTCCTACATTAATATAATTTTCTGTATTTTTATTTCAACCGTAAAATACCAGTTTTGGGAATGGGCAGTATAATTTTACCTGTGTGTGTGTATCATTGCGTGAGCTCAACACACACAAGGGTATCTTGTGTACACATTAGTGCAGTGTGTGCTGTGTTTAGTGGAATGTGTGTGTAGTGCTTTGTGAGTGTGTGTGGAGTGTCATGTGTGTTTTATATGCATAGTGCTAAGCACTTTACATATCATTTATACACCCACCAATCCCCCCCCATTTGATCCATCTCTCATCTATCTCTCAGTCTCTCTGCAGCTCTCTCTTTCTCTCGGCAAGATCACAAACACACACATAACACACATAACACACATACAGTATATACATATACATATACACATACATAGCTATATATATTTTCATCTCAAGATCAAGAGGAGAGATCGGGAAGGAAATTCTCAACGACGGATCATTACGGCGGAAGTTCTCGGCCTTTAATTTTCTGTATAATTAGCCTCTGTGAGTATTATAAACTCACTCGCCATGTTTATATATGTGTATTTCTGTATGTATATGTGTATATATGTGTATATATATATGATACACCATTAGAGCTTAAAAATGGAGCTTTGAAAAAGTTAATCAAAATCGAATCCGTGAATTGTAATTGAAAGATATTGATCCCAATAGGCTACGGTTCGAATCCTACGGAGTAATTCATCCGTATGGTGACGTATTGATGATTTTAAGTTTTGTCACTTTAACTTTAATCACGAAAATCAAGAGATACAATCTGTATTAGTTAAAATTGATCGCGTATTCTTAATCTACGCGGAAAACCGAGAAGAACCATATATCACTTGCCTTGGTACGAACAGGATCTGAAACTGGGTAATTTCAGTCCAGAAACTGAAAACAGAGGAAAAACGAAGAAGATGAGGTTCTGCAACATCTCGCGCGCGCGACCCGCTCGCGCGAGGTTCGCTCGCGCGGCCCGCTCGCGCGGACTTTTTTTCCCCCTCGCGCGCGCGATCCGCTCGCGCGACCTGTCCAGCCCCCTCGCGCGCGCGATCCGCTCGCGCGATCTGGCCTTCCCCTCGCGCGCGCGATCCGATCGCGCGATCTGCCCTCCCCCTCGCTCGCGCGACCCGCTCGCGCGAGGTGGCAGTTTTGACAGTTTGTGAAATTTTTGGTAAGGGACTGTTTGGAAAACATTTTGTGGACATTTTAAGAAACTGTTTGACAAATGTATTATTATAAAGGTCTATGGTTAAGAATTGGATGAAATAAGAATTAATTTGATCAAATAAGAGTGAAATTTGCATTGAACGATTATTCGGCTTTGAGATTAATGTATGAAGTTATGATTTATGATGTTAACATACATGGCGTGTGCTAAAGTGTGGAAAGACTAAAAGGGTTGTTGTATGGCGTACGACCTCAATATCGATCGGATAGTATTCCTGGTATTGGAGGTGACGATGTTGTGTTCGGTTTAGATACTGATCGGATAGTATTCCTGGTATCTGAAGCGATAGTGTGGTATACGACTTAGATATCGATCGGATAGTATTCCTGGTATCTAAGGCGCGCGTTTCGGATATTGATCGGATAGTATTCCTGATATCCGGAGCGACGGTTGGTTGTGATCGGCCTAGATATCGATCGGATAGTATTCCTGGTATCTGAGGCGGTAGCGTGGTGTGTGACTTCAATACCGATTGGATAGTATTCCTGGTATTGGAGGCGATAGTATAGCGTGTGAATTGGATGAATGAGTAGTTATTACCCCTGGTATCTGAGTTGATGCGTTGGTTGAATTGAGTTTGTTTTAAAGAGCAGAATTGGTAAGGTAAGATGTTACAAGAATCAGGTGCAATTACATATTTATTGTTTACTATCTTCCCCCGTGACTTATGTTGGAATTGGAACCTTGAATATATTATTGTTAATGTTAAATTGGACTTTTGTTTTATATGCTTATATATACATTGCGAGCACATGTTTATTTTGCTCACCAGCTTGCAAAAGATGACGGCGTCGATGCGTCCTGGACTGTATGTCCAGATTTTCAGGTTCAGGAGCAGCCAGAGTTCGTTGACTATGCTAGTTAGAGGCAGGAGTCTTCCCAGGAAGCTGCTTTATATTTCTATTGTCGTTTATTTTGGGGTTGTAATAGACTTTATGATAAGTTTGTATAAGGGCGGTTTGTGCCTAAGACTTTGACTTATGTAATAGTTTAGTAAGTTTTAAATTTTGGAGTTTATGTTTGTTAGTAACCTCTTAATAGAATGTTGTTTAAGTTATCTGTTTGCAGGGACAATTGGTCATACTCACTTGTCACGACCTACGAGTCCATATAGGAAATTAAATGCTTTCCTGAATTATGCTACGTCGGGGCGTGACAGGCTTTTTGGTATCAGAGCCAGGTTATGGCTCGACCAATTGTCCAAAACACATAGGATCTCCCGTTAAGATAGAATTGAGATAAGATAGTTCGACTTTATTCCGTGTCTAGTCGTTTTCTATCGTTTAGAATTTTCTTTCTTCTCGAGAGGTTGACCGAATTCTGTTGATTGATGGATAGGTACCGTTCTCTCGATCAGATGGCTGGAAGAAATCTCAGGAATCGTCCCGCTATTGAAGATGCACCGCCAGTAATAGATCCAACCGGGATGTTCGAAGCTTTTGTAAGGAGGTTGGAGAGGGTTAGTGATCAGAACGCAAGGAACAATAATCAGAATGGGGATTACAACGGGAATGGGAGGCAAGCCCACCAGACTGGAGACAAGCTTCTCAAGGAGTTTCGCGCCCTACGACCTGAGTATTTTGCGGGGACTGATGAACCCTGGCAAGCGGAACAGTGGCTACGTCAGATGGAGCGTATCTTTGAGACCATAGAGTGCACTGATCTGGAAAAGAAGCGTCTGGCTATCTTTCAGTTGTCTTATGCAGCGGCTGATTGGTGGGATGCAGAAAAGGCGACCATAGGGGAAGAAGCTGCAAGGAGAATGCCGTGGGTGGTGTTCAAGGAAAGGTTTCTCGAGAAGTATTTCCCCGAAGAAGAGAAGGACAAGAGGGAAAAAGAGTTTATGGAGTTGACTCAAGGGAATCTGACTGTCCGAGAGTACACTACTCGATTTGAGCGTCTGTCTCGCTTTGCTCCACATATGGTGGACACACCCCAGAGGAAAATCAAGAAGTATCACCGAGGTCTCAACCTGTCTCTCAGACATTTGACTATGGGGCATCTGGGCCAGTCATTTGAAGCTCTGGTGAGATTGGCTACGGGGTTAGAGAATGATGGGTGTCAGAATTCGAAGCCGCTTGGAAATCGACCTCCGCAGAAGGGTTATCCCGGACAGAAACCAGGGTACCCTCAAGGACAAAAAAGGACCTGGGATGGAGGGAAGAAACCTCAACAGACACAAGCAGTTCAGCAGTATCAGCCTCTAGCAATAGAAGGGGCCAAAAACAACAACTGCTTCAATTGTGGAGTTCCCGATCATCGAGCTAAAGATTGCAGAGCACCTAGGCGTGCGGATCGTCCAGGAGTTGTGTGCTATAATTGTGGCATGCCAGGTCACATAAGTCCAGAATGCAAGGCTCCTAGGAAAGGTAACTATGGTCAGCAAGGACAAGCCCGTCTGAATGCTGTCATTCCCGAGGCTGCTGGCTATGAGGAGACAGGGTATGAAGAAGGTACCAATGAGGAGGGACCGCCCGAGCAACGAGCAGTGGAAGGTACTCTAACCTTGTTTAACTCTCATGTTAAAGTTTTATTCGACACGGGTGCTACACATTCTTTTATATCTGTTAAGATCGTTCAGAAGTTGGGTATCATACCGCATCGTTTAGAGGAAGCTTTGAGTGCTGTCTCACCCTTAGGGACCACAGTCAAGTTATTACATGTGTGTAAGGATTGTCCTCTTCGGTTTGGAGACCGCGAACTTTTGGCGAGATTGGTGGTTCTGTCGATGAAGGAGTTCGATATAATCCTGGGAATGGATTGGCTCGAGAAGAATCATGCGAAGTTGGATTGTGCAAAGAAGAAGATCACATTTGCGGACAAGGGGAATCAACTCTTCGATTTCCAATGTAATCCTTCGGGTGATATGTTCCTCACTAGATGCCTAGCAAACATTGAGGTTATCAGTGCAGAGGTGACAGTATCATCTATACCGGTAATCAAAGAGTTCGAGGAAGTATTCCGAGATATTTCAGGATTACCGCCGGAAAGGGACATAGAATTCTGTGTGGAATTAGTGTCAGGTACTCGACCTATAACCAAGGTTCCCTACAGGATGGCCCCTACAGAGTTGTTGGAGCTGAAGGAACAAGTTCAAGAACTTGAGAAGTTGGGTTTTGTTCGTCCAAGTACTTCACCCTGGGGAGCACCAGTGTTGTTTGTGAAGAAGAAGGATGGGTCAATGCGGCTGTGTATTGACTACCGAGAACTGAATAAGGTTACTATCAAGAATAAGTATCCCTTACCTCGGATAGACGATCTGTTTGATCAGTTGCAAGGAGCCACGACCTTTTCTAAGATTGATCTACGGTCAGGGTATCACCAGTTGAGGGTACGGAAGGAAGACATACCTAAGACTGCTTTCAGGACGAGATACGGACACTACGAGTTCTTGGTGATGCCGTTTGGGATGACAAATGCTCCAGCTGTGTTCATGGACTTGATGAACAGAGTATTCAAGCCATACTTAGATCAGTTCGTTATTGTCTTTATTGATGATATTTTGATCTATTCCAAGTCAGAGGAAGAGCATGAACAACACCTGAGGATCGTGTTGCAGACTCTCAAGGATCACCGCCTATATGCTAAATTCAGCAAGTGTGAATTCTGGCTTCAGGAAGTTAAGTTTCTCGGGCATGTGATCTCTCAACAAGGAATCGCGGTTGACTCATCAAAGACCGATGCAGTGGCGAATTGGACTCGGCCGACCAATGCTACAGAAGTCAGAAGTTTTCTGGGACTAGCTGGTTACTATCGGAGATTTGTAGAAGGTTTCTCAAAGATAGCAGCTCCGTTGACTGGTTTAACTAAGAAAGATTTGAAGTTTGAATGGACTGATAAGCATGAACGCGCTTTTCTGAAATTAAAAGAGAAATTGACATCAGCGCCAGTGCTTGCGATACCAAGGGATGGTGAGAAGTTCACTATTTTTAGTGACGCCTCGTATCAAGGATTGGGATGTGTCCTTATGCAAGACGGAAAGGTTATCGCCTATGGTTCAAGACAGTTGAAGCCGAATGAATTGAACTACCCAACTCATGATTTAGAGCTGGCAGCAGTAGTGTTCGCGCTTAAGATCTGGAGATACTACCTCTATGGGGAGAAATTTGATTTGTTCTCAGACCACAAAAGCCTTAAGTATTTGTTTACTCAGAAGGAGTTGAACATGAGGCAACGTCGGTGGATGGAACTGATCAAGGACTACGACTTCACATTAGAGTACCACCCCGGTAAGGCTAACGTAGTCGCTGACGCCCTAAGCCGGAAACCTCAAGGAATGATTGCTTCATTGATGTTGAGGGAATGGAAAGCCTTGGAGACAATCGCAGAATTTGATGTGCAGATTTCTGAGGGAAGTATCGGGCAACACTTTGGATGCTTGGTAGTACAACCAACACTTGTGAGTCGAGTCATCGAAGCCCAGAAGGAAGATGAGAAGTTTCAAGCATGGTTCGCCAAGATGTTAGAAAAGGACCCGACAGAATGGAAGGTTGGGGCCGATGGAGGATACCGATGTCGAGACAGATTGTGTGTGCCAGATTCCGGAGATTTGAGAAAAGAAATTCTCGAAGAAGCACATAAATCGAGACTGACAGCACACCCAGGAGGAACAAAGATGTATAAAGACCTGAAGAGAAACTTCTGGTGGGAAGGGATGAAACGAGAAGTAGCCGAGTTTGTGTCTAAATGTTTGACTTGTCAACAAGTGAAGGCCGAACATCAGAGACCCTCGGGATTGTTACAACCCTTACCTGTCCCAGGATGGAAGTGGGAGCACATAACTATGGATTTTGTGGTTGGATTACCCCGGTCACAACAGAATCATGACGCGATTTGGGTAATTGTGGATCGTTTGACGAAGTCTGCACACTTTATCGCGTACAATATGACTTACCCAGTAGAAAGGATGAGTCGAATGTACCTACAGCAAGTGGTGCGACTGCACGGTACGCCTGTGTCAATTGTATCAGACCGCGATGCACGTTTTACCTCGGGATTTTGGGAAAGTCTGCAGAAGGCTATGGGGACTTCGCTCAAGATGAGTACTGCATTCCATCCTCAGACCGATGGGCAGACCGAGCGTGTTAATCAGATTATGGAAGATATGCTCAGAGCCTGTGTAATTGACTTTGAAGAGTCTTGGGAGACGCACTTACCATTGGTTGAATTTGCGTATAACAACAGTTATCACTCGAGTATTGGAATGGCGCCGTTCGAAGCTTTGTACGGACGGCCATGTCGGTCTCCATTGTGTTGGGCTGAAGTGGGAGACACAGAACTGTTAGGACCAGATTTGGTGAGAGAGACCAATGAGAAGATTTCACTGGTCAAGGAAAGGATGAAAACTGCACAGAGTAGACACAAGAGTTATGCGGATCGACGTCGAAAGGACTTGGAGTTCAGTGTTGGAGATCACGTACTCCTTAAGGTTTCACCTGTTCGTGGAATAGTACGTTTTGGTCAGAAGAGAGGGAAGTTGGCACCTCGTTTCATCGGACCGTTCGAGATTTTGGAGCGTGTTGGGAAAGTGGCTTATCGGCTCGCGTTGCCACCAAAGATGTCTGGTGTTCATAATGTGTTCCATGTCAGTATGTTAAGGAAATACATACGGGATCCTTCACATGTGGTTAATTTTGATGATATTGAGACGAGTCAGAATGTTGTCTACAAGGATAGACCTGTGAGGATTCTTGACCAGAGTATCAAGAGGCTGAGAAGAAGAGACATTCCTTTGGTTAAAGTTCAGTGGAGGCATCATGACGAAGGAGAGGCGTCGTGGGAACTAGAGTCAGACATGAGGACTAGATACCCCGAGTTGTTTCAGGATTAGTTAGCTCAGATTTCGGGGCGAAATCTCTGTTAAGGTGGGTAGGGTGTAACGCCCTGTATTTTATTATCATTAATAAATAAATACGGCATTTCATTTCCAGGAGCATTTGTTTTAATTTTTTTTTTATACTTTTATCTGGGGTCAAACTGTAATTTCTAAAATATTCTCTGTGGTTTCAAAATCGATATCTATGTTTTTGTATAACCGGGAATTGAATTCCTACATTAATATAATTTTCTGTATTTTTATTTCAACCGTAAAATACCAGTTTTGGGAATGGGTAGTATAATTTTACCTGTGTGTGTGTATCATTGCGTGAGCTCAACACACACAAGGGTATCTTGTGTACACATTAGTGCAGTGTGTGCTGTGTTTAGTGGAATGTGTGTGTAGTGCTTTGTGAGTGTGTGTGGAGTGTCATGTGTGTTTTATATGCATAGTGCTAAGCACTTTACATATCATTTATACACCCACCAATCCCCCCCCATTTGATCCATCTCTCATCTATCTCTCAGTCTCTCTGCAGCTCTCTCTTTCTCTCGGCAAGATCACAAACACACACATAACACACATAACACACATACAGTATATACATATACATATACACATACATAGCTATATATATTTTCATCTCAAGATCAAGAGGAGAGATCGGGAAGGAAATTCTCAACGACGGATCATTACGGCGGAAGTTCTCGGCCTTTAATTTTCTGTATAATTAGCCTCTGTGAGTATTATAAACTCACTCGCCATGTTTATATATGTGTATTTCTGTATGTATATGTGTATATATGTGTATATATATATGATACACCATTAGAGCTTAAAAATGGAGCTTTGAAAAAGTTAATCAAAATCGAATCCGTGAATTGTAATTGAAAGATATTGATCCCAATAGGCTACGGTTCGAATCCTACGGAGTAATTCATCCGTATGGTGACGTATTGATGATTTTAAGTTTTGTCACTTTAACTTTAATCACGAAAATCAAGAGATACAATCCGTATTAGTTAAAATTGATCGCGTATTCTTAATCTACGCGGAAAACCGAGAAGAACCATATATCACTTGCCTTGGTACGAACAGGATCTAAAACTGGGTAATTTCAGTCCAGAAACTGAAAACAGAGGAAAAACGAAGAAGATGAGGTTCTGCAACATCTCGCGCGCGCGACCCGCTCGCGCGAGGTTCGCTCGCGCGGCCCGCTCGCGCGGACTTTTTTTCCCCCTCGCGCGCGCGATCCGCTCGCGCGACCTGTCCAGCCCCCTCGCGCGCGCGATCTGCTCGCGCGATCTGGCCTTCCCCTCGCGCGCGCGATTCGCTCGCGCGATCTGCCCTCCCCCTCGCTCGCGCGACCCGCTCGCGCGAGGTGGCAGTTTTGACAGTTTGTGAAATTTTTGGTAAGGGACTGTTTGGAAAACATTTTGTGGACATTTTAAGAAACTGTTTGACAAATGTATTATTATAAAGGTCTATGGTTAAGAATTGGATGAAATAAGAATTAATTTGATCAAATAAGAGTGAAATTTGCATTGAACGATTATTCGGCTTTGAGATTAATGTATGAAGTTATGATTTATGATGTTAACATACATGGCGTGTGCTAAAGTGTGGAAAGACTAAAAGGGTTGTTGTATGGCGTACGACCTCAATATCGATCGGATAGTATTCCTGGTATTGGAGGTGACGATGTTGTGTTCGGTTTAGATACTGATCGGATAGTATTCCTGGTATCTGAGGCGATAGTGTGGTATACGACTTAGATATCGATCGGATAGTATTCCTGGTATCTAAGGCGCGCGTTTCGGATATTGATCGGATAGTATTCCTGATATCCGGAGCGACGGTTGGTTGTGATCGGCCTAGATATCGATCGGATAGTATTCCTGGTATCTGAGGCGGTAGCGTGGTGTGTGACTTCAATACCGATTGGATAGTATTCCTGGTATTGGAGGCGATAGTATAGCGTGTGAATTGGATGAATGAGTAGTTATTACCCCTGGTATCTGAGTTGATGCGTTGGTTGAATTGAGTTTGTTTTAAAGAGCAGAATTGGTAAGGTAAGATGTTACAAGAATCAGGTGCAATTACATATTTATTGTTTACTATCTTCCCCCGTGACTTATGTTGGAATTGGAACCTTGAATATATTATTGTTAATGTTAAATTGGACTTTTGTTTTATATGCTTATATATACATTGCGAGCACATGTTTATTTTGCTCACCAGCTTGCAAAAGCTCACGGCGTCGATGCGTCCTGGACTGTATGTCCAGATTTTCAGGGTCAGGAGCAGCCAGAGTTCGTTGACTATGCTAGTTAGAGGCAGGAGTCTTCCCAGGAAGCTGCTTTATATTTCTATTATCGTTTATTTTGGGGTTGTAATAGACTTTATGATAAGTTTGTATAAGGGCGGTTTGTGCCTAAGACTTTGACTTATGTAATAGTTTAGTAAGTTTTAAATTTTGGAGTTTATGTTTGTTAGTAACCTCTTAATAGAATGTTGTTTAAGTTATCTGTTTGCAGGGACAATTGGTCATACTCACTTGTCACGACCTACGAGTCCATATAGGAAATTAAATGCTTTCCTGAATTATGCTACGTCGGGGCGTGACATCTTCTGTCTTTTTAAATCTATTCTCAATCTCCGCTATAGGCTATTCAATCTAGTTTTCCCTGCATGAGTTGCAGTGTGTGAAGGTGAAAAACTAACTCCTTTTCACTTCTCCATTCAGCTAGAGAAGACCAACTTCTAAGAGGAGAGTACCAAATCAAAGAACGAAATCTATAACATAGTTACTACATGTAGAAGTTGCTTTCAAGTGCAGCTTGCAAAATATCTTAAGTACAGGTCTTATTGAGATGCGAATAACCAAGAAACTAAATTTAGTTTTCAGATGAACTGCAGAAAGCATGCAATGTCATTTTGCCAGTCATTTACACTCAATGTTACAGTCATAAAGTTTCAAGTCGAATTTAGCACCTCAAACAATATTACCTTAGACTTAAATTTGAGGTTTGTTAATACAATTTGAAGAACATATAATATTGAAACAAGCTTAAAAGTTGTCCGAGCATTGGTAGATTCCAACAACCCACCCCTGGATTCCAATGTCTAGATTCTTAGATTTTTAGTTGGAGAGAGAGACAAATCTCATTCAGAAGAGATAAGTCTCAGTCTGATACCCCAGACAACCCTGCACTTCCCCACCCAGCCAAGACATGCCCCCGCGCGCATAGATATGCACCAAGTACCAACCAAAAAGCATTAGTAGCAAAATGATGAAATGGGAATTAATTTCTGGAAGCACAAGTCCTGAATTAATTCAAACTTCACGAGTTTGTTGAGAGAACTGTGGAATACGAAACCAAAATTTAAGCATTAAGTTGAGCACAAGAACAATGTAAGAAGGCTAAACAATGTTGTCCAGAAGAACCGTGTCAAATGATTCAAATCTGTGGAATACGAAACCAAAATTTAAGCATTAAGTTGAGCACAAATTTATAAGCAGATATATGAAATTGTATGGGTATACTTATGTACATGTGTATATCTGTATACAGATAAAGGAAAAAGAAAATTATCAAACAAGGAGGAGTAGAAACAGGGACGGCAACGAAATTGAACCTTGAATCAGTTTCTGAATCTATGTCTATAATCTGTATCTCAATCAGTATACAATTCAATCAGTTTTTGAATCTCTTCCTCTACCAAATCGAAACCCTAAACCCCCAAATTACCAAATCAATCAAAAATCAAGTAATATTGTCAAAGAGAAATCCGTAGAAAAAACTAATTTGTATCTGTATATCTATATGTACATCTATCAGAATGAGAGAGAGAGAGAGAGAGACAGATTTGCATCTATTTATGTATCGGTATATCTATATACCTGTATACATATCAGAGAGAAAGAGAGAGTATGTGTGTGTACCGATTTAAGAGAGAGATAGAGGTAAGATCGCCATTACTGAAACTGAAACAGATCGCCGAAGTCGAGAGCTCAGATCGATCAAGACCCGCAAAACATTTTCCATGGAAATCGTTTCTTTGGAGGTAGCAGGATTTCATTTTCCTCAAAAATGAGAGAAAAGAGGGTCACGTGACCCTCTTGGGGAAAACAATTCTATGAAAAATGTAGGTAATCAAACACCACAAAAAAGATGGAAAATTGATGAAGAAAATGTTTTTCATGGAAAATAAGTGCAATCAAACGCAGCCTTAGTTTCATATTTTGATCCCTCGTTTTTTCTTCACCAAATTTCCGAACCACACAACATTATTGGTAGACTTAATGGCTTTTTGAATAGTCTTTGTTAGATTCATTAGCCACGAAGGTCTATCTGTCCGAAATGAGTGTCGAGGGAAGCCACAACCTTGATCAATGTCTATTGTTCTACCAATAATGTGTAAGGTTGAATTTGAATTTGGTTGTGTAGCAATACTCCTATAAAACTCCATTTTTTTTTCCATTTTTTTGGCTGAAAAATGATCTCCGAGTGAACATCATGGACCCATGACTCCGAACCCGCCCCATTTTATCCGTGAAAGCGCAGGGCAATGTACCACCAAGTCACTAATGGGGCTTTCCAAGATTCAAACATACAACCAACCTCAGACTCGCAAGGTTATAGGAAAGAAGGCTTACTTCCATCAGGTGACCACCTCGGTGGTTTAATTAGACTCGATTTAAACAGCAATTTACACTTAGTGTAGTACTGATGAGTGCACCCACATCTCATGGTCTTCTTTTAGTAAGAAGGGACGCCATTAGTCTTTGGTCCATAAGCAAGCTACTAAAGTAGGCCCCTTGATCATCACATTAGAAAGGTCCATTTGTAGTGAGGCATTTAACGAGCGCGTGCAATGCAAAAATAAGCATGGAGCCATGGACCAATCATTGTGAAACATCTAACTACCGTGCAATACCAAAATAAGCACTTAACTGGATCTTGGGCTATGTTTTGGCTAGGTTTTGGGGCCTTAAAATTTTACACAAGCTTTGTAGGTTTTTTAGCATAAATTAAATAAAAAATAAAAATAAAAAATTGCGTTTTTAGGCAGTATTGGATTATAAAAAATACATTATGGCAATTTAAGAAGAAGTTCCCCAAGTAATATGG
The DNA here is from genome assembly GCA_033977485.1 of Hydrangea macrophylla. Taxonomy (NCBI): domain Eukaryota; kingdom Viridiplantae; phylum Streptophyta; class Magnoliopsida; order Cornales; family Hydrangeaceae; genus Hydrangea; species Hydrangea macrophylla. The sequence goes on from CM066994.1 coordinate 99,785,744, forward strand.
ACGAAAATGGCTAACGGATCGTAAAGTTATGGAAATTCCGAAAACTCAGAGAAATTCTCTAAGATTATGCTAAAGTTAGAGAAATCCCTGCAAAACTCAAAGAAATTATCTGAGCTTTCTCAGAGAAATTGCAGAGCGTTTTTGCATTGGAAGAAGGGGAAAAATGACAAGAACACATCAAAATTTCTCAGGCCGAACCTCTTCTCAACACAAATTTACATCAGCAGTGCTAATTAATGGTGCAAATTTATAGCGTGCATCATTCTTCAACACAAACAACTTAGGATATTTCCTTAGAATCTCCGACTACTTAACTCAGGGCCGACTCTGGGCATAGGCCCAGTAGGTGATCGGCCACATAGGGCCCCCAATTTTGGAGCTTTATTTAGGGCACCAATTTAGCCAAAAAAAATTAAATGAAAGGGCCACAATTTTTTGAAAAAAAAAACATATGAAACATGTTGGCTTGACAGTACAACGCATATTTAGGGCCAATTGTAGTGTGCTGGACCAATTGTAAACCAGCACAACCTGAGTATTTCTCCAACATGCTTTTTTCTACTTCTTTATTTGGCCCAACCCAAACTGTTTTAATATCAACCCAAACTTTACAAATTACAATCACCTATCAACTCATGTTATTAGAAAAAAAAAATTTATAATATGCAAGTAGGGGTGGAAATAAAAAGGGGTCGGGGGAGAAGAAGTTCAAAACGCACTATACTCAATAAGCACTACAAACACCAACCTCACAACTCTCAAAACGGCCACAAAATCTCACCCAACAAAAAAATCATATTCTTAACACATCAAATTCTACCAAAATCGACACAAAAACAATCACCATGAGGACACTGCCCCCAAACTCCGTATGGGTCTGCCGCATGGGCCTACTTAAAAAGCTCGCCTAGTGTTTCCCAATGGTCAAGCACAACCTTAGTCTTTACTAGCCAGTTCAGCCTCTTGAATTCCAGCTCTCTTACAGATAATTAATGATTGATTCTTCAGGGGTCATATATATATATATATATTATAGGCTAATATGACTAGGATGATGATTGGACCCATTTTGCTGGGTAGAATTGAAGACTGTACTCCCACTTTTTAAACCCCTCTCTCTGTAACGACTTGTATTTTAACTTTTGTATTAATCTAGAATTAATCATGAAGTGCTGACATCATTATTTGATTAGTAGGTATTCGTGTCCAAATTTTTTAAATTTTGGTCACAGGGGCATTTTGGTAAATTTAACATGTGTTGGACTTACTGTCCAAAAACTTTTGAAATATTTATTTCTGGGAAAAGATGCGTATGACAGAGTAATTCACTTCTGGTGTTTTAAATTTTGTCATTTCTGGTATGGTTAGTGAGTTATATCAGTTTTAGTAAGGTGTACAATGTGCTTTAGGGCTTGTACCTTATTACTTACTATATGAAGGGGAAGTTGGAAGATATTTTTCATTTTTCTTCTTCCTCTCTCTAAACTCACGGTACTCTCTCCAATATTGGTCATGGAAGCTCAAGCTTCCATGGATGTCAAGGCTTTGACCTCCGATTTCATCTAGCTCGGATGATTGCCAGTCAAAACCCATAGCACTAACGATGATCCTTGCGACGAGAAGCACGCTTGGACACCCTCGAATCATGTTTTCGATAAGTTTCTCCCGAGAGAGAGTTTCCCAAAGTTGAGGTAGTTCCTTTATAGCTCTCTGA
>CM066994.1:102792457-103097457 GCA_033977485.1 Hydrangea macrophylla
ATATCTCCGAGAAAGAGAAAGACCGTTTTTTCATTCAAATTAGAATTTAAATGTTCTAGTAATCAGGCTGAGTACGAAGCATTAATCATCGGCCTGGAGATCATGGCCGAGTTAGATATATCGGCAATTCATATTATTGGCGATTCAAACCTCGTTATAAATCAGCTCAGTGGAGAATATCGGTGCAAGAGTTGGGAATTGTTGCCTTTCAACTCTATCGCTCTCCAATTGTTGCGTGAATTTGTCGACATCAGGGTACAGCATGTTGCTCTGGCTTATAATTCCGAGGCTGATAATTTGGCACAGGTCGCGTCAGGAACTAAACTGGATGTGACCGATAGTGAAAAATAAATTAGAGTGCAAAGAAGAATATTGCCATCAGTAAGACAGCGAGAGATGGCAGCAGAAGCATTTTTAGTAGTCATGGATGATCAGGACTGGAGAGTCCCAATAATCAGGTGCCTCTTGTATCCAAGCGAAGAGGCCTAGAGGAAAACAAAGCTGTCCTCGGTCAATTACGTCCTACTTGATGGAGAATTGTTTAAGAAAAGCTTCAAGGACGATGTCTTACTGAGATGCTTAGACAAACTTGAGGCCATGAAAGTAATGGCAGAAATACACAAAGGAATCTGTGGTGCACACCAAGCTGGTACGAAAATGAAATGGCTTCTTAGGAGATATAATTACTATTGGCCAAGCATGCTAAAAGATTGCATTGACTATGCCAAAGGATGCCAGGCATGCCAAAAACACGGGCCAATCCAGCGAGTACCAGCTACAGAGATGCAGGTGATTGTCAGGCCATGGCCATTTCGGGGTTGGGCCATGGACTTAATTGGAAAGATATATCCACCGTCATCGGGCCAACACTGTTTTATTGTGGTGGCTACCGATTACTTTACCAAATGGGTAGAGGCAGTACCAGCAAAATCGGTAAACCAAGCATATGTGATTAAATTCATTAATGAACATATAATTCACCGATTCGGACTTCCCGAAACGATTACAGCAGATCAAGGATCGGTCTTCACTGGGGATGAAGTTAAGGCATTCGCTGAAAGCTGGGGAATCAAAATCCTTAATTCAACTCCGTATTTTGCTCAAGGAAATGGACAGGCCGAATCGTCAAATAAAACAATCAAAGGGATAATTGAGAAGACGGTGGAAGACAACCCTAGGGTGTGGCATGATCTATTATCAGAGGCGTTATGGGCATATCGGACTTCTAAAAGAGCGTCCACAAACATCACTCCATTCATGCTTACGTACGGTCATGACGCAATGCTGCCAATGGAAGTAACCGTACGGTCAACAAGACGAGCATTCCAACTCGGCCTTAATTCAGCTGATTACACTGAGGCAATGATAGCCGAGTTGGAAGAACTTGATGATGTTCGTCTTAAAGCATTGGATTGTATCAAGGCACAGAAGAATAGGGTTACTCGGGCGTACAACAAGAGGGTTAAACATAAGTCATTTGGCGAAGGAGACCTAGTGTGGAAAGCTGTGTTACCGCTGGGTGAAAAAGATGCCCAATATGGAAAATGGTCAGCTAAATGGGAAGGACCATTCCAGGTGATATTGGTCATTACGGGGGGTGCATATCGGTTAATGGACTTAGATGGCGAGATGCATGCGAGACCGATAAATGAAAAATACTTGAAGCAATATGTACCATCCCTTTGGGAGTCAGTAAGAATAGATGAATGAAGGAATAGATGGAAATTTTCATTTTCATTAATGATCAAAAAGTGTACATAGCACTAGCCGTTAATTCTTAAAACGGCCACACAAAAAAAAAAAAAAAAAAAAAAAAAAATTTACATTATTTCTTAGCAAATCTCAATCTAAGCTCTTCCCAAGCCCGGTCCAGGTATTCCAACTCCTTTTCCGCGGTAGCCTTGTCAGCTTCCCACCTGCTTGCAGCCGCTGCAGTTCCGGTCAAAGCATCTACATGTTCCTGCGCGGTGCGCCCAACATCGAGAATGGCTTTCTCAGAAAGCGCAAGGCCTGCATTGGTATTGGTCAACTCGGTCTGGAGCTTTTCCATTTCGGCCTCGATTCTAGCCTTCTCCTGAACAAGGCGCTCCTTCATAGCCCTGGACGCTTCAAACTGCTGCTTGCAAGCACCCAGACGCTCGACCCGGGCTTTACGTTCCCTGGACTTCTCTTCGATTCCAGAAATAAGCTTGGTGGCAGACCGATGACGGTTCAAATAGTCTGGCAGCCTTACTTGCAGATCCCGGAGATCGGCCTTCATTTCTTCAGATATGTCAAGCCAGGAAAGCAAGAGGCCCATGGCCGAGTGAAATTCATCAAAGTCTGGGAGCTGGGAGAGTTTGCGTTGAACCGTAGTTCGAAACCACTCCTCAGCCCGTTGGTACTCAGCAAAGGAAGGACCAGCAGTAGCCTGAGCAACGATAGGTTCGCCTTGTAGGAGTAGTTCAGGATTAAGCAGAGCAAAAAAGGCTTCAACTGAGGAGACCGAGCTGAAGTCTGGGATGGGAAGAGAACTGGAAACCTACAAAAGGAAATACATTAAGTACAAAATAAAATGAAGAAGCAGACGATGCTAAGTACAGAGGCAATAAATTACCTGGACCGAGGGAGAGCTGGTCGAGGAAGTCGCCGGTGGAGGTGGTGGTACAGCGGGTGCTTGCACTTGTACCGGTGGCGAGGCCGATGTCTGGGTATGAGAAACATCGGTGGAAGGAGTCTGATCGGGAACGGATTGCTCACGCATGACCTCAGTATCCCGAGGGGTTCCAGGATCGCTGAGATCGATGGGATCATTGCGATCCGATCCAGAGGGTCTCTCATCCTCGGTAGTTCCCAAGGTGTCACCAGCGCCGGTACTATTAGTGGCGGGTGACAATACCTCGGCCCCACCACGAAGGATGGCCTGCCTGGCCTCATCTAGCCCTCTCAACCATTGTAGCTCGGCCATCAGCTGATCGTAGGTCAGCTGAGGGGCTGTGTCCGCTGGTATAGCTGGGAAGGATGTTGGAGTTGGAGGTTTCAGAGGTGACTTTGGAGGTGGAGGCATCTTAGCCCGAGAAGTTGGAGGCTTCATCGTCGCCTGACCAGTCTTCTTGGTAGCAGCACCGCCGACCCCCTAATATCAACAGGTGTCGGTCAGCCTCAATTTTAAACAGTTAAGAGCAAAGCAAAGACGGGAAATTTGATACCTTAGCCGATTTGACGGTGGCTGTGGCAACGTTACGACGTTGACGAGTGGAAAGAGGGATATCCTCATCCGACTCAATATCGGTCGTGCCAGATGGATTCTCTCTAGGAAGAGCCTCTGAACAAGAATAGAGATAAAATCAGTTAGAGAAAGGAAAGGTTCAATTGAAACAAAAGGGGAAAAATACCTAAAACTGGTGCTCCAGTTTCTACAACCCTTATGGCCGATGAACGATCGACCGCGCCGAGATCATGCCATCCGGTATAAGTAACTTTCTCCCAAGGTTCCATCATTGACGATGCTTGCTTATCCACCATCGGAATGGCAATTGCAAAATCGGCCTCGGGTAAGGGAGGCGGACGACATTCAAAGGGCTTGAGGAACTGCTCGAAGGACATGACGGATGAATAGTCAACCGTCTGAAGGTACATTTTGTACGCCCTTGCTGTTTTCTCCTTGTGTTCCCGCTCAAGGGCCCTCAAATGCCACTTCATATCGAAAAGCATGATCTCGGGGTGTCGGGGATCAAATTTGAATTTAAAGAACTTCTCAAATGCAAGAACGGCGTGATATGGAGTTTTACCTTTGGAGGTAGTAGCTTTCCTTTTTTGACCTGCAACCTGAACCATAGAAGGGTTAGATGAACGAGGTGGTTTCTCGGCAACAGGTGGAGAAATACGAGCAAGTATAGAGAAAACGGGCTCAGAACGTAAGCCCGATAGAACTTTGGACCACCAAGTTTCAAACTCGGTGGATGTTGAAGGAAGCTCTTCAAATGGAAAAAATTCCAATCCTGCTTTGGCCGATCTACTGAAGGAACAGCACTTCTCGACCTTGGTCAGGTCAGAAAAAAGAGACCGTCCTGCCATTGAACGGTTGAATGTTCGGAATGGAGGAATGGGGATTAGTTGTTATAGCCCGAATTGGCGGGCTAGAGCGGGAGCATTATAGTACTCCACCCCACATTTATTGTTGTGTTGGGGTAAGACAGGGCTGTACAAGAGATCTCGGCCAACTAAAAAGCTGGTCTAGATTTCCTCATGATTTTCTTTCTCGGCTTCAGGAGCTTGACCCGGACCATAAAGAAGCCATCTCGGGCAACGAAGACGAGGATGGAAGGGGAGAAATTGTTGGGGCGATTGGTTCCCCATGAGTTCATAAAAGAAAGAGAAAAGATGATCAAAAGAAAGGCCCTTCGGGCCAAATCCAGCAAAATGAAAGGCAAATGCGGAAGAGCCCTCGGGAAGAGTAGTAGGGTCAAAGGTATCAACTAAACATTTCTCGAGGAAGTAGGATTGCAGCCAACATTGGAGGAGCCAAAGGGCTCCTCCCGAGTTTTTAAAATCGGAAAAAATGAACTCAAGAATACCACGATATAAGTGGGAAAGAACAAGAGGAGCAAGTGCAAGTTTGGTGCTCGAGGCAAGAGCAAGGGCGATATGGGTATACTATTTGGTTACGCCATATGAGGCCGAGAAAAAAATAAATCGGTTCAACCAAAAGATCAGGAAGGCAACATGTTCTTGATCAGTGACCTCCCCTTGTCCCATACTGGCCGAAATGAAAGGACCAAAGCCAGTAATTACACGAGAACCCTTGCTCGATGTGGTCCTAGGGTATTCAAACTCAAGTACAGATGAAAGGTTAGGAGTAATTTCCTCACCATGGGCAGGAAGACCGGTGAGGAAACAAACGTCTTGGATTGTTGGGCTCATAAGGCCGCAACGGAAGAAAAAGGCGTTGGCCGAGGTCGACCAGAAAAAGAGAGAAGAAAAGAAGAGAGGCTTATCAAGGTAAAATCTCTCTCGACTAAGCATAATGGCATCATAGATGTCAAGAGCCTTCCACAGGTCCTTTTTCACCTCCGCCACTCGGTCTACCCAGGAGATCCAATCAGGAGAAGGAATAGGCCAATTTCGTAAGGGATTAGAAGGGACATACTGGGAACCCCAATCAAAGGAGGGGGATTGATAAAGTAGTTCTTTGTCTTCCACAATCAGAGGGAAGTAGGGATCTAAAGAAGATGGGGGAAAAGAATCAAATGAAGGACCAAGGCATATTGAAGAACTTGGAGGAAAAGGAGTCAATACCTGAGGGTTGATTAACCCAGGGATGGTCTCAAGGGCCTGCTTAACGGCGGTGGCATTTGTTTTCACCGCCGGCACAGATTCAGTAGGAGCAGGAGAAGACGAAGTAGCACCGGCGGTATGGGAGGCACCAGTTGCAGAGGAAGAAGCCATGGAAAATATAAAGGAAAGAAAATTTTCCGGGAAAATATTAAGGAGAGAAAGTAAGCATGGAAAATGACAAGGGTGAGAATAGTTTATATAAAAGGAAGAAGGGGGTCATTATGATTTGGGAACGGTTTTCCAAGAGGTATGCCTCGGTTCTGGAAACGAGGCAGGAAGATCAATTGTGGGGATGCCACATGGAACCGTACGCCGCAAATTTTCAGTTGTTATTTAAATTTGAATTCAAAACGTCTCATCAAACTGATGAAGCCACGTTTGACAAGACGTTTTGGGGGCATTGTTTACACCCTAAATTAGGGTTTCCCAAGGCACGTGACGGTCATGTAGATTCAGGACGTCATCACTGGACCACATAGGCAGATGAACAGGTGATAAGGATGATGAGGCAGAAAAGACCGTTATCTAATCTAGTTACTAGTAATGAGGGTATCTTTCAGATGAGGATATCGGTACCAGACCGAGAACACGATAGACATCGGTGTCAATACCGATTAAAGGATGATAAAAGACAAGTACTCTAGTTTAACAAGTGACTAGTGACAGAGTAGCATCGGCAATAGCCTTAACATCGGTCATATTTGACCGACCATGCACATATTTATAACAATTGAGCCCTAATGTCGGCGATAGCAACGCGGCTATAGTCAAAATATCGGTCTCAATAAACAAGACCGATATAAGAAAAGAACAGGGACACCTCGGCGTTAACAAGGCCGATGATCTTTTCTACAGATCCTGCGGGGCTAAGTTTATGGGATAACAGCAACCATGCAAGGAAAGATGATATCGGGCTTAGGAAGTGAGCAGTCCATAGAATCAGTAAAGGATAGGGACAAACATCGGTGTAGAAGGACCGAGAGACACAAGTAGGCTTCCTACTAAATAGAAGGTCGATCAATATCACCAGCAGAGATTAAGCTACACAGAGAGAGACACAATTGGGCATAAAGTCACTTAGAAAGTAGACAGTTAAGCAGGAATGAGAACGTGGTCTTCAGAATATGCTGAGTTGGAAGGAAAGGTAGTTACTTGAAAAGGGAACGTGACAGAAGTGGGAATATCACACAAATCATGGAAGTTGATCATGGGACATAGTGGGAGCATAAACTGATACATGCCTAGAAATCAGGGGCCAAGTACCCCACTACCCCATGATCCCCACTAACATGAGCGGTTGTGCAAACAAGTCTATAAATAGGGGCATGTGGTGCAACATTGGAAGGGGGCTAACACACACGCCACTTCTGCTCTCAGCAGACTTTTAGTATCTCCTCATAACAATTCCTTTTTGTTCTTGAGTGATTTTGAGTGATCCGTGAGTCCTTGTTCTTGAGTACTCGTACTTTTTTTCTTTGAATATTTGTAATCACCACTTTTCAATCAATGGAGAAGATATTGTCTATGGAGGTATTCTAAATCGTTGTATTTAGTTTCCTTTTTTACAGTTTCCATTTGTTTTCATTTGTAATTTCTTACTTGCATCAGAGTAGAGAAAGCCCACATTGTTGTTTTTATGGTTAATTGTTAAATAACAAATCGCTTGATTAGAAGTCAGATTAGGTAATCACACCACTTTGAGTCCAAACGGACTCTGGCACGCCCAACGCACACCACACCAGAGATTTATTGCAAACAGAAACTCATATTCTTTTGATAATTGATTTATGCGAAAAAAAAAGAAGAAGAAAACAATTGGTTGTTTCGGAAGTTGATCCAAACAATTGAACTGATTTTCATTTTCTATCTCTTAGATCTGTTCACATTTTTTCGAAGAAGAAATTATGAGGAAACTTCATAGGTTAGTTGTATTGGGCTTGATTTGAATTTTTTTTTTTCCTTGCTACCCTTTTTTTTTCGGAATATGTTCTTGCTTTCTTTGCGATTTGGGTTGTCTTGAGGAATTGTTATTTCTGTTTTTGTACAGATTCGGAGATAAAGTGAGTGACAGATGATGATTTGTTAACTCCCAATTTAAGCGACCATTTGGTTCTTCTCATCGGGACTTGTAAGCGCGCTCTCTCTCTCTCTCTCTCTATACATATATATATAATAGATATGTACGTGCACAATATATATATATATATACAGATGTATACTATCTAAATATCTGTCTGATTGATAGGATCCAAGTTGTCCAGAGGTTTTGTGTTTGGATCTTCTGCCAATTATGGTTCTTGTAGTTGGCTTCAGCTGTAACGTTTATTGATTTTTTTGAGGTTTTAGGATACTTCTCTTTCGAAGTTATAAGGATTTTGTACCTTGGAATCTTTTCCCCAATTCATTTTAATAAAATTTACCTATTGTTGAAAAAAAAATAAAGAGAAAAAGAAAAAACAATAGCTTGGCTAAGTTTTCTACAGGCTAAGGATTTTATGGGTTGATGACTTTCTTCCACAATTAGTCCATATTGCTAAATCAGATTGTAACTTTGACTCTTCATTAAATAAAATCCACCTTTCCTTTGGTTAAAAGAAGAAAAAAAAAAAAAGTAGCAATATATATCTATATTAACGTAGGATCTTGCTAGGGGCACAAACAACTTCCACTAACACTTACTAACATACTCTATCTCTCTCTTAGTGGTACTGCGGGATCCACTGCGGACCCCACAGTGCCACTAGGAGAGAGATAGAGTGTGTTAGTAAGTGTTAGTGGAAGTTGTTAATGCCCCAAATATTACTCATTAACGTAAGAGTTGTGCCGAACTCTGAGAAATTATATCACACTAATTTGTAGCTTATTCATGCATTTGTCCAAACCATACCAACCTCGAAATCAAATAGGACTTCTATGCCGTTGTATTGTAATGTTGGGTAAAAGGAGAATAACAATGTGTGGCTGCAAAAGTTTACCTTTTTAAGCCTTTTCAATTGGTTGTTTCAAAACACCTTTAGTCATTCTGTATATTGATCTACGTTGTCCCATTGTATGATTTTTTGTGATAATTGTGGATCGTGATTCAAATTTGAGTGAATTAAGACAAATTTATGCTGAGCGGGTTGTAGCCAAGTTGGCATAGCCTCTCTCTTCTCAGTGGGAAGGGAGAGGGTTGGGTTCGAATCTCCATAGGGGATTCTAGTTGATTGTCTCCCAATTATTCTTCAGTCGGAATGAGAGGCCCTTGTTGGGCTTTGCTGTGGACCAGTGTGGGGCTTTGGGGTTGGGTTGGGTTGGGTTGGGTTGGGGCTGAGGTGTGTGTGAGTGTGAGTGTGGGGTGTGTGTATCCGGTCAGGATCTAAGTAAGTATAAAAAAAAAAAAAAAAAAGACAAATTTATTGTTGGAGTGTGCGTTTTTAAATGTGAATTGTGGCTGACATTTGTTTCACTGTTTGGATCGAAAACTTGGGTTCCTTGGGAAGGGTTTTGGAGCATGGTTCAAGGTCGCGGTATCGGTCGCGGTCGTTGAGGTCGTGGAGACGACTCGGTCGCGGCGCCGCGGACTGGTATCGGGCGATACGCAAAGATACGCTAGATTTAAGGTTCAAAAAAATTTGAAAAAATAATGAAAAATTCTAAAATAATTTGAATAACAAATTTGGTCTAATAGATTGTCACAATACACAATCTACCAATTACAATGTCACATAATATCCAATACACACGCTGCAGATTGAGTATCTGATAACACTGCATACTATTATAAGTGTATTATATAATTTATAATGTTAAGTCTAATTTTTATGTTAAAAAAAAAGTGTTAAGCAAACCCTACTATCTTATATAAGTAAGGGTGCGTTTGATAAAACTGAAAATTAAGTGCTGAATTTAAGTACTGAAAATTTTAAGTAATTTGTATTTGTAATACTGAAAACAATATTTCAAGAACTAAAATAAACTGCATTTAGTGATTATTTTTAGTAAAAAATTTGTATTTTCAGTAAAGAATTTGCACTTAACGTTTTCAGACTTCAGTGGATTTTTTGCAGTTTTTTCAATTAAGTGGTACATTATCAAACGCGCTGAAAAAAAATGAAGTACTGAAAATTTTCATTTTCACCACTTAATTGAGTTATCAAACACACCCTAATTTTTTTCCCAAGCATTATGTAATCAAAATTACCAAAAAAAAAAAAACAATAAAGCCTACTACTTATTATAAGACTAATATATTAAGTCTATTATAAGTGTATTAAATAACTTATAATGTTAAGTGTAATATTTATATATATATATATATATGTATATAAAGTGTTAAGCAAACCCTACTCTATGCTTAAGTCACTTGAGCAATATTACAGCACAGCCAAGTGAAACCACAACCAAATTAAATAAAACACAAGCAAGCCCTCTACAGATCGTGCAAACAGAGAAATGGAGAGAGAGAGAGAAAGAACTCCAGCCGGCGATGCACAGCGAGGAGTAGATCGAACCGAGAGAGAGAGAGAGAGAGAGAGAGAGAGAGAGAGAGAGACGAACCAGAGAAGTCCGTATCGAGATCGAACAAAGAGAGAAAGACAAACCAGAGAAATCGAGATCCCACATCGAGATCGAACAGAGAGTGAGGGAGACGAACCAGAGAAGTCCATATCTGCTTGTTTTTGATCTATGCGAGCAAGAGGGAGAGAGAATCAAACATGTTTGTATAGATCTGACCTCAGGTACGATTTTCCCTATTTTTTTTCCCTCAAATCTGTACCTCTGAGATTCGTCTCGCCGTCTCATTCGAGATCTCGTCCGAGACGGGACCATCTCGTCCGATACATGGTGGTATGGCCGAGATGGTCACCGATCCTAGTTGTTTTGATTATTTTTTGACTCGGCTCTAGATCTCGTCTCGTTACCCTACGAATCTGAGTTGACTCGGCCGAGACGACTCGGTTTCGGCCGAGACTACGAACCATGTTTTGGAGAGATTTATAATTTTTTTGCGTTGGTGGTTTGATAGACTGTTCCTTTTGCTGTTCAACATTTCATTTGGGTTTTGATTATATTGATTGACTATGCATTGGGGTTTTTAATTCCTAAGGTGGAGTTTAGTTGTTGTTTGATTCTTTTGGGTTAGTAGGAAGATTGTTCGGGTAATTGATGTGTTGAGAATGATTTTAATTGTAGGCTAGCTATTTGATGTATTACCAGGTTGGGTTGTTTTACCAGCTATTTGTATTGTTTTGATTGTAAGTGGGTTTTGGGTGTTGCAAAGGCTAATATTCTCTTTGTTATTTATTCAAGATTATTGATTAATGGATTTACTATTAAAAAATAAATTTGCAAATTAATAGGCTTTGCATTCTGGTGTCGTGATATTTGAGTTGGAGCTGCTAATGTCATATCCACCTCTATGATCCAAGAAAACCTCTATGATCCAAGAAAGCCAGATTGTACTTGAGTGAGATTCTATTTTCTTGGGGCAAAGCATTTGTCAATATTATGGTTTGTTGAAGGGTGGACTTTATGACTTGGTCTTCATTAGTAATGAGGCAAAGTTTCTTGCAGTTGTATGTACTTCCCATTAGAGCAACTGCAATTAGCGTGGTTAAGGCCCAAGCTTGTGTCAGATGCTACCAAGTGTTTGAAGACAGCGCTCCAACGTATCAGTTAGACGCCTACGTGGAGGAGTCAGCTACTAAAGGTTTTGTTAACTGTAACAATATTGGTAGCAGCTGAATTTGTAAGAAAAGGCAAGGTAATGATTTGACTATGCAACGGCCAACTGATTCAGTGCAATCTAGTTGGACCTTTCAACTTTTTTCATTGAAATGCAACCCATTTGGACTGTTCAACTTGTTCCATTAAAATGCATGCAATCTCATTGGACCGCTCAACTCATTTTACAATATACTATTTTGATGCTACCCAATTGGACCTTCATCTTTTTATATTTTGCAATATATGACCATTGCAATATTGTTAGAATAATGTTACACCCACTCCTCCAATCACTCCTTAAACCACATCCTTGCTTTAAATGTAAGTACTTTATGCAATGTAAGTGGTGCAAAAAAAGTATGAAAAATTCAAACAGTACAGGGTACATGCATTTTAAGCATAGGATGTGGTTTGGGGTATAGTTGGAGGAGTGGGTGTAGCATTGTTGATACGGTTAAAGATAAACTATTAAAATCAACTACATATATTAATTGCAAAAATAAATGATAAATATAGCTATTGAACCCAAATTGGATCCTATAAAATCCAGTTAAACTTGTCATTTTTTTGTTGCTCATTGCTCTTCTATTCTTGAAACATCGACTATGGATCCTAGACATCCATTTTTCAACACTCAATTCAACCCACCAAACAACTCTCAAACACCACCACAATTTGATTCTCAATCATTTTCTCAGCCACCCCAATACAACTTCCAATCCTTTTTACAACAATACCCGTTCAATCCACAGTACCCCCCCATTCAATCCTCAATTTTTTTATGGGCAAACCCAATTCTCATCTAATCAACCTGCCTAACTGATTGATGTGCAAAATCCTACAACACAAAAAAAGAAAAATGCTCAAGGGTAGCAGAAGGAAAGGAATCCCAATTGGACAAAAGAAGAAGATGAAGCACTATGTCAAGATTGGTTGCGTGTCTCGGAAGATGCCGCCATAGGTCCAGACCAACCAAGAAAGAAATTATGGGATCGAATTCTACACAAGTATAATCACATATTGGGTAAATCGACAGATAGAATCAGCTCAAGTTTGATGAACCGTTGGTCAAGCATACAGTCTCATATTTTTGTTGCTCATTGCTCTTCTATTCTTGAAACATCGACTATGGATCCTAGACATCCATTTTTCAACACTCAATTCAACCCACCAAACAACTCTCAAACACCACCACAATTTGATTCTCAATCATTTTCTCAGCCACCCCAATACAACTTCCAATCCTTTTCACAACAATACCCGTTCAATCCACAGTACCCCCCATTCAATCCTCAATTTTTTTATGGGCAAACCCAATTCTCATCTAATCAACCTGCCTAACTGATTGATGTGCAAAATCCTACAACACAAAAAAAGAAAAATGCTCAAGGGCAGCAGAAGGAAAGGAATCCCAATTGGATAAAAGAAGAAGATGAAGCACTATGTCAAGCTTGGTTGCGTGTCTCGGAAGATGCCGCCATAGGTACAGACCAACCAAGAAAGAAATTATGGGATCGAATTCTACACAAGTATAATCACATATTGGGTAAATCGACAGATAGAATCAGCTCAAGTTTGATGAACCGTTGGTCAAGCATACAGTCTCATTTTTTTGTTGCTCATTGCTCTTCTATTCTTGAAACATCGACTATGGATCCTAGACATCCATTTTTCAACACTCAATTCAACCCACCAAACAACTCTCAAACACCACCACAATTTGATTCTCAATCATTTTCTCAGCCACCCCAATACAACTTCCAATCCTTTTCACAACAATACCCGTTCAATCCACAGTACCCCCCATTCAATCCTCAATTGTTTTATGGGCAAACCCAATTCTCATCTAATCAACCTGCCTAACTGATTGATGTGCAAAATCCTACAACACAAAAAAAGAAAAATGCTCAAGGGCAGCAGAAGGAAAGGAATCCCAATTGGACAAAAGAAGAAGATGAAGCACTATGTCAAGCTTGGTTGCGTGTCTCGGAAGATGCCGCCATAGGTACAGACCAACCAAGAAAGAAATTATGGGATCGAATTCTACACAAGTATAATCACATATTGGGTAAATCGACAGATAGAATCAGCTCAAGTTTGATGAACCGTTGGTCAAGCATACAGTCTCAACTCAACAAATATTCTGCATATGTGCGAATGGTAGAGAACGCTCCTAAAAGCGGGGCTAACGTTGAAGATGATGTGAGTTTTTTTTTTTTTGCTCAACCGTGTGTTAATTGATTACCCTGTTTTATAGTCCTTTCATTGTGGTTGAATGTGATTACAGAGTTATTTTTTGTTTGTTATTTACAGATTGGGAGCGTAAAACAATTGTACTATAACGAAGAAGGACAACATTTTAAGTTGGACGGTTGTTGGTTACTTCTTAAAGATAGCCCAAAATGGTTTCACTATACAAGAGAGCAGGAAGCAAAAAAGAAAAAAATTAAGCAAAGGAAGAGAAGCGGTTTCACAGAGGACGTTGATGGAATTGGAGATTCATCCAATCCAACAACACCAAGCTCAGCCACAGGGTCGGTTAATCTTGATGACGATGATGATTCACCATTCAATCAAGGATCTCATGAGTTAACCCGGCCCCAGGATGAAAAGCCGTAAAGAACATGCGCCGAAAGAAGAATGTTGATCAATTAGCGTCATTAAACTTGTTCGTTCAGGAATTTAGCAACTTGAGAAATGAACAAAAAGAAATTGCTGAACGTGAGATTGCTATCACACAAGAACATGAACGACTGAAGATTAAGGCCAAACAAGAGCAAGAACGCTTGAGGCTGGAAGCTAAACTAGAACAAGAGCGAATGAAGATTCTGGCCAAACAAGAGCAAGATCGAATTAAGATTGCAGCCAGAAATGAACAAGAACGAATGAGGATGGAGAAGGAGATCATGATGGTCGATCCAAATTCAATTCCTACCGAGGAAGGGAGAGCATGGGTCATTTCACAACAAAAGACAATATGGGTACGTATGATGAAAGGGGGCACTCGAGATGGCTCAAGTGGCAGTGGGTTTTGAGTTAATAAATGTAGTTTTTTTTTTTCCTCTTTTTTTTTTTTTAGTGTAATAGGTAGAGGTCCAATTGTAGGAATAAAATTTCAATTTGAAAGTGCAATTCTTAATTACTCACTGAAAATAAATTTATTACAACAACCAAGCTTTTTTAAACATCCTGATCACCAAATTGATTCCAAAAATGTTCCATAAGATCGGACCTCGACATTGTATTTGCTCCTCTGCTGCGAATCCTTTGAAGACAAGAGGTCATACGTGCCACCAAAAGTGCTTTGTTTCGACCGTATTCTGGAATAGATATAGTCTCATCCGACGGAGGTCTCCATATTTCGACGTCCAACTCGCGCTCGTCTTCAATGATCATGCATGTTGTGTAGTATGATACACGTCTTCATTATATTGCACAGGTCATCCTTTTTCCAATAACGTACTGGTCCTTGCGTTATACCCCACAGAATTTGCAAAACCCCAAACGCTCGTTCAACATCCTTCCTAACTGCCTCCTGCTTTTTAGCAAACAACCTCTCTTTTCCTGTTGTTGGGTGTGTGACTGATTGCATAAGTGTTGCCCACTGAGGGTATATATTATCAATTAAATAATATCCCATTGTATGTTGACGACCATTAATGGTGTAATTAATCGGAGGTAATGTGCCATGGATGAGAGAATCAAATAGTGGGGAATGATTCAAGACATTGATGTCATTGTGTGAACCTAGCATACCAAAGAAAGCATGCCAGATCCACAGATCTTTCGATGCAACCGCCTCCAATATAAGGGTAGGCTTATGGTGATGACCTCTATGTGTGCCATGCCATGCAGTTGGACAATTCTTCCATTCTCAATGCATACAATCTAAAGAACCAAGCATACCTGGGAACCCTCTCTCATCCCCTTCTTGAAGCAAAAGTGCAATGTCCTGTTGATTTGGTGAGCGCAAGTATTTTTCCTCATACAATGCAATGATAGCTTCGCAAAAGTGCTTCAAGCTCTCAATTGTAGTACTCTCACCAATCTTTAAGTACTCATCACAATGATCTGCAGATAATCCATAGGCAAGGATACGTATTGCAGCTATCATTTTCTGTATTGAATAACACCCTAAACGACCACAACAATATTTCCTTTGGGTGAAATACTCATCGTATGCTTCAACGTCCTTCAAAATGCCAAGAAACAACTCCCTTTGCATCCGGTATCGTTTGTGGAAGTAGTCTGGTGGATAAGTGCAATTTTCAGCAAAGTAGTCTCTCCATATCTGTTGATGACTTCCCTCTCGGTCACGCTTGATATATCGTCTACTACTTGGTTGTAATAGGACTGGTAGCGTTTGTGGTGGAAGCAAACTCATCATCTTTTGCATTCGTTTGTTATGGCGTTGGGAAATCGTCTCCTGCTCATTATCAGATGAGCTCTCATCTGTGGATGATTGCGGTGTACTTGATGTTCTAGAAGAACTAGACTCGATCATAGGAATAGAATGAGATGATGAAGCCATTATTTGCAACTGAAAATTTTATATGATCATAAAATTAAAAAAAATTAATGCAACTCAAAAACTGATATGATCATAAAATTCAAGATTTTTTATTAAATTTTTTTATATACAGAAAATTAAAGAAATTAATGTAACTGAAAATTTAATATTATAAAAAATTCAAGAAATTCATTGTAAAGAAGAAGAAAGATAGATGTTTACAACGAAGAGGAAATGGTAGGTTTTTATATTGAAAGTGATATATCATCTAATATTGCTGATGTCACCTTATGTCACTTAACATGTGACTTTTGGCCTCATTGGAGAACCCAACAAAAACCAAAGTTAGCTTCTGCTAACATGTTATCACCACTTCGACTTTATTACCACGTGTACATCTAACATCTGATAACACCCAAAAAGGAATGCATCATTAAAGATGCTCTTATGTAAGCTTGACTATGCTGGTGCCCATGGATTTGAAGCAATTTGTTTTCCCTTTGTTGAAAATGGAAATTCCCTTGCAAACAATTGGTCATGCAATTGTAGTATGCACTACCAATTTAACAATAAGATTTATGGAATTTAGTTGCTAAGTCAACAATGTTATATTTTTTTCTAATGTTTTCATGTATCGTACAACCCGTGCATAGTATAGGTTATCGACTAGTATATATAAAAGCAAAGTTATTTCCTCATTTCTTAGAGCGCCACATGGCGGCATGAGAAAAAAGTTGGGTTTTAATATAATTTATGTATGTTTTAAAAAAAAAAGTTTTTCCAGTTAAATCTCCAATTCAAATTGAGAATTATATAAGTCATCCATGATTTTTTCACTTGCTCAAAAAAAAAAGAAAAACAACCAAAATGGACTTTTATGTTCCCAACGTTTACTATAAAAAACCCAAAAATATCACACAAACTAAATCACCCTTATAAGCCATACACTCACCACCTATTACTCAACCTATATATTACTCCATCATTGATATTTATTTATATATAATATTAAAATCTTAAATTTACATGTGGAACTAGCATATTTATATACATCCATGTAATCTTTTCCACTTACCAAGGGTGAAAAAAACACCAAAATAGATAACTTTCATATATGTCCCCAAATTTACTATAAATATAGACAAATTGCTTGGCAAAAAAATATCCCTCAAAACTAAATCAAACTTGGTAGCCATACACCTACAAATGGGTTCACATGAAAGATGTACAAAGTGAAGCCACTCCAGGACTCAGATGGAGGAGAAGCACAAGCACAAGAAAGAGTTGATAGAGATAACCATGACTGATGTTTGTTCGCGCTAATTCGCTCTTTAAATATATGTTTGTTATTGATGATCTATACAATATATAAATTTCACGGCTTTTTCTCAATCACTTATGAGTGGTTACTTACATAATACCGTGTTTGGATTTTGTAAAAATCTACTTCTTTTTTAAAGCTTAATTTTTATTATTATTCTTTTTTTGTTGTAAAAAGCTATATTTTGTAGCTGTTAGAAGCATTACTTCTGAGTTGTTACTTGTGTTTGGATTAGCTTTTCAACATCTTTTGAAAAAACCTAAGTCCTTTTTAAATCTTAAAAAAATCTTTTGTAAAAAGATATATTTTGTAGCCATTAGAAGAATATCTTCTTCTTAAAATTGATAAATATAAAAGCTTTGTGTAGTATGTTAATTACATTTTTATAACAATGAACTTCGCTCAATTTAAAAAGCACCCGTGTATAGCATGGGTTATTGCCTAGTTCTAAAATACGAGATAGTCAATGTACAATTTTTATCAACTACGTACCAATCGTTGTTTGTAGTCTATACAACCTTTGGCTAGCTTTGGGGCCTCTAAAATTTATTCTTTCATTTAAGGCCCTCAATTTTTTGTATTATAGGATAGTTTATGCTAAATATGACCATTAAACGCCTCCAAAAAGTGTATTGAACTGCAGTTTTTTTTTTTTTGCTAAAATATTGAACTGCAGTTAATTGGCTTCAGTTGCTCTTAACTTAAACCCATGTCAAAAGCAAGGATTTGTTAAAAAAATAATTTTAGAGGATCCAAAATGAAATGTTTGAAAAAAATGCAAAGTAGCAAATTATAATTTTAAGGGATATTAGGTCATAGACCCCTTAAAATTAAGTGTATTAGTCAAAAACCTACAAGATTTGGCCAGTTTTTAAAAAAGCCCCTCACTACTTTTTGAATTTTGTGAAAAGCCCCTCGTTGGAATAGAAAAATGGCTAAGGCAATATTATCCGTCAACTTTAAACCATCATAACTCACTCGTTTTTTAGCCTTTTGTGTGATTTTTTTTTTGATATTTTGATTTCATATATTTCTTCGAGATCTATGCAATGGAGTTGAAAGTTGTACAAAAGAAAGTAATTTGGACTCTCAATTTTTGATTTTATCTGCAAAACAGATGATATTATCTATTTTGACAGATTATAACTTTAAATCATCATAACTCACTTGTTTTTAGCCTTTTTGAGTAATTTTTTTTTATTTCATGTATTTCTTCGAGATCTTGGAGTTGAAAATTGTACAAAAGAAAGTAATTTGGAACCTCATTTTTGATTTTATATGTCAAAACAGATGATATTATCTGTCAACTTTAAACCACTATAACTCACACGTTTGGTTTTTTTTTTTTGGTCCTTTTTGAGTGATTTTTTTATTTCATGTATTTCTTTGAGATTTGCGCAATGGAGTTAAAAATTGTACAAAAGAAAGTAATTTGGACCCTCTTTTATCTGTTTTGACAGATGAAGCAAACATAAACTCATATGAAGCAGACATAAACTGAACTTTTTGTCCACATGCATGAGTGGTCAATCCATCGTTATTAGTAGTATATGGGTAAAGTAAGCATAAAAATGGTATTCCTATAATAACTTTATCACTCATATTTTTAATTAAACCAAATGGTGTTTTAAAACAAACATTGTCTTGACAAATATGTGCACTAGGTAATTTATATTCAATTTGCATTTGACTACCATTAGCAGAACTAAGACGTTCACTGGTTTTTACATAATATTTAGTTGGGATTAATTCCTCTTGAATACAATTAAGATCAGCTCCTGAATCTATAAGTGCTACAGTATCTATTTCTAATTCTTTATTTATCACTATTTTAACATTGCAGTGCCATTTTTATATATGTATTAGTTTTATTCATGACTTGAAGAAAACTGTGCTCTTCTATCTCTTTATGGGGAGAATTCCGGTAACTAGAAGAAGGATCTTCACTAGAAGAACTATTGTGGTCTTGGTCAAACTTAGCAAATTAGTCTTGCAAGTTTTTATATCTATTTTAACTTATTTGATTTCAAGTTGTAAATCTTGAACTGTAACTTCCTTTTTAGATTTATCAAATCTTTCAAGGGTTTTATCAAGACGAATAGTAGGGTGAATTGTTTTACTAGCTTCTTCCTGTTTGGATAACAGTATTCTACGTTTATTTAAATATGTTGATTTTAAATCTTCATCTTTTATTTTACTAATTAAATCTAATACTAAGCTTTCTTGTTCACTACTCTTGTTTAAAACATTAACTATCCTATGACATTCTAGTATTATATCATATTGTTTATTAGACTCATGAAGGGATGAGCATTCATTATCTAACTGTTTTGGTTTTAAATCAAAGTTAAATTCAAAATTCTTTTCCGTGTCTTTATGGGGTAATTCTAAAGATCTATTTTTAGTCTTAACTATACATTTCCTAGTGTGATGATTATGTTTTCCACTTGAGTCTTTATTATTTTCTTTTGACTTTTTAGACTTACTAGGTTTAGAATAGGATGGGTTACTATTATCTTCCTTTTTGATCCACGTGGTTTTAGTGATTACATTAATTGTATTATGAATTTTTTTTAAATATTCAAAGAAATAGATACATTTTTTGACCAACTTCATGTATTCTTTCCAAGCTTCTAAAATAGATTTTTTTTCTCTTCTAAATTATAAACTGATTGATAAATATTTCTTTTACCATCATTAATAGGTGCATTAAACTCTTTGCTTAACATTTTCATATTAATCATAAAATCTTTACTCATAGTAAATAAATCTTTACTAGGACCTTCAAAATCAGTTTGAGTATGAGAATTTGGAAAGCTATCTTCACTTGGTACTTGGTAACAAGGATGACTAACTTGGGCTGAGGTCATAATACCTTTTAACTTAGTATCAATTTCACTAAGAAGATCTTTATCTTTTCTAACTGTTGTAGTCCTATCAGGAATACAAGATGTACTTGATCTAGAAGATTTATAATCAAAATCCTTAATTTTTAAAGAAGATGTTCGAATATGTTGTTCATCAAAACTAATTCTAACTTTTCCATCGTTGAATTATTGTACATGATCTAAATTGACAATATTATTGGTTTGGAAATTACTAGAATGATTTTTATTTTCTAAAATCCAATGACTAGGTAACTCTATATCCTTCCATAGAATTGTTTTAGGAATCTGGATATTAGCATGTTCAGAACTACTTTGCATAAGTAAAGTTTAATTCTTAGGACTTTTAATTAAAGCATGAACATTAAGATTACTTCTAATACATTTATAATAAGGGTTAATATCATTTATCACCCCTGAGGTTTGACCTAAGAACACTTACTCCCCTCAGGTTTGAAGACCAACACTTCCCCCCCTGAGCTTTTATTAGCATAACAAATCCCCCCTTCAGTTTATTGAACAGTGTTTGGTTTATTAAAATATACCTAAACTACCCTTATCCAATTTTTATTGAGAATTTTAATCAAAAATTATTTAAAATAGACTTTTGTAGTATTAGGTCTAACCCGATGTATTTTATTTAGAAATGTACGCGAATATCCCTAGCTTCTAATGTTCTTTGCCTAAGACCCATCTTATATAAGTATCTATTAATAGACCCTAATGGTATTGAACTAGTATGTTTATAGCCCATAATCCCCAATTAATAAATTTGAGGTGACGATTTTACCCCTACATATACCAAATGATAGTCATGCAATTTAAATTTTAAATCAGTTTGAATTGATTTATATGACTTTCCACATTTTATGCCTATCGTGGAAATGAAGTAATCCCACGTTTATAGCAGCACATTTAATGACATGAATGTAATGTGTCATAATTATAGGAATAATTGTTAAACAGATAATGTGCCATAATTGCATGACATTGTATCAAGAAAAGTAACACCCAACTCGTTAAACAGAAAATAGTAAACGATCAGGTCTTAAGGGATCTAGTGATTCAGAGATTAACTCCAAAAAAAAAAAAATAATCATTAGGATCCACACTCAATTCTATGCGGTGGATAATGGATATAACGAGAAATGTTATTTATTGACATAGCAGAAATGTTATATAATCCCTACCTGTGTTCTTTGTTAAACAAACAAAACAAAAAAGTTGGATTTTTCACTGGTAAATTTCTCACTGGTAAATTTCATTTGAGTGTTAAATTTTTCACTGGTAAATTTCTCATTGCACATTTTAAATTTGCTCAACCCAATCAAGTTGCTGTTTATTTTCACACTAGTGTGTTGTCATGTTGTCTAGGTTTTTCTTTTTGTTGATGAGCACGTTGAATTTTTTATTGCATTTTTTGTGTGCCTCATGATCTGACTTATCTTTTCCAATTAAGTTGCTGCTAAATTTTACACTGCTGAAATGTTGATGGGCTCCCTATGTGTTTAGCCAAAGTCATTTTAGTACTGTTGAATATAAATCATTTTAACACTGCTGAAATACTACTGTTTGGTGCTAAATAATTCATTCATGATGTGTGTGTGTGTGTGTAGAATTTTACACTGCATCTAAGTCAGAACATACACAATATCGTATCAGGACACAATAGCACAGTGTAAAATTTAATACATACATAATTCCAAAATTTTACAATAACAAATGTTCAGAATTTGACCAAACCAAAAATCCAAACCAAGGACACCAACCATCACACATGAACAGTCAATGTAACGCCCCGGAGTAGCCAAAAATAGGGAAAATTTAAAATTTCCTTTCTGGACCCATAGGGAATTACGAGTTACATAAAACTGACCTGTCCGTGCAACATACTATCATAATATATATCAGAGTAAGGAGTTGTAAAAGCGTCTAATGGTATTCATGGGAGAACTTAAAGTGTTTTGCTACTTAGGCTAATATAAAAGTTCGAAATGAAAACCATAAAAGATAAGTGGGGCGATCGACGCCACTTAAATTATTACATCAACCAACATCAACCAAAAGATAGTTTAAAACATAAAGAAGTCTTGATACGAAAATAGGCTAGAGTCCTCCTTCTAACTGGCAAACCCGTAACCTTCGTTATCAAACTCTTCCTGATAGTCTGCATCAGGATCACCTTCCTGATAGTTCCCATCCTAAGGATAGTGATATGCATCTTCAGGTTATCTTGGTAGTCCTCATCATTATAACCTAGACGTAAAATGTCCAGGGCAGGGAAGGAGCCGTTAGCTTTTGAAGCTAAGTGAAATCGTCTTAACCGATCACTCCTAACACATTTAAGGATATACAGGTACAATAATATTTTGAAACAATATTAATGAGCATATGACATGGTAGTATGACGACACAATGCAGTATCGATATATTCGACTTTTACTCAACCATGGACACCACAACTGACTCATGTGACTTGTTACATTACCAATGTAACGCCGTTAGCTCAGAGTAGAATGATTACGTTGCTATCGTCGCCTAGCAGGGCCCTATAGCAATTTTTGGTTTTAAAAAGAGTGTAATCATTGGACTCTTAGGTCCTTGCGACCTTGCCGGGTGAATAGAATAGTTACAGCGCTATTGTCGGCTAGCAGGGCCCTATAGCATTGGAAAGGTAACTATTGTATTTAGTTCAGATGGATACTTTGCTATCGTCGCCTAGCAGGGCCCTATAGCGTATCAACCAACAACTCATACATAACTTTAATGATTTTAATGGAAACTCTGGCTATCGTCGCCTAGCAGGGCCCTATAGCAGTTTCATCGTTGTTCCCATTTACTTGACTGTACCACGCGAACCACTGCAGTCCGCACAACCTGTATGACAATATGACTGGATTAGTCCCCGTGACTAACCATGCAGATGTCAGCATTGACATCAAGACTCGACTATGTTCATATGAGTGTTCATGAATTTGTATAAACGGGAAATCATGATAAATAATAATATCAACGAACATTAACTAAGCATGGAGTAGAACTTAACTAACATGTGTTCATTGTATAAGTAAGAATCTCAACATTCACCTAATTTAAACTTATCAGCTTATCCACACAGAACGTACTGAGTATATACAAGGAATAATTCTATAATATACCAAGTGGGTTAGGATGGCTCACCTTGAAGCGGGTGTGTAGAAACAAGCGTAACGGTGGTTCCTACAAAGTATAAGAAGTCATAGAAAGTTGATTAATAAACGTACTAGAATCAAGGGCATAATGGTGATTGTGCCGGGTGGGTTCCTAAACCTCAACATGATGATCCGGACATCATTCTGAGTCTAACGCCATTGACTAGACTCAAATCGGAGTCCGTTGCATAAAAGGCTGGGTTTTCTATAATAGTTTGGGCTCTAAAGATAAGCTGTATTTTTGACCGTGTCGAAAGGTCACCAAGCTTTAAGGGAATGTTCTAGACATTATTCTAAGACTCTGGAAACTGACCGCGTATTTTTCTGAGCTACGGTTTATTTATTATGAATTTCTGAAGTTTAATCGTCTAATAATAGACGTAGGGACACTCTAATAATAAAATATTTTTAGGAAGACACTTGACCTTCACAAATATTTTTATTTAAATACTAGGCCTTAAATTAGGCTAGTGATATTTTTCTCATAATTTTCGGAGTTCGTTTGGTATTTAAATAATTTAAATACAACCAAACCGGCTTTTAATAATAATTAACAATTTATTAGAAATACTAAAGTTTTGGTTTTATAAATAATAATTTATAACATAAAGGCATTAGGCCTTAGGAAAAGTTGATATAATTTTCCTATACTTAAAATATCCATTAGGTATTTATTACCTAATTATTTTGATTTAAAACTAACACTTATTATTTATTGAAATTAATAAATAATAAGTATATCTTATAAGAAATGCATTAAGATTATATAATATAAGGTTATTAAAAGAATATTTCAGATTATTTAAAATATAAATTTTGGGTATTTAAACTTATTTTAAAAAAATAATTTAACCATTTAAAACCATTTATATATTATTTATAACTATTTATTAATATACAGTAAATAAGAAATAATACATATAATCACAAATCTTGATTAACAGAATAAATAACAATGTTAATTAATCTTTAAACAGACTATTAGAGCATTAATCCAGATTAACATAATAACTGCTAATATATAAATACTTAATCCATGATTAACCGATTAATAATAACTAATAATAATAATACAGACCTGCGGGTCAACTTGACCCGATCCGAATCCAATGGACTACCCATTTAAAGACTCAGAAGATTCCAACACCAAAAACTCGCGGGTCAACCCGATCCGATCCCAAATGTAAATGGGTTAACCGCTTATGCTTAGTAAATTAGTCAGACTCAAACCCAAACCCGATTCCATTTTTACTCACAAATGTACCCACCCTATTATGACCCAAACCCGACCCATTAAATCTGTTCGGATCTGAATTGAAACGGCGTCATTTCGATAAGTCATTAACGGGTTATTTTAAGGACGACCTGACCCGTTTGTGTAAATGATATAACCCTTATTTAAAACGGGTTTGTACCATTGCCTAAGCTTGGGGTACAAACATTCTAAGCACTAAGGTTTCGGTTATCTTCTCCGGCGTCTGGCCCACCGCCGCCGAGGCGCCATTTTGCCGGAAAACTTCAAATAGCCATAACTTGGCCGTTTCTCCATAGAAATTAGTGATTCCAACGGGAAAATGACCGGAATCGGCCCTCTATAACATACTAGGTGCTGAGACAGTGGTTCATTCATTTTGGGTTCCTACAAAAGCATTATTCTTTCTCGGTTTTGAAAGAATAATGTCGTGCATGGCCATCCAAATGGGGTCCAGGCTTCAGGCCGTTCAAAGGGGGTCTTCCTGGGACCTATAGGGTTTGTTTGGTGTAATTTTCAGAGGCCCTAGTGATGTTTGGGAAAACGAGCTTCAGTGAGGGCTCTTTAATGGCAGTTTGGGTTAAAACCAGGGCTTAAGGCTCTGTTTGGGTCATTCTAGTGGGTCTGGGAACGTGTGTGGGGGTGTGTGAGGGTACAAAATTACACGAAATCAGTAAGGGGAAGCGTAGGGGGGTCTTACCACAGTCTCGGGTTCTCTCTCTTCCTCTGCATGTCCCTTTTCTTTCTGAGACCTCTTCTTCCTTGTTTTCTGCATCTATGGCTAGTGTGCATGTGATGGTGATAGGCAGAGAGTGGTAGGGAGGGTAATTATTGGTATGAGTGTGTGGGTTGTTCTGCTAAGGTTTCCCCATCTTCTTATACACATACACTTACCCATATATGCTTAGGGCAGTGCATACTTCTATCTGCTAGTTTATATCTTAGGTTGACAGATTGAGGGGGATTGATTGAGA
Organism: Hydrangea macrophylla; assembly: GCA_033977485.1. Taxonomy (NCBI): domain Eukaryota; kingdom Viridiplantae; phylum Streptophyta; class Magnoliopsida; order Cornales; family Hydrangeaceae; genus Hydrangea; species Hydrangea macrophylla. The sequence continues at coordinate 102,817,616 of CM066994.1, forward strand.
GGTTGGGGGTGTGAGCTTGATGGTGGTGGTGTGGGGTGTTTACCCAGCGGATAGTGGGGGTTGTTTGGGTAATGTTTCTACCCAATAGGTAAGTGTAGGTTAGGTTAGTACAATGTCTATATTAGGTGAGATTCCTATTGTACCAAAGTTTCCATAAGTGTAGGAGTTTGTCGTCGCTGGGAATACGTGCAAGACAGTCTAATCTCAGACAGATTTTACGATTTTACGTGAAACTCAGTCCGAGGTTCGTAACTTGCAGTCTAAGAAATAATAATTAAATACGCACATGTATATATAACCAGTTTTCTGGGTTCACAAAATCGAGACACTGAAAATACGAACAAAAATACGGGGACAGATTTTATTAACGAAATTTTACGGGTATTACATCATCCACCTGCTATTAAAGATTCCATCCCCGGAATCAGAGTTAGTTATTCCTTGAAAAGGTGAGGGAACTTCTCACGCATCTCCGATTCTAACTCCCAAGAAGCTTCACGCTCGTCATGATGTTTCCACTAGACTTTCACTAGAGGGATCTCCTTAGTCCTCAGCTTTTTAGTTCCCCATTCCATAATCTTCAACTGTCCTTCATTGAAAGTCACATTGTCGTTCGTTTACTTCAATATCTGTGAAGTTGATCTCATGAGACGGATCATGCACGACTTTTCTCAGCATGCTAATGTGAAACACATTATGCACTCCTGACATCTAGGGTGGCAGTGCGAGTCTATAAGCAACTTTTCCCACGCGTTCTAGAATTTTGAACGGTCCAATGTAACGTGGCAAAAGTTTTCCTCTCTTCTGTCCAAATCTGACAATTCCTCGTATGGGTGATACTTTTAGGAATACGTGATCTCCAGCATTGAATTCCAAGTCCTTCCGGTGCTTGTCAGCTTAGCTTTTCTATCGGCTCTGTGCTGCCTTCATCTTCTCTCTAACGATGTTGCTCTTTTCATTTGTTTCCTGAACCATCTCTGGTCCTAAAAGTTTGTCGTCTCCAATTTCTGCCCAACCTAAGGGTGATCGGCACGGTCTTCCTTATAGAGCTTCAAACGGTGCCATCCCTATACTCGCATGGTAGCTGTTGTTATATGCAAACTCTATCAATGGTAGGTTCTCTTCCCATGAACTTTCGAAATCTATCGCACAAGCTCGAAGCATGTCTTCCATGAGTTGATTGACTCTCTCGGTCTGTCCGTCGGTTTGGGGGTGAAATGTTGAACTTAACTTCAACGAAGTCCCCAGTGCTGTCTGCAAGCTTTACCAAAATCCTGACGTGAAACGTGAATCACGATCTGACACGATTGACACGGGTACTCCATGTAGTCGAACAACTTATTGTATATATATTCTGCTCAATTTTTCAACAGGGTAGGTCATACTATAAGCGATAAAGTGAGCCAATTTGGTGAGTCGATCCACTATCACCCAAATGGCGTCATGATTCTGCCGTGACCTTGGCATTCTGACAACGAAATCCATTGTTATGTGCTTCCACTTCCATTTGGGAACGGGTAGTGGCTGTAACAATCCTCCTGGTTTCTGATGTTCTGCCTTGACTTGCTTACATGTCATGCATTTGGATACATAATCCGCTACTTCTCTTTTCATTCCGTCCCACCCAAAGTTTCTCTTTAAATCCTTGTACATTTTTGTTCCTCTGGGATGAACAGTCATCCTTGACTTGTGTGCTTCGTCTAATATATCTTTCCTCAGGTTGTCCTCATCGGGTACACAGAGTCGGTTGCGACACCTATATCCTCCATCTGCTCCTATATTCCACTCGGCGGGGTCCTTTGCCGATGCTTTTTCAAACCATTGACGAAGTCCTTCGTCCTTTCCTTGAGCTTCGAGAATACGACTTATGAGCATTGGTTGTACTACAAGACATCCAAAGAGTCGTTCCTCGCTTGACTCGAAAATCTGAAAATCAAACTCTGTTAATATCTCCAATGCTTTCCATTCTCTGACCATGAGAGAAGTTACGATGAGCTTGCGGGGTTTCTGACTTACTGCGTCAGCAACAACATTGGCTTTGCCAGGGTGGTACTGCAACGTGAAATCGTAGTCCTTTAACAATTCCATCCATCGTCGCTGCCTCATGTTCAACTCCTTTTGAGAGCACAGGTATCTTAGGCTCTTGTGATCTGAAAATAGATTGAACTTTTTTCCATAGATGTAATGCCCCCAAATCTTGAGTGTAAAGACGATTGCAGCTAGTTCCAGATCGTGCGTAGGGTAGTTAAGCTCATAAGTTTTCAACTGTCATGATCCATACGCTATCACTCTTCTGTCTTGCATAAGTACGCATCCAAGTCCTTGATGCGATGCATCGCTGTAAATGGTGAATTGTTCACCGTTCTTCGGTATTGCAAGCACTGGCTTCGTGGTTAATTTGTTCTTTAATTCTTGAAACGCGCGTTCATGCTTGTCGTTCCATTCGTACTTTAGGACCTTTTTGGTTAATCCAGTAAGAGGGGCTGTGATCTTGGAGAATCCTTCCACGAATCTCCGGTAGTATCCAGCTAGACCAAGAAAACTTCTGACTTCTGTTGCTGTGGTCGGTCGGTTCCAATCTAAAACAGCTTCAATCTTTGATGAATCCATAGCTATTCCTTCCTGTGAGACAACATGTCCTAAAAATTTGACTTCCTTTAACCAGAATTCGCATTTGCTGTACTTTGCATACAAGTGGCTGTCTCGTAGAGTCTGAAGTGCTATCTTCACATGTCCTTCGTGTTCTGCCTCTGTCTTAGAGTAGATGAGCATATCATCTATGAACACAATGATGAACTGATCCAGGTAAGGTCTGAAGACTCATTTCATTAAGTCCATGAATACCGCTGGGGCATTGGTCAATCCGAATAGCATAACAATGTCCATATCTAGTTCTGAAGGCCATCTTGGGTACGTCCTCAGGTCGAACGAGCAATTGATGGTATCCGGACCGTAGATCTATTTTTTTAAATGTCGTAGCTCCTTGTAGCTGATCAAATAAGTCATCGATCCTCGGTAGTGGGTACCGATTCTTGATTGTGACCTTGTTCAATTCTCTGTAGTCGATACAGAGTCGAAGTGTTCCATCCTTCTTCTTGACGAATAATACCGATGCACCCCATGGTGAAGTGCTTGGATGAACAAATCCGAGGTCCTGGAGTTCTTGCACTTGCGCCTTTAGTTCTTGCATCTCCATTAGAGCCATTCGGTAAGGTGTCTTCGATATTGGTGAGGTTCCTGGCATTAACTCGATACAGAAGTCGAAATTTCTTTTGGGTGGTAATCCTTTAACTTCTTGGAAAACATCTTCAAAATCTCGGACTACGGGGATCTGGTTAATAGGAATCTCATCACTCGTGGTTCCAAGGGTAGCTAGGCAGTTGGTGAGGAAAACGTCATACGAGGGATTGCACTTGAAATCAAATGGTTCACCATCAGGTGCTGAAAAGGATATGGATTTTCAAGCACAAGCTAACTTGGCATGGTATTTCGCGAGCCAATCGATTCCTAGGATCACGTCGAATTCCTTCTTCGGCAAAACTATCAAATCAGTGGGTAGATTCTGATCTTTCAAGTTCAGAGGGCAGTCCTTGCATACTTTTTCCAACTTAATGCTCTTTTCTAGAGGTGACGTAGCATTCAAAGCTATATCCATCATTTGGGGCACTAAGCCTAAGCTTTGCATGATTCTAATTGCAATAAACGAGTTCGATGCACCAATATCGAACAAAGCTTTACTTGACTATTAAAGAGAGTCAGAGTACCTTCCAGATTCTTCTGCTCTTCCTCATCAAATCATGCTTCCTCTGGAATAATAGCATTGAGGCGAGCCTGTGCTTGAGTCGACGCTCCATAGTAACCACCTCGGGGTGCTTTGCAATCCTTGGACAGATGTCCCTTCTTGTTGCAGTTAAAACAGACTACATCTACGCGACTGTTCATTTTCGGGGCACGACAATCTTTGGACATGTGTCCAGGAAATCCATAGTTGAAACAGACTCCGGGGTTAGTACTTGTGGTTCCTGATTGTCCTTGGGGCGGAGTCGGATTAAATGGCACAGCTGGTTTATTGCGGAATGGAGCGATCTGCGGCTTCTTCTCACCATTCCAGCTCCTCTTGAATCCTTAATTGCGAGCCGGGGCATGTCTCGGTCTCTGATTAAATCTCGGAGGGGGTGGTCGATTTCCGAAACGCTACTGTTCACGACCGGTGATTTCCTCAAAGCCATGGGCCATTCCTACTAAAGCCTTGAAGGTTTGATTTAGGTGGCCATAAGTCAGCTTCTGCAGAGGTAGGAAAAGTCCCTGGTGATACTTTCGGTTCTTCTTCTCCGGGGTATCAATCATGTGGTGCACAAATTGAGAAAGACGTTCGAATTGCACTGTGTACTCCCACACAGTTCGGTTACCTTGCACCAAGTCAATAAATTCCTTCTCCTTTTTGTTCCTTTCTGTCTGGGGGAAATAATTTTCTAGGAACAGTTTCTTGAATGATGTCCATGACATCCTTTGTGCAACTCCTCCCAGTGTTGCTTTCTCTGATTCCCAGCAGTCCCCTACAGCATACGTCAATTGATACGTAGCCAATCGACGTTTCTCAATTTTAGAACATCCCAGTGTATCAAAGATGATGTCCAGTCCACGAAGCCACTGCTCTGCTTCCCATGGCTCAGTCATTCCATTAAACTTGTCTGGCCGCATTACACAGAATCGTTCCACCGTATGATCTTCTTATGGTCTGGGTGGAACTATGGGATTGACGTTAGCATTGTTGTTTGGGCCGTGATTATTCCCGATGTGCTCCAAGCGTTGTAAGAATGCTCCAAAGACTCCAGTGGGATCCATTCCAGCAGGAATGGGCTCCGGTGCTCCTTCAGCTGGGTTTGGGAATCCTAAACGTCGATTTCTCCTTGGTCGGTCTGCCATTGGGTATCTAGTTTACCTACAGAAGTCTTCTACTCAGAACGTATATGTAGGATTCATCTAGATATTTGCTAACATATTTATAAGTCAATGAAACAAATAAGGCAAGCATAGAGACAAGTATAGTACTAAAACATCCTTCTCATTTAATATTAGAAATGACGATTACAGAATTCAATTAGCCGAGAATACATGGTTACAAAATGGGGATATTTCCCTATCGCATGTATTCATACAATAAGATGGGTCATCAGCCCAAGATAACTTAGATACAACTAAAACTACTAGCATATAATAGCAGATTATCCTAAGCTAATCATCCATATCCGACTCGGATGTGATCTCTCCCATATCAGAGTCGTTAGGCCCCTCTTCATCCACAATGGGTTCACCCAAATCTCAGTCTTCAATTTTAACATTGCCTTCATCCTCTTCAGTATCATCATTGTCCATAGGCTCTTTCTATTATAGGGTGGACCTCCATAGGTTGATGGGGTGCTTCTTGTTCAGGTTCTTTCTCAGGGTTATCTTCTTCTGGATCATCTTCCTCATCATGATCTTCTTCTAGAAATGCACCTGACTCATCATCAGACATCCCTACATGATCAGGATTGGCAGTAGGTTCTTCCACTAGGGGTGCTACTTCCGCAGGGGCATTCCTATTAGGTGGCCAAACCAGGTGGTCTTCGGGGTGAATGGAAGGTTCTTGTAGTATCTGGTTCACTAGTGGTTGGAAGACTGAATCATTCATTGTTAGTCTCCTTATCTCTCCATGCATTAACTCTTGGGTGTATGCACTATGGATGGCTTCAGCTAGAAGTCGGTGAGGGTCAGAGATATTATATACATGCCGCTGGACTCTCAGTCCTCCTCGAAGGCGTTGGCGGGCTCTCAGTTGCACAATGAATCCTTTCGGGTTGGCTGGTTCGATGCCATCTGGGTAAATCATGTGACCTCCAAAGTCATCACTGACATAGCGGCCTAGTTCTCGAGACTGTGTTTTGTGCATAGCCACTCCTTGGAATGGCGGGGGTTGTTGGAGGGGTACAAGAGGCGGTGGGCCCATTTGGTAGGCACTATCGTGCATCCTTTCAAAGTCTTCAGGGTTCTTAAGTAGCACGATCATTTCGTCCTGGACTTTCTTGATGATTTTAGCCTCATAGATTGCCTCTAAGCGTAGGGTATCATAGTTATAAACATTATTCTTATTTATTTCGACCCATAAGTTTTTCTTCCTTCCGTCTCTAGCTAGTTCCTGGATTTGGCGGTGGTACACAGCTGGGTTTGCTGGCACTATACGGTCAGGGAAAATCAGATGTCCTCCAAAAGGATCCGGAACATAGTGGGGTTCCATATTACCTGTTTCATCATAAGAACTATCAAATTAAGGTACTGGTTCGAATTATCTTAGGGTTTATCACTTAAAATTGTAAAGAAAATAATACAAACACGGGAATCAGAAAGCTAATAGGTAGGTTTTTCATTAATAAAAGGGTTTACATAAGAGAGCATTGAATTACAACTTTTACATACATATCCGTCAAAATGTGGGATTAAAATCCCAATACAGCATTAATACGACATAGGCTAACTAGGGCGTGCTAATCCTCTAGTTGTGGGAATTCTTCCGAGATGTCCATCTCTTCAGGCGGGGTAAATGACATCCATCTTTCATTGTCCCACCCTATCGGCCAGTCAGGGTTGTATGTGTACAATGTTCCTTTTTCAATGAGATCTTCATCAGTCAGGTAAAGTTCCACTTCTTCATCTTCAGAGCTGTCTACTGGGCTGACAGGAGTCTCTAGAGGGGTGATCTCTGTCTATGCTTCTTCTAAGTTGATTGTCACAGGGTCGTTAGGAATGTCAGAGGTTTCATCCACCTCTATTGGCACTAGGCGGGGTGCTATAACGATATGACACACGGTCGGGGGAACCTTTTTCATAAGGAAGCGGCATTTCATCCACTTTCCTATCTTTTTGCAAGTCTGACGGCGAAAAGCAGCACCAAAGCAAACTAAACCTTGAGGAAGGGCCTCCTTGTAGTTCTCCATTCTACCTGTTTGAAAGGAAGACTGTTTTAGTACCGGTTGTCGTTTCTAAACTGTCTTAAGGTTCTTAACTTAAAGGTGTCGGATAGTCAGCGAGCACAACTAAACCTAGTGCTCTGATACCAAAAATCTTGTCACGCCCCGGATTTACCAAAAATAGGAAAAATTTAAAATTTCCTTTCTGGACCCGTAGGGAATGACGAGTTACATAAAACTGACCTGTCCGTGCAACATACTATCATAATATATATCAGAGTAAGGAATTGTAAAAGCGTCTAATGGCATTCATGGGGGAACTTAAAGTGTTTTGCTACTTAGGCTATTACAGAAGTTTGAAATGAAAACCATAAAAGATAAGTGGGGCGATCGACGCCACTTAAATTATTACATCAACCAAAAGATAGTTTAAAACATAAAAGAAGTCTTGATACGGAAATAGGCCCGAGTCCTCCTTCTAACTGGCAAACCCGTAACCTTCGTTATCAAACTCTTCTTGATAGTCTGCCTCAGGATCACCTTCCTGATAGTTCCAATCCTGAGGATAGTGATATGCATCTTTAGGGTTACCTTAGTAGTCCTCCACATTATAACCTAGACGTAAAATGTCCAGGGCAGGGAAGGAGCCGTTAGCTTTTGAAGCTAAGTGAAATCGTCTTAACCGAACACTCCTAATACATTTAAGGATATACAGGTACAACAATATTTTGAAACAATATTAATGAGCATATGACATGGTAGTATGACGACACAATGCAGTATCGATATATTCAACTTTTACTCAACCATGGACACCACAACTGACTCATGTGACTTGTTACATTACCAGTGTAACGCCGTTCGCTCAGAGTAGAACGATTACGTTGCTATCGTCGCCTAGCAGGGCCCTATAGCAATTTTTGGTTTTAAAAGAGTGTAATCATTGGACTTTTAAGTCCTCGCAACCTTGCCGAGTGAGTAGAATAGTTACAGCGCTATCGTCGCCTAGCAGGGCCTTATAGCATTGGAAAGGTAACTATTGTATTCAGTTCAGATGGATACTTTGCTATCTTCGCCTAGCAGGGCCCCAATAGCATATCAACCAACAACTCATACATAACTTCAATGATTTCAATGGAAACTCTGGCTATCGTTGCCTAGCAAGGCCCTATAGCAGTTTCATCATTGTTCCCATTTACTTGACTGTACCACGCGGACCACTGCAGTCCGCTCAACCTGTATGACAATATGACTGGATTAGTCCCCTTGACTACTAACCATGCAGATGTCAGCATTGACATCAAGACTCGACTATGTTCATATGAGTGTTCATGAATTTGTATAAACGGGAAATCATGATAAACAATAATATCAACGAACATTAACTAAGCATGGAGTAGAACTTAACTAACATGCATTCATTGTATAAGTAAGAATCTCAACATTCACCTAATTTAAACTTATCAGCTTGTCCACACAGAACGTACTGAGTATATACAAGGAGTAATTCTATAATATACCAAATGGGTTAAGACGGCTCACCTTGAAGCGGGTGTGTAGAAACAAGCGTAACGGTGGTTCCTACAAAGTATAAGAAGTCATAGAACGTTGATTAATAAACGTACTAGAATCAAGTGCATGATGGTAATTGTGCCGGGTGTGTTCCTAAACCTCAACATGATGATCTGGACATCATTCTGAGTCTAACGCCATTGACTAGACTCAAATCGGAGTCCGTCGCATAAAAGGCTGGGTTTTCTATATCAGTTTGGGCTCTAAAGATAAGCTGTATTTTTGACCATGTCAAAAGGTCACCAAACTCTAAGGGGATGTTCTAGACATTATTCTAAGACTCTGGGAACTGACCGCGTATTTTTCTGAGCTACGGTTTATTTATTATGAATTTATGAAGTTTAATCGTCTAATAATAGACGTATGGACACTCTAATAATAAAATATATTTTAGGAAGACATTTGACCTTCACAAATATTTTTATTTAAATACTAGGCCTTAAATTAGGCTAGTGATATTTTTCTCATAATTTTCGGAGTACGTTTGGTATTTAAATAATTTAAATACAACCAAACCGGCTTTTAATAATAATTAACAATTTATTAGAAATACTAACGTTTTGGTTAGATAAATAATAATTTATAATATAAAGGCATTAGGCCATAGGAAAAGTTGATATAATTTTCCTAAACTTAAAATAGCCATTAGGTATTTATTACCTAATTATTTTGATTTAAAACTAACACTTATTATTTATTGAAATTAATAAATCATAAGTATATCATATAAGAAATGCATTAAGATTATATAATCTAAGGTTATTAAAAGAATATTTTAGATTATTTAAAATATAAATTTTGGGTATTTAAACCTATTTTAAAAAAATAATTTAACCATTTAAAACCATTTATATATTATTTTTAACTATTTATTAATATACAGTAAATAAGAAATAATACATATAATCACAAATCTTGATTAACAGAATAAATAACAATGTTAATTAATCTTTAAACAGACTATTAAAGCATTAATCCAGATTAACATAATAACTGCTAATATATATATACTTAATCCATGAATAACCGATTGATAATAACTAATAATAATAATAATACAGACCCGCGGGTCAACTTGACCCAATCCGAATCCAATGGACTAGCCATTTAAAGACTCAGAAGAGTCCTAGACCAAAAACTCGCGGGTCAACCCGATCCGATCCCAAACGTAAATGGGTTAACCGCTTATGCTTAGTAAATTAGTCAGACTCAAACCCAAACCCGAATCCATTTTTACTCACAAATGTACCCACCCTATTATGACCCAAACCCGACCCATTAAATCTGGTCGGATCCGAATTGAAACGACGTCGTTTCGATAAGTCATTAACGGGTTATTTTAAGGACGACTCGACCCGTTTGTGTAAATGATATAACCCTTATTTAAAACGGGTTTGTACCATTGCCTAAGCTTGGGGTACAAACATTCTAAGCACTAGGGTTCCAGTTATCTTCTCCGGCATCTGGCCCGCCGTCGCCGAGGCGCGATTTCGTCGGAAAACTTCAAATTAATGGCCATAATTTGGCCGCTTCTCTATAGAAATTCGTGATTCCAACGGGAAAATGACCAGAATCGGCCCCTTTATAACATACTAGGTGCTGAGACAGTGGTTCATTCATTTTGGGTTCCTACGAAAGCATTATTCTTTCTCGGTTTTTAATGAATAATGTCGTGCATGGCCGTTCAAAGGGGGTCTTCCTGGGACCTATAGGGTCTGTTTTGTGTAATTTTTAGAGGCCCTAGTGATGTTTGGGAAAACGAGCTTCGGTGAGGGCTCTTTAATGGGGGTTTGGGTTAAAACCAGAGCTTAAGGCTCTATTTGGGTCATTCTAGTGGGTCTGGGAACGTGTGTAGGGGTGTGTGAGGGTACAAAATTACACGAAATCAGTAAGGGGAAGTGTAGGGGGGTCTTACCACAGTCTCGGGTTCTCTCTCTTCCTCTGCGTGTCCCTTTTCTTTCTGAGACCTCTTTCTTCCTTCTTTTCTGCGTCTATGGCTAGTGTGCATGTGATGGTGAGAGGCAGAGAGTGGTAGGGAGGGTAATTGTTGGTATGAGTGTGTGGGTTGTTTTGCTAAGGTTTCCCCATCTTCTTATACACATACACTTACCCATATATGCTTAGGGCAGTGCATACTTCTATCTGCTAGTTTATATCTTAGGTTGACAGATTGAGGGGGATTGATTGAGAGGTTGGGGGTGTGAGCTTGACGGTGGTGGTGTGGGGTGTTTACCCAGCGGATAGTAGGGGTTGTTTGGGTAATGTTTCTACCCAATAGGTAAGTGTAGGTTAGGTTAGTACAATGTCTATATTAGGTGAGATTCCTATTGTACCAAAGTTTCCATAAGTGTAGGAGTTTGTCGTCGTTGGGAATACGTGCAAGAAAGTCTAATCTCAGACAGATTTTACGGTTTTACGTGAAACTCAGTCCGAGGTTCGTAACTTGCAGTCTAAGAAATAATAATTAAATACGCACATGTATATATAACCAGTTTTCTGGGTTAACAAAATCGAGACACTGAAAATACGAACAAAAATACGGGGACAGATTTTATTAACGAAATTTTATGTGTATTACATCATCCACCTACTATTAAAGATTCCGTCCCCGGAATCAGAGTTAGCTATTCCTTGAAAAGGTAAGGGAACTTCTCACGCATCTGTGATTCTAACTCCCAAGATGCTTCACGCTCGTCATGATGTTTCCAATGGACTTTCACTAGAGGGATCTCCTTAGTCCTCAGCTTTTTAGTTCCCCGTTCCATAATCTTCAACGGTCCTTCATTGAAAGTCACATTGTCGTTTACTTCAATATCTGTGAAGTTGATCTCATGAGACGGATCATGCACGACTTTCCTCAGCATGCTAATGTGAAACACATTATGCACTCCTGACATCTAGGGTGGCAGTGCGAGTCTGTAAGCAACTTTTCCCACGCGTTCTAGAATTTTGAACTGTCCAATGTAACGTGGCGAAAGTTTTCCTCTCTTTTGTCCAAATCTGACAATTCTTCGTATGGGTGATACTTTTAGGAATACGTGATCTCCAGCATTGAATTCCAAGTCCTTTTGGTGCTTGTCAGCGTAGCTTTTCTATCGGCTCTGTGCTGCCTTTATCTTCTCTCGAACGATGTTGTTCTTTTCATTTGTTTCCTGAACCATCTCTGGTCCTAAAAGTTTGTCGTCTCCAATTTCTGCCCAACATAAGGGTGATCGGCACGGTCTTCCATATAGAGCTTCAAATGGTGCCATCCCTATACTCGCACGGTAGCTATTGTTATATGCAAACTCTATCAATGGTAGGTTCTCTTCCCATGAACTTTTGAAATCTATCGCACAAGCTCGAAGCATGTCTTCCATGAGTTGATTGACTCTCTCGGTCTGTGTGTCGGTTTGGGGGTGAAATGCTGAACTTAACTTCAACGAAGTCCCCAGTGCTGTCTGCAAGCTTTTCCAAAATCCTGACGTGAAACGTGAATCACGATCTGACACGATTGACAAGGGTACTCCATGTAGTCGAACAACTTATTGTATATACATCTGCTCAATTTCTCAACAGGGTAGGTCATACTATAAGTGATAAAGTGAGCGGATTTGGTGAGTCGATCCACAATCACCCAAATGGCGTCATGATTCTGCCGTGACCTTGGCATTTTGACAACGAAATCCATCGTTATGTGCTCCCACTTCCATCTGGGGACGGGTAGTGGATGTAACAATCCTCCTGGTTTCTGATGTTCTGCCTTGACTTGCTTACATGTCATGCATTTGGATACATAATCTGCTACTTCTCTTTTCATTCCATCCCACCAGAAGTTTCCCTTTAAATCCTTGTACATTTTTGTTCATCCAGGATAAACAGTCATCCTTGACTTGTGTGCTTCATCCAATATATCTTTCCTCAGGTTGTCCTCATCAGGTACACAGAGTCGGTTGCGACACCTGAATCCTCCATCTGCTCCTATATTCCACTCGGCGGGGTCCTTTGCCGATGCTTTTTTAAACCATTGACGAAGTCCTTCGTCCTTTCCTTGAGCTTCGAGAATACGACTTATGAGCATTGGTTGTACTACAAGACATCCAAAGAGTCGTTCCTCGCTTGACTCGAAAATCTGAAAATCAAACTCTGTTAATATCTCCAATGCTTTCCATTCTCTGACCATGAGAGAAGTTACGATGAGCTTGCGGGGTTTCCGACTTACTGCGTCAGCAACAACATTGGCTTTGCCAGGGTGGTACTGCAACGTGAAATCGTAGTCCTTTAACAATTCCATCCATCGTCGCTGCCTCATGTTCAACTCCTTTTGAGAGCACAGGTATCTTAGGCTCTTGTGATCTAAAAATAGATCGAACTTTTTTCCATAGATGTAATGCCCCCAAATCTTGAGTGTAAAGACGATTGCAGCTAGTTCCAGATCGTGCGTAGGGTAGTTAAGCTCATGAGTTTTCAACTGTCATGATCCATACGCTATCACTCTTCTGTTTTGCATAAGTACGCATCCAAGTCCTTGATGCGATGCATCGCTGTAAATGGTGAATTGTTCACCGTTCTTCGGTATTGCAAGCACTGGCTCCGTGGTTAATTTGTTCTTTAATTCTTGAAACGCGCGTTCATGCTTGTCGTTCCATTCTTACTTTAGGTCCTTTTTTGTTAATCCAGTAAGAGGGGCTGTGATCTTGGATAAACCTTCCACGAATCTCCGGTAGTATCCAGCTAGACCAAGAAAACTTCTGACTTCTGTTGCTGTGTTCGGTCGGTTCCAATCTTAAACAGCTTCAATCTTTGATGAATCCATAGCTATTCCTTCCTGTGAGACAACATGTCCTAAAAATTTTGTCTTCCTTTAACCAGAATTTGCATTTGTTGTACTTTGCATACAAGTGGTTGTCTCGTAGAGTCTGAAGTGCTATCTTTACATGTCCTTCGTGTTCTGCCTCTGTCTTAGAGTAGATGAGGATATCATCTATGAACACAATGATAAACTGATCCAGGTAAGGTCTGAAGACTCAGTTCATTAAGTCCATGAATACCGCTGGGGCATTGGTCAATCTAAACGGTATAACAAGGAATTCATAATGTCCATATCTACTTCTGAAGGCCGTCTTGGGTACGTCCTCAGGTCAAATGAGCAATTGATGGTATCCGGACTGTAGATCTATTTTTGAAAATGTCGTAGCTCCTTGTAGCTGATCAAACAAGTCATCGATCCTCGGTAGTGGGTACCGATTCTTGATTGTGACCTTGTTCAATTCTCTGTAGTCGATACAGAGTCGAAGTGTTCCATCCTCCTTCTTAACGAATAATACATGTGCACCCCATGGTGAAGTGCTTGGACGAACAAATCCCTGAGGTTCTGGAGTTCTTGCACTTGCGTCTTTAGTTCTTGCATCTCCATTGGAGCCATTCGGTAAGGTGTCTTCGATATTGGTGAGGTTCCTGGCATTAACTCGATACAGAAGTTGATATCTCTTTTGGGTGGTAATCCTTTAACTTCTTGGAAAACATCTTCAAAATCTCAGACTATGGAGATCTGGTTAATAGGAATCTCATCACTCGTGGTTCCAAGGGTAGCTAGGCAGTTGGTGAGGAAAATGTCATACGATGGATTGCACTTGAAATCAAATGGTTCACCATCAGGTGCTGAAAAGGATATGGATTTTCTAGCACAATCTAACTTGGAATGGTATTTCGCGAGCCAATCGATTCCTAGGATCACGTCGAATTCCTTCATCGACAAAACTATCAAATCAGCGGGGAGATTATGATCTTTCAAGTTTAGAGGGCAGTCCTTGCATACTTTTTCCAACTTAATGCTCTTTCTTAGAGGTGACGTAGCATTTAAAGCTATATCCATCATTTGGGGCACTAAGCCTAAGCGTTGCACGATTCTAATTGCAATAAACGAGTTCGATGCACCAGTATCAAACAAAGCTTTACTTGACTATTAAAGAGAGTCAGAGTACCTTCCAGATTCTTCTGCTCTTCCTCGTCAAATCATGCTTCCTCTGGAATAATAGCATTGAGGCGAGCCTGTGCTTGAGTCGACGCTCTACAGTAACCACCTCGGGGTGCTTTGCAATCCTTGGACAGATGTCCCTTCTTGTTGCAGTTAAAGCAGACTACATCTACGCGACTGTTCCTCTTCGCAGCACGACAATCTTTGGACATGTGTCCAGGAAATCCACAGTTGAAATAGACTCCGGGGTTAGTACTTGTGGTTCCTGATTGTCCTTGGGGCGGAGTCGGCTTAAATGGCACAGCTGGTTTGTTGCGGAATGGAGTGGTCTGCGGCTTCTTCTCACCATTCCAGCTCCTCTTGAATCCTTAATTGCGAGCCTGGGCTTGTCTCGGTCTCTGATTAAATCTCGAAGGGCGTGGTCGGTTTACGAAACGCTTCTGTTCACGACCGGTGATTTCCTCAAAGCCATGGGCCATTCCTACTAAAGCCTTGAAGGTTTGATTTAGGTGGCCATAAGTCAGCTTCTGCAGAGGTAGATAAAGTCCCTGGTGATACCGTCGGTTCTTCTTCTCCGGGGTATCAATCATGTGGTGCGCAAATCGAGAAAGACGTTCAAATTACACTGTGTACTCCCGCACAGCTCGATTACCTTGCACCAAGTCAATAAATTCCTTCTCCTTTTTGTTCCTTTCTGTCTGGGGGAAATAATTTTCTAGGAACAGTTCCTTTAATGCTGTCCATGACATCCTTTGTGCAACTCCTCCCAGTGTTGCTTTCTCTGATTACGACCACTCCCCTACAACATACGTCAATTGATACGTAGCCAGTCGACGTTTCTCAATTTTAGAACATCCCAGTGTATGAAAGATGATGTCCAGTCCACGAAGCCACTGCTCTGCTTCCCATGGCTCAGTCATTCCATTAAACTTGTCTGGCCGCATTGCACGGAATCCTTCCACCGTAAGATCTTCGTGTGGTCTGGGTGGAACTATGGGATTGACGTTAGCATTGTTGTTTTGGCCGTGATTATTCCCGATGTGCTCCAAGCGTTGTAAGATTGCTCCAAAGACACCAGTAGGATCCATTCCAGCAGGAATGGGTCCGGTGCTCCTTCAATTGGGTTTGGGAATCCTAAACGTCGATTTCTCCTTGGTCGGTCTGCCATTGGGTATCTGGTTTACCTACAGAAGTCTTCTACTCAGAACGTATATACAGGATTCATCTAGATATTTGCTAACATATTTATAAGTCAATTAAACAAACAAGGCAAGCATAGAGACAAGTATAGTACTAAAACATCCTTCTCATTTAATATTAGAAATGACGATTACAGAATTGAACTAGCCGAGAAGACATGGTTACAAAATGGGGATATTACCCTATCGCATGTATTCATACAATAAGATGGGTCATCAGCCCAAGATAACTTAGATACAACTAAAACTACTAGCTTATAATAGCAGATTATCCCAAGCTAATCATCCATATTTGACTCGGATGTGATCTCTCCCATATCATAGTCGTTAGGCCCCTCTTCATCCACAATGGGTTCACCCAAATCTCAGTCTTCAATTTTAACATTGCCTTCATCCTCTTCATTATCATCATTTTCCATAGGCTCTTCTGTTATAGGGTGGACCTCCATAGGTTGATGGGGTGCTTCCTGTTCAGGTTTTTCCTCAGGGTTCTCTCCTTCTGGATCATCTTCCTCGTCATCCTCTTCTTCTAGAAATGCACCTGACTCATCATCAGACATCCCTGAATGATCAGGATTGGCAGTAGGTTCTTCCACTAGGGGTGCTACTTCCGCAAGGGCATTCCCATTAGTGGCCAAACCAGGTGGTATTCGAGGTACATGGAAGGTTCTTGTAGTATCTGGTTCACTAGTGGTTGGAAGACTGAATCATTCATTGCTAGTCTCCTTATCTCCCCATGCATTAACTCTTGGGTGTATGCAGTGTGGATGGCTTTAGCTTGAAGTCAGTGAGGGTCGGAGATATTATATACATGTCGCTGGATTCTCCGTCCTCCTCGAAGGCATTGGCGGGCTCTCAATTGTACATTCTCAATGAATCCTTCCGGGTCGGCTGGTTCGATGCTATTTGGGTAAATCATGTGACCTCCAAAGTCATCACTGACATAGCGGCCTAGTTCTCGAGACTGTGTTTTGTGCATAGCCACTCCTTGGAATGGCGGGGGTTGTTGGAGGGGTACAAGAGGCGGTGGGCCCATTTGGTAGGCACTATCGTGCATCCTTTCAAAGTCTTCAGGGTTCTTAAGTAGCACGATCATTTCGTCCTGGACTTTCTTGACAATTTCAGCCTCATAGATTGCCTCTAAGCGTAGGGTATCATAGTTATAAACATTATTCTTATTTATTTCGACCCATAAGTTTCTCTTCCTTCCGTCTTTAGCTAGTTCCTGGATTTGGCGGTGGTACATAGCTGGGTTTGCTGGCACTGTGCGGTCTGGGAAAATCAGATGTCCTCCAAAAGGATCCGGAACATAGTGGGGTTCCATATTACCTGTTTCATCATAAGAACTATCAAATTAAGGTACTGGTTCGAATTATCTTAGGGTTTATCACTTAAAATCGTAAAGAAAATAATACAAACACGGGAATCAGAAAGCTAATAGGTAGGTTTTTCATTAATAAAAGGGTTTACATAAGAGAGTATTGAATTACAACTTTTACATACATATCCGTCAAAATGTGGGATTAAAATCCCAATACAGCATTAATACGACATAGGCTAACTAGGGCGTGCTAATCCTCTAGTTGTGGGAATTCTTCCGAGATGTCCATCTCTTCAGGCGGGGTAAATGACATCCATCTTTCATTGTCCCACCCTATCGGCCAGTCAGGGTCGTATGTGTACAATGTTCCTTTTTCAATGAGATCTTCATCAGTTAGGTAAAGTTCCACTTCTTCATCTTCAGAGCTGTCTACTGGGCTGACAGGAGTCTCTAGAGGGGTGATCTCTGTCTATGCTTCTTCTAAGTTGATTGTCATAGGGTCATTAGGAATGTCAGAGGTTTCATCCACCTCTATTGGCTCTAGGCGGGGTGCTATAACGATATGACACACGGTCGGGGGAACCTTTTTCATAAGGAAGAGGCATTTCATCCACTTTTCTATCTTTTTGCAAGTCTGATGGCGAAAAGCAGCACCAAAGCAAACTAAACCTTGAGGAAGAGCCTCCTTGTAGTTCTCCATTCTACCTGTTTGAAAGGAAGACTGTTTTAGTATCAGTTGTCGTTTCTAAACTGTCTTAAGGTTCTTAACTTAAAGGTGTCGGATAGTCAGCGAGCACAACTAAACCTAGTGCTCTGATACCGAAAATCTTGTCACGCCCCAGATTTACCAAAAATAGGAAAAATTTAAAATTTCCTTTCTGGACCCGTAGGGAATGACGAGTTACATAAAACTGACCTGTCCGTGCAACATACTATCATAATAGATATCAGAGTAAGGAATTGTAAAAGCGTCTAATGGTCTTCATGGGGGAACTTAAAGTGTTTTGCTACTTAGGCTATTACAGAAGTTTGAAATGAAAACCATAAAAGATAAGCGGGGCGATCGACGTCACTTAAATTATTACATCAACCAAAAGATAGTTTAAAACATAATAGAAGTCTTGATACGGAAATAGGCCAGATTCCTCCTTCTAACTGGCAAACCCGTAACCTTCGTTATCAAACTCTTCTTGATAGTCTGCCTCAGGATCACCTTCCTGATAGTTCCAATCCTGAGGATAGTGATATGCATCTTTAGGGTTACCTTGGTAGTCCTCCACATTATAACCTAGACGTAAAATGTCCAGGGCAGGGAAGGAGCCGTTAGCTTTTGAAGCTAAGTGAAATCGTCTTAACCGATCACTCCTAATACATTTAAGGATATACAGGTACAACAATATTTTGAAACAATATTAATGAGCATATGACATGGTAGTATGACGACACAATGCAGTATCGATATATTCGACTTTTACTCAACTATGGACACCACAAATGACTCATGTGACTTGTTACATTACCAGTGTAACGCCGTTAGCTCAGAGTAGAATGATTACGTTGCTATCGTCGCCTAGCAGGGCCCTATAACAGTATTTGGTTTTAAAAGAGTGTAATCATTGGACTCTTAGGTCCTCGCGACCTTGCCGAGTGAATATAATAGTTACAGCGCTATCGTCGCCTAGCAGGGCCTTATAGCATTAGAAAGGTAACTATTGTATTCAGTTCAGATGGATACTTTGCTATCTTCGCCTAGCAGGGCCCTATAGCGTATTAACCAACAACTCATACATAACTTCAATGATTTCAATGGAAACTCTGGCTATCGTTGCCTAGCAAGGCCCGATAGCAGTTTCATCATTGTTCCCATTTACTTGACTGTACCACGCGGACCACTGCAGTCCGCCTAACCTGTATGACAATATGACTGGATTAGTCCCCGTGACTACTAACCATGCAGATGTCAACATTGACATCAAGACTCGACTATGTTCATATAAGTGTTCATGAATTTGTATAAACGGGAAATCATGATAAACAATAATATCAACGAACATTAACTAAGCATGGAGTAGAACTTAACTAACATGCATTCATTGTATAAGTAAGAATCTCAACATTCACCTAATTTAAACTTATCAGCTTGTCCACACAGAACGTACTGAGTATATACAAGGAATAATTCTATAATATACCAAGTGGGTTAAGACGGCTCACCTTGAAGCGGGTGTGTAGAAACAAGCGTAACGGTGCTTCCTACAAAGTATAAAAAGTCATAGAACGTTGATTAATAAACGTACTAGAATCAAGTGCATGATGGTAATTGTGCCGGGTGTGTTCCTAAACCTCAACATGATGATTCGAACATCATTCTGAGTCTAACGCCATTGACTAGACTCAAATCGGAGTCCGTCGCATAAAAGGCTTGGTTTTCTATACCAGTTTGGGCTCTAAAGATAAGCTGTATTTTTGACCATATCAAAAGGTCACCAATCTTTAAGGGGATGTTCTAGACATTATTCTAAGACTGTGGGAACTGACTGCGTATTGTTTTGAGCTACGGTTTATTTATTATGAATTTCTAAAGTTTAATCGTCTAATAATAGACGTATGGACACTCTAATAATAAAATATATTTTAGGAAGACATTTGACCTTCACAAATATTTTTATTTAAATACTAGGCCTTAAATTAGGCTAGTGATATTTTTCTCATAATTTTCGGAGTACGTTTGGTATTTTAATAATTTAAATACAACCAAACCGGCTTTTAATAATAATTAACAATTTATTAGAAATAATAAAGTTTTGGTTATATAAATAATAATTTATAATATAAAGGCATTAGGCCATAGGAAAAGTTGATATAATTTTCCTAAACTTAAAATAGCCATTAGGTATTTATTACCTAATTATTTTGATTTAAAACTAACACTTATTATTTATTGAAATTAATAAATCATAAGTATATCATATAAGAAATGCATTAAGATTATATAATCTAAGGTTATTAAAAGAATATTTCTGATTATTTAAAATATAAATTTTGGGTATTTAAACCTATTTTAAAAAAATAATTTAACCATTTAAAACCATTTTTATATTATTTATAACTATTTATTAATATACAGTAAATAAGAAATAATACATATAATCACAAATCTTGATTAACAGAATAAACAACAATGTTAATTAATCTTTAAATAGACTATTAGAGCATTAATCCAGATTAACATAATAACTGCTAATATATAAATACTTAATCCATGATTAACCGATTGATAATAACTAATAATAATAATACAGACCCGCGGGTCAACTTGACCCAATCCGAATCCAATGGACTAGCCATTTAAAGACTCAGAAGAGTCCAAGACCAAAAACTCGCGGGTCAACCCGATCTGATCCCAAACGTAAATGGGTTAACCCCTTATGCTTAGTAAATTAGTCAAACTCAAACCCAAACCCGAATCCATTTTTACTCACAAATGTACCCACCCTATTATGACCCAAACCCGACCCATTAAATTTGGTCGGATCCGACTTGAAACGGCGTCGTTTCGATAAGTCATTAACGGGTTATTTTAAGGACGACCCGACCCATTTGTGTAAATGATTTAACCCTTATTTAAAACGGGTTTGTACCATTGCCTAAGCTTGGGGTACAAACATTCTAAGCACTACGGTTCCAGTTATCTTCTCTGGCATCTGGCCCGCCGCCGCCGATGCGCGATTTCGTCGGAAAACTTCAAATTACCATAACTTGGTCGTTTCTCTATAGAAATTCGTGATTCCAACGGGAAAATGACCAGAATCGGCCCCTCTATAACATACTAGGTGCTGAGACAGTGGTTCATTCATTTTGGGTTCCTACGAAAGCATTATTCTTTCTCGGTTTTTAAAGAATAATGTCGTGCATGGCCGTTCAAAGGGGGTCTTCCTGGGACCTATAGGGTCTGTTTGGTGTAATTTTTAGAGGCCCTAGTGATGTTTGGGAAAACGAGCTTCGGTGAGGGCTCTTTAATGGCGGTTTGGGTTAAAACCAGAGCTTAAGGCTCTATTTGGGTCATTCTAGTGGGTCTGGGAACGTGTGTGGGGGTGTGTGAGGGTACAAAATTACACGAAATCAGTAAGGGGAAGTGTAGGGGGGTCTTACCACAGTCTCGGGTTCTCTCTCTTCCTCTGCGTGTCCCTTTACTTTCTGAGACCTCTTCTTCCTTCTTTTCTGCGTCTATGGCTAGTGTGCATGTGATGGTGAGATGCAGAGAGTGGTAGGGAGGGTAATTGTTGGTATGAGTGTGTGGGTTATTTTGCTAAGGTTTCCCCATCTTCTTATACACATACACTTACCATTATATGCTTAGGGCAGTGCATACTTCTATCTGCTAGTTTATATCTTAGGTTGACAGATTGAGGGGGATTGATTGAGAGGTTGGGGGTGTGAGCTTGACGATGGTGGTGTGGGGTGTTTACCCAGTGGATAGTAGGGGTTGTTTGGGTAATGTTTCTACCCAATAGGTAAGTGTAGGTTAGGTTAGTACAATGTCTATATTAGGTGAGATTTCTATTGTACCAAAGTTTCCATAAGTGTAGGAGTTTGTCGTCGCTGGGAATACGTGCAAGAAAGTCTAATCTCAGACAAATTTTACGATTTTACGTGAAACTCAGTCCGAGGTTCGTAACTTGCAGTCTAAGAAATAATAATTAAATACGCACATGTATATATAACCAGTTTTCTGGGTTCACAAAATCGAGACACTGAAAATACGAACAAAAATACGGGGACAGATTTTATTAACGAAATTTTATGTGTATTACATCATCCACCTGCTATTAAAGATTCCGTCCCCGGAATCAGAGTTAGCTATTCCTTGAAAAGGTAAGGGAACTTCTCACGCATCTCTGATTCTAACTCCCAAGATGCTTCACGCTCGTCATGATGTTTCCACTGGACTTTCACTAGAGGGATCTCCTTAGTCCTTAGCTTTTTAGTTCCCCGTTCCATAATCTTCAACGGTCCTTCATTGAAAGTCACATTGTCGTTTACTTCAATATCTGTGAAGTTGACCTCATGAGACGGATCATGCACGACTTTCCTCAGCATGCTAATGTGAAACACATTATGCACTCCTGACATCTAGGGTGGCAGTGCGAGTCTGTAAGCAACTTTTCCCATGTGTTCTAGAATTTTGAACGGTCCAATGTAACGTGGCAAAAGTTTTCCTCTCTTTTGTCCAAATCTGACAATTCCTCGTATGGGTGATACTTTTAGGAATACGTGATCTCCAGCATTGAATTCCAAGTCCTTCTGGTGCTTGTCAGCGTAGCTTTTCTATCGGCTCTGTGCTGCCTTCATCTTCTCTCTAACTATGTTGTTCTTTTCATTTGTTTCCTGAACCATCTCTGGTCCTAAAAGTTTGTCGTCTCCAATTTCTGCCCAACATAAGGGTGATCAGCATAGTCTTCCATATAGAGCTTCAAATGGTGCCATCCCTATACTCGCATGGTAGCTGTTGTTATACGCAAACTCTATCAATGGTAGGTTCTCTTCCCATGAACTTTCGAAATCTATCGCACAAGCTCGAAGCATGTCTTCCATGAGTAGATTGACTCTCTCAGTCTGTCCGTCGGTTTGGGGGTGAAATGCTGAACTTAACTTCAACGAAGTCCCCAGTGCTGTCTGCAAGCTTTTCCAAAATCCTGATGTGAAACGTGAATCACGATCTGACACGATTGACAAGGGTACTCCATGTAGTCGAACAACTTATTGTATATACATCTGCTCAATTTCTCAACAGGGTAGGTCATACTATAAGCGATAAAGTGAGCGGATTTGGTGAGTCGATCCACAATCACCCAAATGGCGTCATGATTCTGCCGTGACCTTGGCATTTTGACAAAGAAATCCATCGTTATGTGCTCCCACTTCCATCTGGGGACGGGTAGTGGATGTAACAATCCTCCTGGTTTCTGATGTTCTGCCTTGACTTGCTTACATGTCATGCATTTGGATACATAATCCGCTACTTCTCTTTTCATTCCGTCCCACCAGAAGTTTCTCTTTAAATCCTTGTACATTTTTGTTCCTCCGGGATAAACAGTCATCCTTGACTTGTGTGCTTCGTCCAATATATCTTTCCTCAGGTTGTCCTCATCGGGTACACAGAGTCGGTTGCGGGGTCCTTTGCCGATGCTTTTTTAAACCATTGACGAAGTCCTTCGTCCTTTCCTTGAGCTTCGAGAATACAACTTATGAGCATTGGTTGTAATACAAGACATCCAAAGAGTCGTTCCTCGCTTGACTCGAAAATCTGAAAATCAAACTCTGTTAATATCTCCAATGCTTTCCATTCTCTGACCATGAGAGAAGTTACGATGAGCTTGCGGGCTTTCCGACTTACTGCGTCAGCAACAACATTGGCTTTGCCAGGGTGGTACTGCAACGTGAAATCGTAGTCCTTTAACAATTCCATCCATCGTCGCTGCCTCATGTTCAACTCCTTTTGAGAGCACAGGTATCTTAGGCTCTTGTGATCTGAAAATAGATCGAACTTTTTTTCGTAGATGTAATGCCCCCAAATCTTGAGTGTAAAGACGATTGCAGCTAGTTCCAGATCGTGCGTAGGGTAGTTAAGCTCATGAGTTTTCAACTGTCATGATCCATACGCTATCACTCTTCTGTCTTGCATAAGTACGCATCCAAGTCCTTGATGCGATGCATCGCTGTAAATGGTGAATTGTTCACCGTTCTTCGGTATTGCAAGCACTGGGTCCGTGGTTAATTTGTTCTTTAATTCTTAAAACGCGCGTTCAGTCTTGTCGTTCCATTCGTACTTTAGGTCCTTTTTGGTTAATCCAGTAAGAGGGGCTGTGATCTTGGAGAATCCTTCCACGAATCTCCGGTAGTATCCAGCTAGACCAAGAAAACTTCTGACTTCTGTTGCTGTGGTCGGTCGGTTCCAATCTAAAACAGCTTCAATCTTTGATGAATCCATAGCTATTCCTTCCTGTGAGACAACATGTCCTAAAAATTTGACTTCCTTTAACCAGAATTCGCATTTGCTGTACTTTGCATACAAGTGGTTGTCTCGTAGAGTCTGAAGTGCTATCTTCACATGTCCTTCGTGTTCTGCCTCTGTCTTAGAGTAGATGAGCATATCATCTATGAACATAATGATGAACTGATCCAGGTAAGGTCTGAAGACTCAGTTCATTAAGTCCATGAATACTGCTTGGGCATTGGTCAATCTAAACGATATAACAAGGAATTCATAATGTCCATATCTAGTTTTGAAGGCCGTCTTGGGTACGTCCTCAGGTCGAATGAGCAATTGATGGTATCCGGATTGCAGATCTATTTTTGAAAATGTCGTAGCTCCTTGTAGCTGATCAAACAAGTCATCGATCCTCGGTAGTGGGTACCGATTCTTGATTGTGACCTTTTTCAATTCTCTGTAGTCGATACAGAGTCGAAGTGTTCCATCCTCCTTCTTGACAAATAATACATGTGCACCCCATGGTGATGTGCTTGGACGAACAAATCCCCTAGGTTCTGGAGTTCTTGCACTTGCGTCTTTAGTTCTTGCATCTCTATTGGAGCCATTCGGTAAGGTGTCTTCGATATTGGTGAGGTTCCTGGCATTAACTCGATACAGAAGTTGATATCTCTTTTGGGTGGCAATCCTTTAACTTCTTGGAAAACATCTTCAAAATCTTGGACTACGGGGATCTGGTTAATAGGAATCTCATCACTCGTGGTTCCAAGGGTAGCTAGGCAGTTGGTGAGGAAAACGTCATACGAGGGATTGCACTTGAAATCAAATGGTTCACCATCAGGTGCTGAAAAGGATATGGATTTTCTAGCACAATCTAACTTGGCATGGTATTTCGCAAGCCAATCGATTCCTAGGATCACGTCGAATTCCTTCATCGACAAAACTATCAAATCAGCGGGGAGATTTTGATCTTTCAAGTTTAGAGGTCAGTCCTTGCATACTTTTTCCAACTTAATGCTCTTTCTTATAGGTGACGTAGCATTTAAAGCTATATCCATCATTTGGGGCACTAAGCCTAAGCGTTGCACGATTCTAATTGCAATAAACGAGTTCGATGCACCAATATCGAACAAAGCTTTACTTGACTATTAAAGAGAGTCAGAGTACCTTCCAGATTCTTCTGCTCTTCCTCGTCAAATCATGCTTCCTCTGGAATAATAGCATTGAGACGAGCCTGTGCTTGAGTCGACGCTCTATAGTAACCACCTCGGGGTGCTTTGCAATCCTTGGATAGATGTCCCTTCTTGTTGCAGTTAAAACAGACTACATCTACGCGACTGTTCCTCTTCGCGGCACGACAATCTTTGGGCATGTGTCCAGGAAATCCACAGTTGAAACAGACTCCGGGGTTAGTACTTGTGGTTCCTGATTGTCCTTGGGGCGGAGTCGGCTTAAATGGCACAGCTGGTTTGTTGCAGAATGGAGTGGTCTGCGGCTTCTTCTCACCATTCCAGCTCCTCTTGAATCCTTAATTGCGAGCCGGGGCTTGTATCGGTCTCTGATTAAATCTCGGAGGGGGTGGTCGATTTACGAAACGCTTCTGTTCACGACCGGTGATTTCCTCAAAGCCATGGGCCATTCCTACTAAAGCCTTGAAGGTTTGATTTAGGTGGCCATAAGTCAGCTTCTGCAGAGGTAGAGAAAGTCCCTGGTGATACCGTCGGTTCTTCTTCTCCGGGGTATCAATCATGTGGTGCGCAAATTGAGAAAGGCGTTCAAATTGCACTGTTTACTCCTGCACAGTTCGATTACCTTGCACCAAGTCAATAAATTCCTTCTCCTTTTTGTTCCTTTCTGTCTGGGGGAAATAATTTTCTAGGAACAGTTCCTTGAATCCTGTCCATGACATCCTTTCTACAACTCCTCCCAGTGTTGCTTTCTCTGATTACCACCAGTCCCCTACAACATACGTCAATTGATACATAGCCAGTCGACGTTTCTCAATTTTAGAACATCCCAGTGTATGAAAGACGATGTCCAGTCCACGAAGCCACTACTCTGCTTCCCATGGCTCAGTCATTCCATTAAACTTGTCTGGCCACATTGCACGGAATCCTTCCACCGTAAGATCTTCGTGTGGTCTGGGTGGAACTATGGGATTGACGTTAGCATTGTTGTTTTGGCCGTGATTATTCCCGATGTGCTCCAAGCATTGTAAGAATGCTCCAAAGACACCAGTAGGATCCATTCCAGCAGGAATGGGTCCGGTGCTCCTTCAACTGGGTTTGGGAATCCTAAACGTCGATTTCTCCTTGGTCGGTCTGCCATTGGGTATCTGGTTTACCTACAGAAGTCTTCTACTCAGAACGTATATACAGGATTCATCTAGATATTTGCTAACATATTTATAAGTCAATTAAACAAACAAGGCAAGCATAGTGACAAGTATAGTACTAAAACATCCTTCTCATTTAATATTAGAAATGACGATTACAGAATTGAACTAGCCGAGAAGACATGGTTACAAAATGGGGATATTACCCTATAGCATGTATTCATACAATAAGATGGGTCATTAGCCCAAGATAACTTAGATACAACTAAAACTACTAGCTTATAATAGCAGATTATCCCAAGCTAATCATCCATATTTGACTCGGATGTGATCTCTCCCATATCATAGTCGTTAGGCCCCTCTTCATCCACAATGGGTTCACCCAAATCTCAGTCTTCAATTTTAACATTGCCTTCATCCTCTTCATTATCATCATTGTCCATAGGCTCTTCTGTTATAGGGTGGACCTCCATAGGTTGATGGGGTGCTTCCTGTTCAGGTTCTTCCTCAGGGTTCTCTTCTTCTGGATCATCTTCCTCGTCATCCTCTTCTTCTAGAAATGCACCTGACTCATCATCAGACATCCCTGAATGATCAGGATTGGCAGTAAGTTCTTCCACTAGGGGTGCTACTTCCGCAAGGGCATTCCCATTAGTGGCCAAACCAGGTGGTATTCAGGGTAAATGGAAGGTTCTTGTAGTATCTGGTTCACTAGTGGTTGGAAGACTGAATCATTCATTGCTAGTCTCCTTATCTCCCCATGCATTAACTCTTGGGTGTATGCAGTGTGGATGGCTTTAGCTTGAAGTCAGTGAGGGTCGTAGATATTATATACATGTCGCTGGATTCTCCGTCCTCCTCGAAGGCATTGGCGGGCTCTCAGTTGTACATTCTCAATGAATCCTTCCGGGTCGGCTGGTTCGATGCTATCTGGGTAAATCATGTGACCTCCAAAGTCATCACTGACATAGCGGCCTGGTTCTCGAGACTGTGTTTTGTGCATAGGCACTCCTTGGAATGGTGGGGGTTGTTGGAGGGGTACAGAAGGCGGTGGGGCCATTTGGTAGGCACTATCGTGCATCCTTTCAAAGTCTTCAGGGTTCTTAAGTAGCACGATCATTTCGTCCTGGACTTTCTTGACGATTTCAGCCTCATAGATTGCCTCTAAGCATAGGGTATCATAGTTATAAACGTTATTCTTATTTATTTCGACCCATAAGTTTCTCTTCCTTCCGTATCTAGCTAGTTCCTGGATTTGGCGATGGTATATATCTAGGTTTGCTGGCACTATGCGGTCGGGGAAAATCAGATGTCCTCCAAAAGGATTCGGAACATAGTGGGGTTCCATATTACCTGTTTCATCATAAGAACTATCTAATTAAGGTACTAGTTCGAATTGTCTTAGGGTTTATCACTTAAAATCGTAAAGAAAATAATACAAACACGGGAATTAGAAAGCTAATAGGTAAGTTTTTCATTAATAAAAGGGTTTACATAAGAGAGTATTGAATTACAACTTTCACATACATATCCGTCAAAATGTGGGATTAAAATCCCAATATAGCATTAATATGACATAGGCTAACTAGGGCGTGCTAATCCTCTAGTTGTGGGAATTCTTCTGAGATGTTCATCTCTTCAGGCGGGGTAATTGACATCCATCTTTCATTGTCCCACCCTATCGGCAAGTCAGGGTCGTATGTGTACAATGTTCTTTTTTCAATGAGATCTTCATCAGTCAGGTAAAGTTCCACTTCTTCATCTTCAGAGCTGTCTACTGGGCTGACAGGAGTCTCTAGAGAGGTGATCTCTGTCTATGCTTTTTCTAAGTTGATTGTCACAGGGTCGTTAGGAATGTCAAAGGTTTCATCCACCTCTATTGGCACTAGGCGGGGTGCTATAACGATATGACGCACGGTCGGGGGAACCTTTTTCATAAGGAAGAGGCATTTCATCCACTTTCCTATCTTTTTGCAAGTCTGATGGCGAAAAGTAGCACCAAAGTAAACTAAACCTTGAGGAAGGGCCTCCTTGTAGTTCTCCATACTACCTGTTTGAAAGGAATACTGTTTTAGTATCGGTTGTCGTTTCTAAACTGTCTTAAGGTTCTTAACTTAAGGGTGTCGGATAGTCAGCGAGCACAACTAAACCTAGTGCTCTGATACCAAAAATCCTGTCACGCCCCGGATTAACCAAAAATAGGAAAAATTTAAAATTTCCTTTCTGGACCCGTAGGGAATGACGAGTTACATAAAACTAACCTGTCCGTGCAACATACTATCATAATATATATCAGAGTAAGGAATTGTAAAAGCGTCTAATGGAATTCATGGGGGAACTTAAAGTGTTTTGCTACTTAAGCTATTACAGAAGTTCGAAATAAAAACCATAAAAGATAAGTGGGGCGATCGACGCCACTTAAATTATTACATCAACCAAAAGATAGTTTAAAACATAAAAGAAGTCTTGATACGAAAATACGCCAGAGTCCTCCTTCTAACTGGCAAACCTGTAACCTTCATTATCAAACTCTTCCTGATAGTCTGCCTCAGGATCACCTTCCTGATAGTTCCCATCCTGAGGATAGTGATATGCATCTTCAGGGTTACCTTGGTAGTCCTCCTCATTATAACCTAGACGTAAAATGTCCAGGGCAGGGAAGGAGCCGTTAGCTTTTGAAGCTAAGTGAAATCGTCTTAACCGATCACTCCTAATACATTTAAGGATATACAGGTACAACAATATTTTGAAACAATATTAATGAGCATATAACATGGTAGTATGACGACACAATGCATTATCGATGTATTCGACTTTTACTCAACCATGGACACCACAATTGACTCATGTGACTTGTTACATTACCAGTGTAACGGCGTTAGCTCAGAGTAAAATGATTACGTTGCCATCGTCGCCTAGCAGGGCCCTATAGCAATTTTTGGTTTTAAAAAGAGTGTAATCATTGGACTCTTAGGTCCTCGCGACTTTGCCGGGTGAATAGAATAGTTACAGTGCTATCATCGCCTAGCAGGGCCCTATAGCATTGGAAAGGTAACTATTGTATTCAGTTCAGATGGATACTTTGCTATCGTCGCCTAGCAGGGCCCTATAGCGTATCAACCAACCAACTCATACATAACTTCAATGATTTCAATGGAAACTCTGGCTATCGTTGCCTAGCAGGGCCCTATAGCAGTTTCATCGTTGTTCCCATTTACTTGACTGTACCACGCGGACCACTACAGTCCGCTCAACCTGTATGACAATATGACTGGATTAGTCCCCGTGACTAACCATGCAGATGTCAGCATTGACATCAAGACTCGACTATGTTCATATGAGTGTTCATGAATTTGTATAAACGGGAAATCATGATAAACAATAATATCAACGAACATTAACTAAGCATGGAGTAGAACTTAACTAACATGCATTCATTGTATAAGTAAGAATCTCAACATTCACCTAATTTAAACTTATCAGCTTGTCCACACAGAACGTACTGAGTATATACAAGGAATAATTCTATAATATACCAAGTGGGTTAAGACGGCTCACCTTGAAGCGGGTGTGTAGAAACAAGCGTAACGGTGGTTCCTACAAAGTATAAGAAGTCATAGAACGTTGATTAATAAACGTACTAGAATAAAGTGCATGATGGTAATTGTGCCGGGTGGGTTCCTAAACCACAACATGATGATCCGGACATCATTTTGAATCTAACGCCATTGACTAGACTCAAATCGGAGTCCGTCGCATAAAAGGCTGGGTTTTCTATACCAGTTTGGGCTCTAAAGATAAGCTGTATTTTTTACCGTGTCGAAAGGTTACCAAACTTTAAGAGGATGTTCTAGACATTATTCTAAGACTCTATGATCTGACCGTGTATTTTTCTGAGCTACGGTTTATTTATTATGAATTTCTGAAGTTTAATCGTCTAATAATAGACGTATGGACACTCTAATAATAAAATATTTTTATGAAGACATTTGACCTTCACAAATATTTTTATTTAAATACTAGGCCTTAAATTAGGATAGTGATATTTTACTCATAATTTTCGGAGTTCGTTTGGTATTTAAATAATTTAAATACAACCAAACCGGCTTTTAATAATAATTAATAATTTATTAGAAATACTAAAGTTTTGGTTTTATAAATAATAATTTATGATATAAAGGCATTAGGCCTTAGGAAAAGTTGATATAATTTTCCTATACTTAAAATAGCCATTAGGTATTTATTACCTAATTATTTTGATTTAAAACTAACACTTATTATTTATTGAAATTAATAAATAATAAGTATATCATATAAGAAATGCATTAAGATTATATAATCTAAGGTTATAAAAAGAATATTTCAGATTATTTAAAATATAAATTTTGGGTATTTAAACCTATTTGAAAAAAATAATTTAACCATTTAAAACCATTTATATATTATTTATAGAAAAAATTAGTAGAAAATCCCATTCTACCAACGTTTGTTGTAATAGACCCACCAATTGGTACTTCCCAATGATAGACCCTATAATTGTAGATGTTGTTAGAGATTAGTCCACATTTTCCTATTATAGAATTAGTATGTCTTTTCTACCCCTAACATATATATAGGGAGCCGTATATATATATACATATATATTACAAATCAGTTTTAAAGTTTGAATCACTTACCAAATCTGAACAAATCTAATCAAACCCGAATTTATTTAAATGAGGAATCAGTTATCAAATCCCCATTAATACTGCATACAATATATGTGGATATGATATCCCAAAATTTTAGGACTTTACTTTACAAATTTGTTGAACCATTTTTGAATGACAGTGTACTTCATCTTCTATTAATATTTCAGATCATAAAATGAGAGTTGTCAAAATCAAAAGTCTACAAACTGAGTTGTCATATTTTAATGATTACCGTTCTTGCATTTTTTTAGAATAAATGTAAGGTTTTTCAGTTTTATAGTGTGAAATTGCACACTATTCGAACTGCTGTATGCAGTTTTATAGGGTGAAATTTCACACTGTAATATAATGATAGTCATGATATAATGTGATTCATGGTAACTGTATAGATTTTTCATTTTTTTCTCACTGTCATTATTAAGAAATTTAAGTGTTAAATTTCACACTACCTATATGAACACACATGATAAATTTGACACTCAACGATACCCACTTATTCAACATTTCACACTCAATGATGCCCATTTCACATTATTCACACTATAATATATAAACAATCCATACGTTTATTCAGCATTGTGAACTTTCAAACTATCAAAACAATGAAACGTTTTAACATGTATTCCGAAAAAAAAAAAAAAAAAAAAAAATGGCCAGGTCAGTCTGTATGTTAGCCACATATTTTTGTCTTTGCTGTGAGGCCATCTCCCAATACCATCTGTTAGCCTATCGACAACAGTGTCACCATCCTGCAAGCGTATAATAATAACTTGATTATTCAGAGGTTCAATCTTGAACAGTAAAAACTGCAAGTCAAAAAAAAATTATTCCTCTTGCGAATGAAAAATTCAACATGCAAATGTGCAATATCAGATTCCTTTTTCAGTGATGAATTTTGCACTAGAAACTTAAAAAAGACAACCAATAGAAATTTGTGATTGAGATCTAATATATGCAAATGAGTGTGAAATTTCACACCGTCATTTAGAAAACCCACATGCAAGTGTGGAATACCAAATTTCTTTTCAATGAGAAATTTTGCCGTAGAAAAAAAAAAAAAGACTAACCAATGGAAACTTGTGATTGAGAATTAAGACATGCAAATGAGTGTGAAAACACCACAAAATAAAAATCAAAGTACTAACCCCTTGATAAAACATGTGACCCAAGTCAACGTACCCAACAATCTAATGAACAAATCATATCAACGATGTCAGTGTTAAATTTAATAAAGTGCCTGATTGTTATCACTATGAAATTTTACACTGTGAAAATAGATAACTTATGAATAATTGCATGTTATTCAAAAAAGTATCAAGTTTATAAATTAATAAATGTTCAGACAAGTGTTCAGATCAAAACGAAGGCAAAAAGTGGAGAATGACTAAAACATGTATAACGAATGTCATCACCTGCAGTCACCATCGATCCAAAAGACTTCCTTATATATCTTCGATCGCCTGCTATCTTCTTTAATCCAGAAATTCTCACGTATGCTAGAATGACCAATTATGGTGATCAAAAGAATAGAAGAAAATAGTGATAAAACGTAGAGAAGAAAAATGGCGGAGAATGAAGATTAATATACGTTATATTATGTAAGCTGTATATCTAAAATAATGAGATTTTATTCCCATATATAAAATATGCAACAATCATGGGATATATATAGTAACTAATTTATTTAAGTTTCAATATATATCTCCATATATATATATAGGCATGTGTGGGTTTGAAAGGGAATACTTCTCTTATGGATTTTAGGGGTAGTTTGGTCACTAAATAAAAATATGGACCTATCACCAAAATATTTTATGGGTCGGGTCTATTGTAACAAACTTACATTAGATTGGATTTAATAGTAATTAACTCTTATTTATAACTATTTATTAATATACAGTAAATAAGAAATAATACATATAATCACAAATCTTGATTAACAGAATAAATAACAATGTTAATTAACTTTAAACAGACTATTAGAGCATTAATCCAGATTAACATAATAACTGCTATTATATAAATACTTAATCCATGATTAACCGATTAATAATAACTAATAATCATAATACAAACCCGCGGGTCAACTTGATCCGACCCGAATCCAATGGACTACCCATTGAAAAACTTAGAAGAGTCCAAGACCAAAAACTCGCGGGTCAACCCGATCCATCCCAAACGTAAATGGGTTAACTGCTTATGCTTAGTAAATTAGTCAGACTCAAACCCAAACCCGAATCCATTTTTACTCACAAATGTACCCACCCTATTATGACCCAAACCCGACTCATTAAATCTGGTCGGATCTGAATTGAAACAGCGTCGTTTCGATAAGTCATTAACGGGTTATTTTAAGGACGACCCGAGCCGTTTGTGTAAATGATATAACCCTTATTTAAAACGGGTTTGTACCATTGCCTAAGCTTGGGGTACAAACATTCTAAGCACTAGGGTTCCGGTTATCTTCTCCGGCGTCTGGCCCGCTGCCGCCGAGGCGCGATTTCACCGAAAAACTTCAAATGGCCATAACTTGGCCGTTTCTCCATAGAAATTCGTGATTCCAACGGGAAAATGACCAGAATCGGCCCCTCTATAACATACTAGGTATTGAGACAGTGGTTCACTCATTTTGGGTTCCTGCGAAAGCATTACTCTTCTCGGTTTTGAAAGAATAATGCCGTGCATGGCCGTCCAAACGGGGTCCAGGCTTCAGGCCGTTCAAAGGGGGTCTTCCTGGGACCTACAGGGTCTGTTTGGTGTAATTTTTAGAGGCCCTAGTGATGTTTGGGAAAACGAGCTCCGGTGAGGGCTCTTTAATGGCGGTTTGGGTTAAAACCAGGGCTTAAGGCTCTGTTTGGGTCATTCTAGTGGGTCTGGGAACGTGTGTAAGGGTGTGTGAGGGTACAAAATTACATGAAATCAGTAAGGGGAAGCGTAGGGGGGTCTTACCACAGTCTTGGGTTCTCTCTCTTCCTCTGGGTGTCCCTTTTCTTTCTGAGACCTCTTTTTCCTTCTTTTCTGCGTCTATGGCTAGTGTGCATGTGATGGTGAGAGGCAGAGAGTGGTAGGGAGGGTAATTGTTTGTATGAGAGTGTGGGTTATTTTGCTAAGGTTTCCCCATCTTCTTATACACATACACTTACCCATACATGCTTAGGGCAGTGCATACTTCTATCTGCTAGTTTATGTCTTAGGTTGACAGATTGAGGGGGATTGATTAAGAGGTTGGGGGTGTGAGCTCGACGGTGGTGGTGTGGGGTGTTTACCCAGCGGATAGTGGGGGTTGTTTGGGTAATGTTTCTACCCAATAGGTAAGTGTAGGTTAGGTTAGTACAATGTCTATATTAGGTGAGATTCCTATTGTACCAAAGTTTCCATAAGTGTAGGAGTTTGTCGTCGCTGGGAATACGTGCAAGACAGTCTAATCTCAGACAGATTTTACATGAAACTCAGTCTGAGGTTCGTAACTTGCAGTCTAAGAAATAATAATTAAATAAGCACACATATATATAACCAGTTTTCTGGGTTCACAAAATCGAGACACTGAAAATACGAACAAAAATATGGGGACAGATTTTATTAATGAAATTTTACGGGTATTACAGTCAACCATAAGAACAAGGCTAAACTAAAAAAAACAAAAACAAAAACAAAAACAAAAACAAAAAAGAAAAGAAAGCCGAATCCAAGAAAGAAAAAAAGAAAAGAAAAGAAAAAGAGAATAGGACAATACCTCATAAAATCCAATCCTTTTTTTTTGGATCACACAAAATCCAATCCTAAAGACATAAAATACATGATGATCAGATCAAGGAAACAATTGCAAGGCAGTTGCTAACCATCTGTGTGAGCTTCTCATTACAGACAGACAGGGGTGAACTCTGTCCCAAAAACTCATCATCACAATCCCCATAATTAGTTATTGCAGCACTAAGCATGCTATTCATCGTCCCAACATTGCGACCAAGGAGAGCACCCATTGCACTCTCAAAATTTTCCAAAGCATCGGTATAACTATTCTTGCAATCATTGAATTTAGAGGTTGTTTGAGGAGCATTGCCTAGTCCACTAGCCATTGAAGAGGACGAACACATGTGGTCCGATCCAATCTGAACACCAGAATCTGATCGCAGAGCTTGAAGGCCTGAATATCGTCCATTGTCGGCAATGACAACATTTGCGGAGGAGTACGATGGTCGGAGTAGTCGACGGTGGTGAGGAGCTCTCTACACACTTCTTGGTCCATCAGGAGAAGATCGGATATGGAGGAGTATTGTGTGACTGTTGCACTGTACATGTAGAGGGAGAAAGTATAGAGAGGGAGAGAGTGCGATGAGAGAGAGAGGGTCTGATGGGTTTTGCATCCAGAAAGAGAAAGAGGGAGAGAAATGATATAATGGGTTTGATTTTCAATAAATGGAAACCCTATAATCATGGTATGAATTTGGAAAGAGGGGCATTATGGTCATTTAATATTAGTGGACCTATCAGAAAATACTTTATGTAGTTAGGCCTATTGTGCATAAGATGGGGCTAATCGGACTTACTATTAGTTTACCCTATTTTATTTTAATTTTTTATTATTGAAAAGTCCACATGTTATAAAAGTTATGTGAAATTTCACATAATTTGTAAAAGAATGAACTAATTATGTGAAATTTCACATAATTTTTAAAACACAGAGATTTGATCCGATTAATTTGTAGTAGTTGTAGAGTTTTCACCAAAATAAAAAAATAAAAATAAATAAAAAATAACGAATTGTCCTTTAAACTTAATAAGTGTAAAACGAGGGCCTTTTTTTTTTTACCAAATTTCTAATTTTTAAAAGATAAACGACCTTAGGGTTAGCATATAGATCCGTCTCTTCCTCTTTGAATTGAAAATTACAAAAATTTTAAAAGTATTTATACAAGAAGACTAGCTTGAAGAAAAAAAAAATCATGATTTTGGAAAAAATGTTGATGTGTTTCAAAGGATCTGTCAAAATGCTGAAAATAGATTTCACAATAGTGAAAAATCATGAAAATTTCAAAAAAACTTAAAAGAATTATGAAAATTGTTCAAACAATTTTAGAAATAATATTTTTTAGAATCATGAAAATTATAATATTTGAAAATACCCAGCAGATGGGCTCATTAAATATTTTATAAGTACTTTCAAACGTGAGGGGGGTAACTATTCTCTAGTCAAACCTCAGGGGTGGTAGGTGATAATAACCCTTATAATAAACTCTATAAATTAAAGCAAGTACTTGAAAACCATTATGCATATTAGTGCTCGTGTTGTGGTGGGGGGTAGGGCTAGTGCTTGCGAGTGGTGGCGTGGTGATGGTGGTTTGTCGAGAAGAGAGAGCGAGAGAGAAAGGTACACGAGAGAGAGGGAGAAGGAGTGCATCTCACCATGGCTTGGTGCTGGAGGCGGTGTGATGATGGCTGGAAAGAGAGAGAGAGAGAGACAAAGGGGTTTTTTAGGGCTACAAATGTCAAATGAGAGAGAGGGGAGAGGTTAAAGATAGATACTAACCCTAACTTTTCCCCCCAAAACCCAAAAAATTGAGACAAACTCGGGGTAGCCAAATTTTGGTATGTCTAACAGCAACTTGAATGCTACATTGCTATTTTCATCATGTCAATTCTATTTTTGGGCATTGTTAATGTCAAATGCTATATTTTGAAATTTCTGCTCCA
Source organism: Hydrangea macrophylla (assembly GCA_033977485.1). Taxonomy (NCBI): domain Eukaryota; kingdom Viridiplantae; phylum Streptophyta; class Magnoliopsida; order Cornales; family Hydrangeaceae; genus Hydrangea; species Hydrangea macrophylla. Next base: position 102,854,319 of record CM066994.1, read on the forward strand.
ATGCTACATGTCATTTCAAATACTATATTTGGGCCCAACTACCATTTGTCTTTTAAAGTAGTCTTTTGTTAAGGGGCAAAAGAATCGTTTAATAAATGTATGTACTTCCCAAATTTTGTACCCCAAATACTTCCTAAACATATGTGAGTGGGGAACTTTGTAAGCAACAACCACCCCCCACCCCACCAAAAAAAAAAAACCATGTGCCAATGGGACACTTCAATATCCTTCAATCAAGATCAAGTGGTACCACTACTACATGTACTGGTGAAGCATTTGTGATGCAAAATTTGTAAAATATAGCATGAAAAATGGTCAAAATTTGATTGTTTTTAGTCACTATTATAAACAGTCCTAATTTTTTTATATGGATATATATATATATATATAATTAATAATATTATTCGAAAATAAGGCAATTCTCAAAGAAATTAAATCACCAAAATTATTCCATTTTTGTCAATTACTTTAAATTTTTATTTAATTAATTATCATATACAGTATAATAGTGTAATATTATCAAGTATAATATATTTAATTAATTTATTATTTAACTAATTAAATATTATTATTTATGAATAATCTATATTAACACATATATCACTAATTAAATTTAACTAATATTAACATAATATTATTTAACATCATATTATTTAAGGGAAAACATTTAAAAAAAAAAACCACTTGGATGTAAAATTTTGTCAGAGTTCTAGTCAGTTTTGACTCTTTCTTTCCTTTTTCAATTGGTTTTCATTGGTAAAAATGACAAGCAAAAACTCGTCCTCGACACACTCCAAGATAAATAAATAAATAGTTGAAATTTAGCTGAATCTTAAGTCCATTAATATCCCTTTTGAATTTTAAATGCATTAAAATAAAGTCAAATTACTAGCTTAAATTAAATTGAAAAAAAAATAGTACTCATTTTAGGCGACGAATATAATATTACATCACCATAGATCACTTAAGGCGACGAAATAATTTTTCGTCGCCATAGATCACTTTAGGCGATAATTTTTCGTCGCCATAGACATCACTTTGAAAATGGAATTTTTTATTACTCACTTTAGGTAACGAAATAATTTTGTAGACATCACTTTGAAAATGGAATTTTTTATCACTCACTTTAGGCGACAAAATAATATTTTGTTGCCATAGACCACTTTAGGCAACGAAATAATATTTCGTCGCCATAGACATCACTTTGAAAATGGAATTTTTTATCACTCACTTTAGGCAACGAAATAATATTTCGTCGCCATAGATCACTTTAGCCGACGAAATAATTTTTCGTCGCCATAGACATCACTTTAGAACTCACTTTAAGCGACGAATTAATATTTCGTCGCCATAGGCATTACTTTAGGCAACGAAATGTTATTTCGTCACCATAGACATTACATTAGAACTCACTTTAAGCGACGAATTAATATTTCGTCGCCATAGGAATCACTTTAGGCGACAAAATAATATTTCGTCGCCATATACATCACTTTAGAACTCACTTTAGGCGATGAATTAATATTTCGTCGCCATAGGCATCACTTTCGACGACAAAATATAATTTCGTCGCCAAAATTGATCCTTTAGGCGACGAAACAAAATTTTGTTGCCAAATTTATGTTTTTTCAACCTCTTAGGCGACGAAATTTAATTTTGTCGCTAAAACTATACTTTTGGCGAAGAAATTTAAATTTCGTCGCCATGTTTCGTCGCTAAAACCCATTTTGTTGTAGTGTTTAATATTTAATGTTAAAGCTTTTAATATGTGAGGGTCACTAAGATCACTTAGAGTAAATCAGGGAAACAATTAAAATGAACTAGTCCATCATGAAGACTGGACTCCATAACTCCCATCATACTAGCATAAAAATTCACAAATCTAGCATCTCTAAGACATAATAAAATCAAAGAATTTATTCCTTTAATATTAAGGGATTTGACTGCAACTTGTATTAATCCTATGTGAATAAAGTTATGTTTTTTAACTGACTCTTTACTAAGGAGTTGACACTTTTCACATTCCTTATTAATACCATAGGCTTTTTCTACGGTTTTAGCATTGTAATCAGATCTAAAAGAGAGAAAACTTGACTTGTAAATTTCCCTAGTGGAAATCTTAGGGATTGACCAATCACTATAATCTTGGTTGACTTCTTCATACCTATGTTCTTCTTCATTAACTATGTCTGGTAGAGTGGTATAAGAGGTTCTGGAACTAGAACCAATTACTGAGTTTGATCTAAATAATCTATCCATATTAAAGGGTTCTATCAAAACAAAATTCTTAATCTAACATATCCATCTAACACATACCTAAGAAAACTCATACCCTTTATCCTTCGTTACACCCCCATCTTACCATGGTTCAAAGTCGCGGTATCGGTCGCGGTATCGGAGTCCGCTGTGATGACTCGGTGTATCGGCGCTGCGGACTGGTATCGGGGTATACGTTTCGATACGCTAGATTTAAGGTTAAAAAAAATATGGAAAAATTATGAAAATTTCTAAAATAATAAGAATAGCAAAATGAGCCTAATAGATTAACAAAATACACAATGTACTAATTATAGAAGCACATGTCATTCAATTCAGATGTTGCCGATCAATAATTATACACACAAAATTGGATCGAAATTGTTCAATACTACTAAATAATGCATATACTAGTGCATTATTTAAGAAATATATATGTATATATTAGTGCATTATTTTTTTTAAAAAAAATAAGATAATTTTATTTATTTTTAAAAAATATTAAGATAAGATATATACTCCATTACTGCTGTTATATAGTACTAAAGAGTAATGTTATGTTTACCAAATTTCTATCCCAAAAGTACATCCCGAATGATGTGGAAGTGGGGTAGGTCTAATATAGTGGACCAGATCAAAATTCAACTAGTCTCAGTGTATTAGACCTGGCCCCCACTGCCACATCATTTGGGGAGCACTTTTAGAGATAGAAATTGGAAAGTATAACATTAGTCTATACTAAATACCCTAATATTCAGCAAAAAATAAAAAAATAAAAAAATTACTAAGATGTGTATTTATATATATATATATATACTATATATAAAGACTAAAGAGGGCCTCTTCAAGAGGCTAAGCCTGTAGACCTGTGGTCAAACACACACACACACACATACACACACACACACCGACACACACACACACACACACATAAACACAAGCACAGATCGAGACATACACACACACACACACACACACAAACACTCGACGCACATAGATCTACACACACACAAAGACACACACACACAAGCACAGATCGACACACAGAAACAAAGAAAGACACACACACACACATACACACACACAGAGATCGACATAGACTTACACACAGACATAAAGAAAGACACACACAGAGATCGACCCAAACTCACACACAGATCCACACACACAGAGATCGACAAACTTACCTGGTGCTTGAAGTCTGGAGAGAGAAAGAGAAGGTTCAAGGTTGAAGAAAGAGAACAGATCTAAAGAAAGAGAAGCTTCAAGCTTCAAGGTTTCATGAGTATCGGGCCGAGTTTTCAATATCTCGGCCGTACCGGCCGAGATAGCCGAGGTGACATGCGATACCAATTTTTTTTAACTCGAATCTGTATCGCCGAGTTGACTCGTATCAGTACCCTCCGAAACCGAGTTAACTCGGCCGATACGTCTCGGTATCGACCGAGTTTTTGAACCATGCGTCTTACACTCCCTTCTACATGCCTTACTGTTTGCCAGGATCCTACTCAGGTGGTCTCTCAGCCTAGGCGGTCTTTTGAAAACTTTTAAAAAAGAGTTTTGAGAATCAAAAACACAGAAAGAAGGAATGACTACAAGAACAAACACACCAAGTACCGGGTCTTGGCTCTGATACCAATGGGGGAAGTAGACATTAATTAAAACTCAAAGTAGCAAAGACTAAAGAAGAAAGACACAGATAAATAAGGAAGACAATAAAATAACTGAAACTTATAGATTGGATTACTGGGAATGAATCACTGAATTACTCAGTGTATACATCAAGTATTACACATAGTCACTGAAGATGAACTGAATCATTATAATGAGAAGTATTATTTCTATATGAAGAATCTATAAGAAGTTCTCTCAAAAAGCTCTAAAGGCTCTACCTGTGATTGGGTTCTGGAGAGGTTACTTATAGCCTCCAAAAGGGTCCTGTTCAACTCGTGAATGCATTGTGACTGAAAAGCTGGGATGTCAAATGAGGTTATTGTAGATCAACAATATTATTTCGGTAACTATTCAATCACGCGGACTGAGTGGAATCTAAAAAGCCTGTCGGTTACTGTGGCCCAAAGGTAGATTTGACTTTTGTCCTTTTTACTGTAGTTTTAACCAAGCTAATGGGAGTTTCACCGGAAAACTTTTGTATTAACCATGGTTAATACTATTCCTCAAAAGAGCATTGGATGCCTCATTGAAGGCATTGGATTCTTTACTTCTGTCATTGGATGCTCAATTATTCCCTACTTTCCTCATATGGGTCCTGAGCATCTTGGAATGGTGGTACACTTGAATATGGATCATAAGGCTGTGCTGGAGAGCATGATCCTTCTGAACTGTGACTGTTGCTTTCTTAATTAGTAGAGAAATTCATAAATGGTTTACCTAGTTTATTTGCACATAAAATTAGAGAAGTGCTTAGTAATGATAAAGGAATCATAGATTATAATAATTTAACTTACGGTGAAATAATTAGTACAATCCAAAGAGAAGGATTAAAATCAGTAATCAAGCTAAAAATGAAAAGCAAAGGCTAAATATGAATTAGGTAATTTTTGTGAACAATATGGTTTACCACCTATAGCTCCTTCTAGACAAAATAGGATCAACCATAGGAAACATATAAAACGTAAAGACTCAAAAGACTCATTTTACTCTAGACCTAGTAGGATGACTAAGTCAAAAGATAATGACAAAGGTAAAACTAGTAACAATAAGAGTAATGACAAATGCTTCAAATGTGGTAAATTTTGTCATCATGCTAAGGATTGTAAAGTTAAACCCCGGATTATCTCTTTAGGATTATCTGATGAAGTCATAGAAAATATTCACAAGATCTTAGAATTAAAAGACACTGATTTTGAATAGTCAGATAATGAATTAAGTTCATCTCCTTGTGAGTCTGATAATGAACAATCTGATTCTCCTGATGTAATGTTAGGATGTCAGGATGAGTGTTGTAAAAATAAGATAGTTAGTGTGTTAAAAAAAAAAGCAATTCACTAGAAAATTTATATTAGAAATTTGGCACATAATTACCCTTCCGTACATTGAGGATTTTTATAAATATTCTAGTATGCCTACTACAGCTAGACCTATTCCTATTAAGGCTAGTGACCCTACTAAGGTTAAACTTTACCAAGTAATTTCTCATTTGGTCATTATTTTCAACCCATTTTGTAAATTTTCAAAATGATTATGTCCTCAAGACATATTCACATGGTTATCAAAGTCAAAATATGCTTCTTTCACTACAAGAAAAACGGCATATATCGGCGCTTATTTTCCGGCGTTTCAAGAAATGCCTGTAATGTATGTCGTTTTGTGTTAAATGTTACTAATTATTAACATTTTGTACCAACACCGATAATTACCGGCGTTTTTGAAACAATGTTGCCAATTAACGGCATTTGTAGAATACAAACGCCATCAATTTACGGCGTTTGAATAAAGTGCCGTTAAATTATGACATTTGATTTTTGTAATTGCCAGTGTTTCAATTTCCTGCTAATATATTTGGGCGATTAAGCTACCCAATTACCAAAAATAAAAATAGAATTTTAGTCCAAAATCCCTAATTTGAGATCTTATATATATAAAGGTAACCCCGACTTTAATTTTTGCTAAAACTCCTCCAATAATGAAACATAATTACTTCTAATCTTTTGACTAAATAAGGTGTATTTTTTTTTGGACCAATTTGCCCATCACTGCTTTTTGGCAGTGTATACGTTTCTAGAGAGAGAGAGGGGGGGAGGGGGTTGTCTAGTGATCACCATCGCCTATCGTCCACTGCCATTGCCACCACTGGAGATGTTGCTGGCGACCTGAAGTGACGAAGATGAAGATGGATGATTTTGGTATTTCGTTCGGCGCTCCTCTGACGAAATCATGTGATCAAGTCTGATTTGGATGTTAAGTGGAGTTCTCCATATGTCCTTATACAAGGTTGGTTTTAATTGGTCTTTTCTGGAGAAAAGAATGAAGATAGATCCAATCAAGTATTGTAGCTTCATGATCAGCGAATCATTTTCATAAAGTGTTTGTATGTATATGTATAATGGTATATGTGTATCAAAGTGGGTATGATCTTAGGCTTTGTTTGGCAAAATGTTGTCCTTTATTAATTAAACATTTTTTGGTTGTTAATTACACCCATAATATTCATAACTATGCAAATTGGTTTAGGGCCTGTCTGGCAAAGAGTTCATCTTTTCCCAAGTTTCAAATTTCACATGATTAGTTATGTGAAATTTGAAAGTTATGTGAAATTTTACCTAACTTCTTATGTTAAAAAAGTTTTGTAAATTTTATGCTGAAAAAAGTTGCGTGAAATTTCATGAAAAACAAAAGTGAGTTAATTTAAATTTTGTTTGGGAGGAAGTTTTTGGCTTTGCTTTGCTCTTTGAGTTGTGTTCTTTTCTTTAGAATTTGATGTTCAGGCCTTGTGTTCATTGTAAGGAGTTTAGATTTATTTGAATGAACCAATCCTGCAGTTCTTTTCCTAAGATTTAAATCATGGCTTAGAAATGGACCGAGTTACAGATTCATTCTTTTATTGTTTAATTCAGGTATGTGAAATTTCATATAACTTTATTAATGTGAAATTTCACGTAACTCACGTGTAACTAAGGGTGAACGAGCTGAACCGAGCTTGATTGCGAGTTTTTTGAGCTTTCTCGTGAGCTTTGTAACGAGCTTTTTCGTATGCCCTTTAAAACTACACAGTTTAATGATAAATCAGTCATTTATCAAGTCTATTTATGAGGTTTATCATATTTTCTCTAAAATTAAGTAGTTTTAATAAATATATATATATAGCACTATACAAGCTCTTTATCAAACTTATTAACAAGCTTTTCACGTTGCTTGCGAGCATTAATCGATCGTATTCATGAGCTCAACTGAGCGAGCCAAGCTAGCCTTTATCGAGCCGAACTTCGAGTCTTTGTTGAGCGGCTCTGTTTATGTCCACCCCTTCGTGTAACGTTATATGAAATTTCACTTAACTTTTTTTTTTTTTTTTAAAAACAGAAATTTCACATAACTTTGTTAATGTAAATTTCACATAGAAATTTTCTTTTTACAAGTTATGTGAAATTTCACCTAACTTTTTAATTTTAGAAATTTCACATACCAAGTTATCTGAAATTTCAGATGTTGTAGCGAATTTTACATAACTTTTTCTTTTCACAAATTTCACATAATCAGTTATGTGAAATTTAGATGCTAGAGAGAATTTAACGTGACTTTTTTTTTTCACAATTTTCACACAATCAATAATCTGAAATTTGGACGCTTGAGCAAATTTCACATAACCTTTTTTTTTTTTACTTTTTTTTTTTTCTCTCAGAATTTCATAGCGACAATAATAATATGTATATTTCATGTGGTTAGATGTTGGCTGTGGACTATGGAGTAGTGTAGTTGACTTTATTGTGGTTTTGTTTGGGGCCTTTTGTTAGGCACTTACTCTCTAAGGTGATTTTTTTCATAGTTTTTTTTTTCCAAAGTTTCATACCGACACTGGTAAATATTTGAAAGACCTCAATTGTAACTTTGAAAGTTTAAAGGACAAGACATAAATTTTGTCAAATTTCACACAGCTTCTTTCATGTGAATTTCACATAACTTTCTTACTCCTTTAGGCCTCGACATTTTATGTCATTCCATGTGACCATTAATTATTTGAAATATAAGTAGTTATGTGAATTTTCTCATAACATAATGTTATGTCTTGGAAACCAATTGGGATACAAAATTGGGAAAGCATAACATTACCCATTTAAAAAAGTTATGTAAAATTTGACATAACCTGTGGGACCGCCTGTGTTGGACACCAATTGGGATACAAAATTTGGAAAAGCATAACATTGCTCAATTTGAAAAGTTATGTGAAATTTCACATAGCTTTTTTAGAATGAAATTTCACATAATTTTTTTTAGCATGAAATTTCACATGCATCACTCTTTTATTCAAATTTTCATATCAATAATGGTACTTGTTTGATAGATCGAGTCGAGTAGATTCTAAAAATATAATTTTTAACAAAAAATTATGCTTAGATTAAAAGTTATGACGTAAGTGAGATTAGTAGGTTAGAGAGTTAGTAACACACACACAAGGGGGTTGGGGGAAAGGAAAAAAAAAAAAGTCTCCCTCATTTTGCTCCCCGAAGGTACATTCGAACCCACAACCTCCCCCAATGGGAGATGGACCTTGGCCAATTCGGCTACAGCTAGTTGGTTATTTTATTTTTATTTTTATTTTTGTGAGAAACCCGGTTGGTTAATTTTTAAAGTTCACAAACCTTTTTAAAAAGTTAGTTTAAATTTTATGAAAATTGACAACTTCTCCTTCAAAGCACAATATATTTTCATTCCTAAATTAATTGTAATACATTATATTCATTTTGATTAATATATCTAGACATTTTAGCCCAGTAGTTGCTTTTGCATCCTACAGAGTAAGGTAGTCTACCCCACCACTTAGAGTCCATAGGAGGTGGAGGTGCGAGGAAGGTCTAACCTTTATCAATACACAATAATACAGAAATGCACGGCGGTTTTTGTGGATGGGCAGTTTGGTAAAAAAAATCAGTTGGCCTTTCTCTAAAAAGATTTAGCGCGTGGAGTAAGTACTAAAATTGTCTTCTAGCGTAGACTTTTGGCTAATTGCCCCAAATAAAAATAATAAAAATGAGAGTTTTCATTTCCCTCCCAAAACCAAAAGGGAAAAAATGGAGAAATATTTTAGAAGTTTTCATTTCTCTCTCTCTAGTGAAGAGAAAAAGGAAAAAAAAAATAAAAAAGGCAGAGATCGCCGCTGATGCTAGCACGATCGACCTAGCCCCGACACCGGCGAGTACCGTCTGTCTCTCTCTCTCTCTCTCTCTCTCTCTCTCTCGCTCTCTATTTGTCCGGTGAGTACCTTCTTTCTCTCTACTTGTTAGGGTTTGACCAAAATGAGATTGTTTTGGAGTTTGATTTGTTGACGTGTTGAGGAACCCTAATGCTTGTTTTGATCTCTTCTTTTTGCCCACAATCATTATTTCACATTCTTATTTCTTGTTTATTTTATTAATGCTAATAGTATGTTCCATTTTTTCTTCAGCTAAATGATGAGGAGGAAGCTTCTCTCTTAGACATTTTGTTGTTACTTCATGCAAGTTTTATATTTGTACCTACATTCCAAAAAATTCCTGGAGGCAACTAAAATTATGTGTAAATTCGTCTTTATTTGAATTTGAAGCCTTCATCTCCTTAATCATAGTCAACGACCTTTTCTGACTATTGTAGTTTAAAGTGCAATTTGCTGCAGATTGATGTTTATTTTGCTGGGTTGTGTCTTGTGTTGATTTCTTTTGTTGGTTTTTTTTTCTTCTATTTCTAGAACATTGTTTGTTTCCATAGGTTTTAGTTTTGGTATTTTTTTGGTTTTGCATGTAAGGTGCTTGCTAAAAGTCATGAGAGGGTGTTTATTACAGTGTGCATCGGATTGGGTCTAGCACCCAGTCAGGCTATAAAGAGGGTGCCCTTTCTTTATTAAAGAGAGGACCTCTGTTTTAGCCGTTGGATCGTGTTTTCATTAATGGCAGTTTTGTCATTTCACAGTTTTTTAACACAATCCAACGGCCAAAACAGAGGTCCTCTCTTTAATAAAGAGAGGTGGCCCTCTTTAGAGAATCTGTGTATCTATCTATTCTAACTATATAAAAAGAAAAGCTTTGGATTATTGTTCATATATAGTGTTTGTTATAGGCTTTGTGCTCATGTTAAATTGTTGTTTCAGCTGCTCTGATTCCTACTCTTAGTGTCTAATAATTGGTTTAGTGTCTAATAATTGGTATACACGTGTCTCAGATTAGTACTTTAATATGTATACAAGTGTCTCTATATGATGTTGTTTCACTCAAGTCAATTACTTAATTTGACTTCCTTTTGTTAGGCAACACAGCAATATAATAGTTTTTTAATTGTGCAGGCAAATAAGTGCTTAACACACCCATAAAATTCATATACCTATGTTTCTTTGTAATCTTTTTGGTTGAATACATTTTGAGCTGATGTTGTGACATGATTTAATGTCAAATTCCAAGCACTCGTACAATTAGTTTTATGGAGTTTAGTGGTTAAGGAAAGCAATATTTTTCTATTTTGCAATGAGCTCATATAGTGTGTATAACTCGTGTATAGCACGTGTTATCGACTAGTTATATATGATATTCGTGAATGCCCCCATCTAGTGGAGAGTACTTCAGGAACCGTGATCTCCAGATGGTGCATACACTTACTAGTTTTTTTTTCTTTTCCTTTCTATTTTCTTTTCTTTTTATTTTTTTTAAACCTTTATACGCAGTAATCGGCCATGACTATATTGCTGATCTAGTGTTCAGGTGCTGCACCTAAGGTTGTGGTTTCATTTTCAAAATGTAATTTGTCATCTCTTGTACATTTGACCTTCAGATGGTATAAACATTAGCTAGTCTTTCCCCCTTGATCTAGTGAACAGGTGTTGACCTTATAGCTATACTTGCAAATTTCAATAATGCAATCTTAATCAGTGTTGTTGTAAACTTATATATATATATATATTGTATGTTTTTCAATGGCATCCTTGTCACTTGTGGGTACGTCTCTGTCTTTGGGATTTAAGTGAGTGGTTATTTACTTCTCTTGCATTTTTTTTTTATTATATTGGTTCTTACTTCTTTACTAAGGATTAAGTGTCCACTTTTGAACCACAAGGAGGTAAATTAAAAATGGGCCGCCTAACGACAACGGGGTAAAATGTATTTAACCCATTAATTTACTCTTAAAAATGTTTGTAAAAATATGATGAAATAGCAAAGCCTATGTAGATTTTAGTTTCAAAGCCTATGTAGATTTTAGTTTCAAATTTTCCTTTTTTTTTAAAGTCTTTCTAGATTACAAAGAATACAATCATATTAGTGTTGCAGTTCTATATATTCTTATAAGAGATTAGTATGATTAAATTTGGAATTTTAAACTTAGCTAAACCCAGTGCAAGTGGCGCCTGCCACTGCTTTTATTGTGATTGTAGTTTCACTAAAGAAAGGGAAGGTTCAAATGTTATGTGAATGAACAACTTAGAGAATATTTCCACACTTTACATTCAGGTACTTTAGAATGATCACTTTAATAATTTTTTACTTGACAACCCAATTGTAATAACTTTTGCACTAGTTATTGATTCTGATGGAATCAGAAAATAGAATTTTTATGTTCTTGCAACTTTTATCTCTTTTACTTCTTTTTTCTTTTGTTTTTTTTGCTTAACATGCTATAATATGGCAGTAAGAGTCCATCAAAGATAACTAAATGTACTTTAGACTTTAACTATGCTCTTGTTCTTAAATTATGTCATTGTCTCACAAACAAATAAATTCCAAGTAAATAAATGTACAAGCCCTGCACAGGAATAAATTTTTTGGTAAATTCCACCATGTGACCAAACAAATTGAAAGAAGCATTGAGCCAAATTCCATATGATAACCTTGATATATCGGATGAAGTTTGAGAACAGGTACTTTATCATCAACTTTTCCTAATGAAATTTGACAGAAAATTTAGGGGTTAATTATGACAACCTTGATATATCGGATGAAATTTGAAGCTACAGTATTTGATTTTCTTTCCTAATCTTTTCCCGCAACTGAAATAGTGAAAAAAGAATAGGCGAAGAACTACACATCCATACTCATATTTGTAGCTTCAATCAAGTACACATTTACGTTATTCTAGTAGTAAAGTATTATAGTCATTCTTGGATTCTGATTATTAGGCACTTCTTGGGTGTTTAGCTAATTGGATTCACATCACATTTTATTACTCATAAGGGACATTCATATTTCACTGGTTGCACAACTACATGGTGGTTTCCAACACCATACTAACTTTTATAATAGTAGATTTTACTACTTCTAGCCAGCAGATTTTATCATACTTAGTATGTTATGGTTAATGTAGTGATATAATGTATGTTACTGTTATTCAATTGTTAGTGGGTATGTTTTATCAAGATAAAGGTATTATCTAGTTTCAAGGTAAGTAATAGGGTTTAACTGATAGCTAAGGCACTTGTTATTTTAGGTCAGTAATTATTACAAAACTTATGTTTTTTCTAGGGCTGTCCAACTCCACCCGAGACCCGACCCAACCCGATCGACCCGAAGGATGTGAGTCGAATTTGGCGGGTGATGGGTGGAGTCACGGGTTTTGCAACCCACACCCGATGTCTTTCGGTTCGGATGTCGGAAGTTGCAATGCTAAAACCGCGAAACCCGACCCGACCCGAAGGAACTTAAAAACCCCCCAAAATTTTGTTTTTTTATACACACATTTTGATCTTTCCTATGTCTATCTCTTACATCTCTCATCAAAGACTAAAGCCCTAAGAGAGACACTCAATCTCAAACTCAGCCGTCGCTGCTAGTGGCGCGACCACACCTGAGTCGCCACTGCTAATGATGAGACCACACCGGAGTCACCACTGCTAATGATGAGACCACACCAGAGCCATCGTCGCCGCTAGTGATGGGACCACACCGAGAGCCTCTGCCGGTAGTGATGAGACCACACCGAGAGCCTTCGCCGCTACCGGTCATCTTCCCGTTCTCTACTCCGTCAGGTAGGTATGTATTCAGTAGATCTGAATCTTCTGATCTTATATGATGATTCTGATAAGATCATATGTGCATGTGGTCCAAATTTTTGCTTTTTTACTTTTATATTTTTTTGGTTATGGATCTACAAGATCTTATCTTCTTTTTAGTTTTTATTTTTTTTTTATGTTTTTATAATCAGATCTTATCTTCTGATCAGATCTGTGGTTAGTATAGGAAAAAAATTTCAAATGGTTTTTAGTTTTATTTATGTATGATTCATAGATTTTGAACAAATATAATTTTAATTTTAGATGAATTGTAGCTAATGAGAAATGTTCTGATCAGTCAGTTTCACCCGAACCCGACTCGAAACCACCCGAAATCGGCGAGTCGGTTTCACTCGAGTTCATGAATGGATGACGGGTGCAGTACACCAAACCTGATGAGATTCGGGTGGATGGTCGGGTGAGGGTCAAACCCGACTCACCCGACCCGTGGACACATCTAGTTTGATCCATATAAGATGTGTGTAAATTTGGTGAATCATTTAGTAACCTAGTTCATTAATATATTGGATTTTTAGATGTAACTAGTGAAAGCCCCTGTGACGTAGTGGTATTTTTGGTTTCTTCAAGGGTGCTCCAAATCTCCTTAGGCAAACATACAAATATACAATGCACCATCATTGTTTTCCCCTTTGCTTCCGATTCGCAATTCTTGTTTAAAAAAACACCTTGGGATTTCGTTTGGTTCGTGGATTTAGTGAGGGAAAGGAAAGGAATACACTTTTCCTTGTGTGGTTAATAAGGAAAGTAGTGAGGGAAATAAATTAGTAATGAACTAAGCTATTCCTTCTCTAACTGAGCCCGAGTGTGTTTGGGTGTGCAAGAAGGAAACATTTCTTATTTTTTGCATTTTCCCTTTTGATGTTTATTTTTTTGAATAAGACATATTTATGAATATTTTCAAGAAACAACTTGGCATGACCTGAAACCTCCACTTTCTACTTAGACTTGGAGACACTTCCTTGTACATTGGACTACATGGTCTCTGGCACCTGTTGTATATTAGTAAGGGTTAGAAGATGAAGGAAAGCGTGGGAAAGAGAGGAGGGATATTCGAAAATGATTTAGGGCTATGTAAATCTTTCATACCTTACACCTTACCACACACACACACACACACACATATAGAGACATGGATATACATATACTAGCACGATAAGAAGTACCAGACCTTGAGCCTTTGTTTGGTTTGTGAATTCATTGAGGGAAAAGAAAATAAGAAGGAAAACTATTTCCCTTGTGTGTTTCCTCCATGTTTAAATAGCATTAAAAATTCAACATTTTCAAAACATTATTATGACCTCTACAAAAGGGAGGAAGTTGACTCATAAGATTCAATTATTTTTTATTTTTTTTATTTTTTTATTTTTTTAAATTTAGGTCCACTATGTTTTATTCAAATATTATTCACTTATGTTTTATTGTTATACTTTTGTTTCTTTCTTGTAGGTTGAAGAGTTATAGTAGAAAAAACAAGAGCGTACTTTTGTTATGAGATAATTTAATTATTGGAAATTGTGGATTATTTTACTAGTTTTGTTTTGAATTGCATACTTAGAATGTATTTGATACTAAAAAGTGGAAAGTTTGAATGTTAGTGGAAATTGTTTTATGATTATTGTCTATTATCTTTTGATATTAAATAGTCTGTATTTCATTGGTACATCGAGTTATTGTATGGGGTTTAACAGAATTGATGAGAAAATGAGTAAATTTTTTTGCATATGAATACATGTTCACATGTTTATTGTGAAGATTTTCATTTTAATTTATGTGAAAATATATAATAAAAAAATACGGCATTTTTGAAAACGTGCCGGGAAAAAGTTATATAGCAGTAAATTCTCCAAATTATTGCGGCATTAGTCAAACGCCGGTAGGGGTGTCCATGGGTCGGGTGAGTTGGGTTTAGCCTCCACCCGCTCATCCACCTGAACTTGGTCGGGTTGGCAACATGTCACCCGTCATCCATTCATCTTGTCGGGTGAAACCGACTCGTCGGTTTCGGGTGAGTCGAGTCGGGTTCGGGTGAAACCCGAGTGTAAGATACAGTGTTGTTCTGGTTTTTTTTTTTTTTTTTTTTGTCCTTTCTTCCAAACATTTTGTGAGGCCACACAAATCCAAAAAACATGAACCAACAATTTAAGGGAAAAGAATTGAACTGATATATGGATTCTATATATGTATATATCGTGCTCAATCAAAAAGTTCACTGTATTCAAAGAATGGGGATGAATTGGGGCCTAAACCATATGAGGGTAGAGATGAGATTTAGGGCCATAATCAGATTAGAATAAGGGCCAAAATCCAAATCAAAAGAAGAAGAAGAATCAAGAAGAAGAAGAGTAGGATGGAACACACCTAAACGAGAGATCCACATCAAAATCAAAGAAGAAGAACCAAGCCATAAACCCTCAACACGAACCAGATCGGAGAAATTGTGGGCTTCCTTACTGTCCATCTCAAGAATCGATCCACATGAGACCACCATCTACGAAGCAAAAAGTCAAAAACATACACAGAAACCATTCAAGGAGGGTTTGATAGTGAGAGAGGGAGAAGGGTCTGGTAGAGATTGAAGAGTTAGAGAGAGAAGGCATCTTTTTTTGACTCAGGGAATTAGGCTGCAAGTGTAGAATATATAAATGTATAAAAAAAAATTCATGTATTAGTCGATCGGGTCAGGTCGGGTGAAGTCGGGTCTGCGAGTGGGACAACCGACATCCGAACCGAAAAGGCTCGGGTTGGCCTTATGAAACCCGTGATTCCACCCACTATCCGTGAAATCCGACTCATAGGGTTCGGGTCGGTCGGGTTGGGTCGGGTCTCGCGGGTCATCGGGTTTGTTGGACAGCCCTAAACGCCGGTATAAACGCCGATTATACCTATTATTAGAATTGGAAGAAGATTGTACTGAAAATATGTATATTGTAAATAACATTACAGTAGGCTGCCTTTATATAGGCTAGGAGAGAAAACCAAAAGGGAGGGAAAAAAGGGGAGTACAAGGAGAGTACAATAGTAGTACAACTAAACCTAGACAATGTCTATGATAAAATACATTGAGTATTGTACATTATTCTAACAGCTCCCCTCAAACTCAAGGTGGTAAAATGGAGACAAACTTGAGTTTGGAAATCAAATACTAAAGACGTACGGGTGGATGAGCTTTGATGAAGACGTCGGCAGTCTGATCGGTGGAGGAGACTAAAGTGAGATGAATGGTGCCACAAGAGAGGTGATGACACACAAAATGACAGTCGATCTCAATATGTTTTGTGCGTTCATGGAAGACATCATTGTGGCAATTCGAATAGCACTTTGGTTATCACAATGAATGGTTGTAGCAGAGGAATGATTGACCCCCATGTCTTCAAACAACCACCGTAGCTAGAGAAGTTCCTGAGTGACATGAGCAAGAGCATGATATTTAGCTTCTATACTTGACCGGGTAACAACAGTCTATTTCTTGTTGCGCCAAGAGATAAGAGAGTCACGCCAGAAGAAGCAATATCTAGTGGTAGGACGACGGTCAGTTGGATTGCCTACCCAGTCTGCATCTGAGTAGGCACGTAGCTCAAGAGAAGAATGAGCAAACAACTAAAGACCATGACACAGAGTCCCCTTGATGTATTTGAGAATGCGGAGAACTACTGCATAATGAGGAGAGCAAGGAACAGAGAGAAACTGACTTACAATATGAATAGCATAGGAGATATCAGGTCTGGTAACTGTCAGATAAACGAGACTTCCACCAGTTGTCAATATAAAGTAGGGTCATCCAAGAGTGTACCATCCATAGGAGTGAGCCTACAGTTAGGCTCCAGAGGAGTGGGGGCTAGTCTTGTTGTCTGCAAGTCCCGCTAGTGTAAGTAAGTTAGAGGCATACTTAGCTTGAAAAAGATAGTATCCGTCGGAATCGGAAGTGATCTCAAGACCCAGAAAATAGTAAAGCTTGCCAAGATCTTTCATTTCAACATGTTGGCTGAGATGGGTTTTGAGATCCAAGATTCCAGATGTATCATCTCCGGTGATAATCATGTCATCCACATAGAGGAGAAGAAGGATAATGCCTCGGTCAGTTCTGCGGATAAAAGGAGCCGAATCATATGAGCTGGCTCTTAACCCAAAACGTTCAACAATAGTGCTGAACTTTGCAAACCAAGCACGGGGAGCTTGCTTAAGATCATAGAAAGCCCGACTGAGTTTGCAAACTTGATGAGAATGATGATGATAACTAGGAGGCGGACGCATATAACATCTTTAATGAGTTCACTATTGAGAAATGCATTTTTTACATCCATTTGGAATAAATCCCAACGGCGAACTACAGCCACTGCAATGAGACTACGGACAGAAGTGAGTCAGGCAAAGGGGGCAAAAGTTTCCTCATAATCAATCCCATACTCCTGGGTAAAGCCCTTGGATACTAGGCGAGCTTTACAGCGATCAATGGATCCATCTGAGTGAGCATGATATTTAGCTTCTATACTTGATCGGGTAACAACAGTCTATTTCTTGTTGCGCCAAAAGATAAGAGAGTCATGCAAGAAGAAACAATATCCAGTGGTAGGACGACGGTCAGTTGGATTGCCTGCCCAGTCTGCATCTGAGTAGGCACGTAGCTCAAGAGAAGAATGAGCAAACAACTAAAGACCACGAAACAGAGTCCCCAAGATGTATTTGAGAATGCAGAGAACTACTGCATAATGAGGAGAGCAAGGAACAGAGAGAAACTGACTTACAATATGAATAGCATAGGAGATATCAGGTCTGGTAACTGTCTGATAAACGAGACTTCCACCAGCTGTCAATATAAAGTAGGGTCATCCAAGAGTGTACCATCCATAGGAGTGAGCCTACAGTTTGGCTCCAGAGGAGTGGGGGCTAGTCTTGTTGTCTGCAAGTCTCGCCAGTGTAAGTAAGTTAGAGGCATACTTAGCTTGAAAAAGATAGTATCCGTCAGAATCAGAAGTGATCTCAAGACCCAGAAAATAGTAAAGCTTGCCAAGATCTTTCATTTCAACATGTTGGCTGAGATGGGTTTTGAGATCCAAGATTCCAGATGTATCATCTCTGGTGATAATCATGTCATCCACATAGAGGAGAAGAAGGATAATGCCTCGGTCAGTTCTGCGGATAAAAGGAGCCGAATCATATGAGCTGGCTCTGAACCCAAAACGTTCAACAATAGTGCTGAACTTTGCAAGGTAAGCATGGGGAGCTTACTTAAGACCATAGAAAGCCCGACTGAGTTTGCAAACTTGATGAGGATGACGACGATAACTAGGAGGCGGACGCATATAACTTCTTTAATGAGTTCACTATTGAGAAATGCATTTTTGACATCCATTTGGAATAAATCCCAATAGTGAACTGCAGCCACTATAATGAGACTACGGACAGAAGTGAGTCAGGCAAAGGGGGCAAAAGTTTCCTCATAATCAATCCCATACTCCTGGGTAAAGCCCTTGGATACTAGGCGAGCTTTATAGCGATCAATGGATCCATCTGAGTGAGTTTTTGATATTGTTAACACACTTGCATCCCATAGCATTTTTGCCATTTGGCAAGTCCACCAAATCCCAAGTGTGATTCTGTTCTAGTGCCTGCAATTCATCATCCATTGCTTTCTGCCAAAGAGGATTAGAACTAGCCTCACAATAAGACTAAGGTTCATGATGAGAAAGAATGGTAGAAAATGCAACATATTCACGAAGAAGAATGGAAGGAGTTTTTACCCTATTGCTTTGGCAGAGAGGTGGATCAGGTGCAGGAGTGAATCCATCAGTCGGAATAGGCAACTCAAAAGACAGCAAGTTGAATGACTCAGTCAGGGTATCTGTGCCAGAGGATGATGGAGATGGAGATGGAGATGGTGATGCTAATGGAGGTAGTGTGTCAGGAGGTAAGGCTGTATCAGTAGGATCCAGGAATAGGTCTGAGAAAGGATCAATGAAGAGGAGAGGGGTTCCATCAGAGGATAGGTAAAACTTGGATAAAGAAGCAAACATCTTATGTTCCCAGAAGATAACATGTCTAGACACTCGAAGACGCTTGGAGTAAGGATCCCAACATCGGCATCCCTTATGTTCAATACCATATCCTAAGAAGTAGCATTGCCGGGATCTAGACTCTAGTTTTGTGCGCTCATGCGATTGTAGGAGAACAAAACAGGCACAACCAAAAACTTTGAGTGTGCTATAGTCAGGGGGCTTGCCATAGAGACGTTCATATGGGGATTGATTTTCAATGACTGGAGAAGGAACACGGTTCTTTATGTAAACAGCTGTAAGTGCAGCCTCCCCCCAAAAATGCTCAGGACATGAGGTAAAGGTAAAAAGAGTACGAACAGTGTTTAGGATATCTCGATGTTTGTGCTTAACCCGTCCATTTTGTTGGGAGGTACCGGGTCAAGAACGATGTGGAAGAGAACCATGTTCTCGACGAAAACTAAGGACTCCTAAATCAGTATATTCATCCACATTATCAACACGAAATACTTTGTTATCACATGAGAATTGAGTTTTAATCATATTGGCAAAATCACAGTATAACTGAGGTAATTCAGGCCGACTATGCATAAGAAAAATCCAAGTATAACGAGCATAATCATCAATAAAAATCATAAAATATCTGGAGCCTCCTATAGTGGCAGTTGGTGAAGGGCCCCAAACATCAGAATGAATTAAATCAAAAAGAGCCAAGGAAAAAGAATCACTTTTATTAAACGGTAATGCCGATTGTTTTGACACTTGACAGGGAATACAATCAAAATGTTCCTTATTAACAAAACTTAACTGACCACTAGATGCTAAAGTGTGTAGGCATCTGACAGAGGCATGCCCAAGACGAGAGTGCTAGAGACTGAGTGATGGACTGGAGGTGACTGGAGGAGTTATCTGAGTGGATGAGGAGAGGTGTGATGGAATGTGAAGGTTGAGGAGCTTAAAGAGTTGTCCAACCTTACGGCCTATCCCAAGTGTCTATCCTATCTATGGATCCTGCATACAACAACCAGAAGGCGATAAAAGCACCATAAGATCAAAATCACAATTGACCAACAAAAACAAAGTTTAGATTTAAATTGGGAATGCAATATGCATCTAGAAATGAAGTATGGTATGGAAACCTGTCCTATATGACTAATAGACATAGGAGTGTAATTAGTGATTTAAATGGTTGGTGTATGAATAGTAAAATGTTTGGTAGAGAAGAGAGTAGGATCAGGTGTCATATGATTACATCATCCAGAGTTGAAGTACCAGGATGAATTACCTGACATGATTGATAGGACAGCAGAAGATGAATTACCAGAATGGGCGAGAACTTATTTGATTGGCAAGAGCAGAGGATGATGAATCGCCAGCAGTAGTAGCAGCAGATTTGGAAGGACCACCTCGAGCCATGAAATTTTGTGAGTGTCTTGCAGGATTCTAGAAGTAGTCAAACAGAAGGTGACCAGGGCCTTATTTTTAACAATATTTGTAACATCGAGTGCAGCAGTCTAAGAGTGTATGTTCGGGTTTCCTGCTGTAGTTGCACCATTATTTGGAAGACCCAGAAGAACCAGAAGGTCCAGAAGTAGAGAAGTTATAATGAGTTTTTGGTTGAGATCCCCTGGGAGTAGCGAGAGTAGCATCAGATTGAGGGCCTTTAGGAGTAGCGAGAACATTATGGGTAGGTGGTGTCTTGCGAGTTCCAAGACAATTTTTCTCTAAGAGAAGTTTGGTAATCGCTTGATCCAAAGTTGGCAAAGGACTACGATGGGGGAGAGATGCACGAACATGCTCGAAGTCATCAGTGAGAGCCATCAAGAAGAGAACCAGATGGTGGCGATCTCGATAGGAAGAAAACTTCTCGGCACTGATGGCATCAGTAAATTCAGGTTCGAAATCCTAAACATACTGTATTTATCAGAGAAAGCTATTGATTATTTTCCCGGATTGTTGCTTCATGCAGTGGAGAGTGCTTAGAAGTTAGTATTGGTGAGCAAGATCAGCGGTGGTATAACACTTGGCCAGAAAGTCCCAAAGAGATTTGGCAGTGATGAATCTACTAAACTATATACTAATGGAAGCAGCACAAGTATTGCGGACCTAAGTAATAATTTTGTGATTCTTGCTATCCCAATCCTCAAGACGGTCATTAAATTTAGCTTTACCTTCTCCTTCGGCCGGTGTGGGCTCAGTGATATCACCAGTGATGATGCACCAAAGTTTGTGTCCCCGTAAAAAACTAGACATGGCCTGAGCCCAAATGATGTAGTTAGTACCATCCATAATGATGGAGATGGGTTGGGAAGCCTTGGTACGCTCCATACTGGAAAAGTGAAGAGCTGTGTGTTTAAGGTGGAGAGTTAATTCGGACAGAGAGGGTATGTTAGGATGGTGGTAGTTGATTCAGACAGAGAGGGTATATTAGGGTGGTGGTAGTGAGGCCGGTGAAGAGAGGGTTGACCGGTGGTAGTAGGCCGGTGTGGATAGGGTTGACCGGTGGTGGGGTCAGCGTAAAGGTCTTTTGTGATCTGGTGTAGTGTGCTATGGTCTTTTGTGAGGGTTGATCAGTGTGGTGTGGGGTCGGATCTGGCATGGTTGAATTGATTGTGATGATTGAGTTGATTATGATCTGAGTGATGAGGTTGGATGTCTACTGTGTTGATTATAATGTGGCTGAGTTGTAAGTTTGATGATGGGAGAATTGGAATGATGATTATGTTGGCTAGATTGATTGTTTGGTGGGGTCCAGTTGGAATGATGGGGTGAGAATGTTAACTGAGAGGGTTGGATTGATGTAGCAGCAGCAGGTTTGTGATGAACAGATAATCGGTGATGGATTAGGGCTCTGAAACCATATTAGAATTGGAAGAAGATTGTATTGAAAATATGTATATTGTAAATAACATTACAGTAGGGTGCCTTTATATAGGCTAAGAGAGAAACCCAAAAGGGAAGGAAAAAAGGGGAGTACAAGGAGAGTACAATACAACTAAACCTAGACAATGTGTATGATAAAATACATTGAGTACTATACATTATTCTAACACCTACGGCATTTTTGTCAAGTGCCAATAATTTATGACATCACTTTAGTCAGCACAATGAAAATTGCCGGTTAAAATGCCAACTATGTATATGCCGACACTTTTTCTAACTATAGCGGCACTTTTGAAACACCGGTAAATATCAGTTTTCTTGTAGTGTTTCACGTACTATTATTAACAGTATAGTCAAAAGTTTTATTCCCATCCCTTTTCCTCAAATTACTAACATCAATTTTGATGTTTCAGCAATGTCTTTGTCTAAGGGAAAAGCAAAAGTTATTACTACGAATGAATATCCAAGGAAAGATTTTACTTTTACCCCTATTGATGGTCATACATCCTCAGTCACTTTACAATCAATTCAAACCCCAATGAATAGATATCCAGGCATGACATGTGATTTGCCTGAAAAATCCGTGGTCATCCTTGATAATTTATATTCAGCTTTTGAAAAAGGTCACAACGCCTATTTGGAAAATCAATGAAGAGATTTGAACCTCTCTTGAGAAAGGTTCAAAAACAGAGCCAAGAATAATAGCCCAAGCCAATCAAACTGATTAAGAAAAGGAGTGGATTTTCAAAAAGAGTTTTGAGAATCAAAAACACAGAAAGAAGGAATGGCTACAAGAACAAACACACCAATCGGGTCTGGGCTCTGTTACCAATGGGGGAAGTAGACATTAATTAAATCTCAAAGTAGCAAACACTGAAAAAGAAAGACAGATAAATAAAGAAGAAAATAAAATAAATAAAACTTACAGATTGGATTACTGGGAATGGATCACTGAATTGCTCAGTGTTTACATCAAGTATTACAAATTTGAACTTAAGATGAATTGAATAATTACAATGAGAAGTATTATTTCTTAAAGAATAATCTCTAGAAGTTCTCTCAAAAAGCTCTAAAGGCTCTGCCTGTGACTGGGTGCTGGATAGGTTACTTATAGCATCTGAAAGGGTCCTGTTCAACTCGTGAATGCATTGTGAGCTGTAAAGGTCTTCTAAAAAGCTGGGATGTCACATGAGGTTATTGTAGATCAACTATATTCTATCGGTAACTGTTTAATCACATGGACTAAGTGGAATCTAAAAGGCCTGTTAGTTACTGTGGCCGATAGGTAGATTTGACTTTTGTCCTTTTTACTGTAGTTTTAACCAAATTAATGGGAGTTTCATCAGGAAACTCTTGCTGTTTAACCAACTATATTCTATCGGTAACTGTTTAATCACATGTCTCACTGAAGCCATTAGATTCTTTACTTCTGTCATTGGATGCTCAATTATTCCTGACTTTCCTCATATGGGTTCTGAGCATCTTGGAATGCTGCACTTGAATAGGGATCATAAGGCTGTGCTGGAGAGCATGATCCTTCTGAACTGTGACTATTGTTTTCTTGATCAGTTTGACTGACTTGAGCTATTGTTTGTTGGACTAAAGCCATTAAATCAGCAGATGATAGCTTGGCTTTGGAGTCTGTCTTGGAGCATAACTTGGCCTTGGGGCTTGTGATTGTACATTTGGCCATGGGGCTTGTGATTGGAACAGATGGATTGCCTACTGGAGGAAATTCAAGGTTTACTTGTCTAATAATTCGTTGATGATCAAATTTGTCCCACCATTTAACTGAATATTGTCTTTGAACAGTGTTGTTCTGAATTTGATATTGCCATTTCAAGATCCATGGCATTTTATACTCACTTATGAACATAACCAGGATGGGAAATTGAGTATAGTGCTCAGTTATTTTGTACAGTAAAAGATGGAAATCTATTTTATCTATTTTTGACTTTGATATAGAATATATTAAAGAAAGTAACAATTCAATCCCTGACTTTCATACTCGTGAATTTTCACAGTGTAAAAGTGGAGGACAAGAAGTTATCCCTCCTATTGGACTAGTCAACAGGTACCAAGTACTTGGATCAATATCCAAGCCCAATTATCAGTCAGTGTTGGCCAGGCCAACTAGCAATCAATATATAGTCAATAACCCATTTGCTACCAAGCCCATTCAAACAATAGTCAGTAGGCCCATCCTAAACCCCAGATCAGACTATGTAGTCAAACCCAACCCAGGCTACCCAGCTCATTTATTCTTTATTGAACCACACTAGAATCATTATAAAAACCTAGTTGATTTGGTCAAACTCAACTTCCTCAATGGATGGCAGTTTATTCCCAAAAGCTCAGAAAAATCTCTTAGTTACTACAGAGACATCTTGTTCTCTACTGAGTCAATCAATATTAAGGCTATTACTGACCAGGGTGACAAGGAGAAAGATGTGATACCTGATCAGAAGGAGAAAATTTTATATCACTCTTTATATATTAAAATAATTATTTCCAGTAAAGATTGAGGTTCCCACCCATGCATCCTCAAGTCACTTCCTAATCAAACCCAGTACAATTAATTCGATTATATTAATGCCTGGTTCCATATTTTCTTCTACCAATCTGAGAGTTTTACTCATTCATGGTATGTTAATTTTGACACAAAATTCAAAAGTCAGTTTCCCACTTGGTTTCTCTAGCGGTGGTCCCGTCATGGCCCCACCCATGCCAGACTTATTCCCTAGTGATCTCCAAGATACAGTCAAATATTTCTCTACCAAATACAAAATAACTAAGCACCATACCCAGTTCCCATCCTGGTTATGTTCATAAATAAGTATAAAGTGTCATGGATCTTGAAATAGCAATATCAAATTCAGAACAACATTGTTCAAAGACAGTATTCAGTTAAATGGTAGGACAAATTTGATCATCAATGAATTATTAGACAAGTAAACCTTGAATTTTTCTCTAGTAAGCAGTCCATCTGTTCCAATCACAAGCCCCATGGCCAAATGTACAATCACAGGCCCCAAGGCCAAGTCATGCTCCAAGATAGGCTCCAAAGCCAAGCTATCATCTGCTGATTTAATGGCTTTAGCCCAACAAATAATATCCCAAGCCAGTCAAACTATTCAAGAAAACAACAGTCACAGTTCAAAAGGAATCATGCTCTGCAGCACAACCTTATGATCCCTATTCAAGTGCAGCATTCCAAGATGCTCAGGACCCATATGAGAAAAGTCAGGAATAATTGAGCATCCAATGACAGAAGTAAAGAATCTAATGCCTCCAGTGAGGCATCCAATGCTCTTTTGTGGAACAATATTAACCATGGGTAATGCATAAGTTTCTCGGTGAAACTCCTATTAACTTGGTTAAAACTACAGTAAAAATGACAAAAGTTAAATCTACCTTTCGGCCACAGTAACCGACAACTTTTTAGATTAAACTTAGTCCACATGAGTGAACAGCTACCGACAGAATACTATTGATCTACAGTAACCTCATGTGGCATCCCAGCTTTTCAGAAGACCTTTACAGCTCACAATGCATTCACGAGTTGAACAGGACCCTTTTGGAGGCTATAAGTAACCTCTCCAGCACTCAGTCACAGGCAGAGCCTTTGGAGCTTTTTGAGAAAAATTCTTAGAGATTCTTCTTTAAGAGATAATATTTCTCATTGTAATTATTCAGGTCATCTTCAGTTCAAATTTGTAATACTTGATGTATACACTGAGCAATTCAGTGATCCATTCCCAGTAATCCAATCTATAAGTTTCAGTTATTTCATTTTCTTCTTTATTTATATGTGTCTCTCTTCTTCAGTCTTTGCTACTATGTGTTTTAATTAATGTCTGCTTCCCCCATTGGTGTCAACTAAACTACCACAACTCACTCATTTTTTAGCCTCTTGAGTAATTGTTTTTCGATTTCATGTATTTTTCGAGGAGTTCTGCTACAGACACCGACAATTTGCACCGAAACGGATGGCACTGATCAATCGGTGCACCTTTTTAGTGCAGATGTTCAGTGCCCCAAGCTTTTCCATTTTTCGAGATCTACACAATATAGTTGAAAATTGTACAAAAGAAAGCAATTTTGAATCTCATTTTTTGATTTTATCTGACAAAACAGAAAATAGATGATATTATCTGTTTTAACAGATGATATTAATATTATCTATCAACTTTAAACCACCATATCTTAATTGTTTTTGAGCTTTTTGAGTGATTTTTATTTATTTCACGTATTTCTTCGAGATCTACGCAATAGAGTTGAAAATAGTCCAAAAGAAAGTATTTTTGAACTTTTGATTTTATATGTCAAAATAGATATTTTAGCTGTCAAAACTGATGATAAATAATATTAATATTATCTGTTAACTTTAAACCACCAAAACTTACTCGTTTTGAGCTTTCGAGTGATTTATTTTTCATGCTTTTCTTCGATATTTACGCAAAAGAGTTGAAAATTGTATAAAAGAAAATAATTTGGAACCTCATTTTTTATTTTATCTGTCAAAACAGATAATATTTATGCAATAGAGTCGAAAATTGTATAAAAGAAAGTAATTTGGAACCTCATTTTTTATTTTATCTGTAACTGTTTTGACAGATGATATTACTATTATCTGTCAACTGTAAACTACTATAAATCACTCGTTTTTATTTTATTTTAAATTTTTTTTTTGCCTTTTTGAGTGATTTTTTTACTTCATGTATTTCTTTGAGATATGTGCAATAGAGTTAAAAATTGCAATAAAAAAGTAATTTGGAACCTCTTTATCTGTTTTGACAGATGATATTAATATTATATGTCAACTAAACTACCATAACTCACTCGTTTTTTTTAGCCTTTTTGAGTAAATAGTTTTTTTGATTTCATGCATTTCTTCAAGATCTACGCAATATAGTTGAGAATTGTATAAAAGAAAGCAATTTTCAACCTCAATTTTTTATTTTATCTGTCAAAATAGATAACATATGATATTATTTGTTTTGACAGATGATATTAATATTATCTGTCAACTTTAAACCACCATAACTTACTCACTTTTTAGCTTTCTGTGTGATTTTTTTTATTTCACATATTTCTTTGAGATTTACGC
Source organism: Hydrangea macrophylla (assembly GCA_033977485.1). NCBI lineage: Eukaryota > Viridiplantae > Streptophyta > Magnoliopsida > Cornales > Hydrangeaceae > Hydrangea > Hydrangea macrophylla. Next base: position 102,881,260 of record CM066994.1, read on the forward strand.
AATGGAGTAGAAAATTGTCCAAAATTAAGTACTTTGGAACCTCAAATTTTTTTTATTTTATTTGTTAATATTTAGCTGTCAAAACAGATGACAAGTAATATTAATATTATTTGTTAACTTTAAACCACCATAACTTACTTGTTTTTGAGCTTTTTGAGTGATTTTTTTTTCATGTATTTCTTCGATGTTTACACATTAGAGTTGAAAATTGTATAAAAGAAAGTAATTTGGAACCTTATTTTTTTTTATCGGTCAAAATAGGTGATATTATCTGTTTTTTATTTTGTGATATTAATATTACCCGTCAACTTTAAACCACCATAACTCACTCGTTGTTTTAGCCCTTTTGACTGATTTTTTTTATCCCCTATATCATTTTTCGAGATCTGTGCACATATGGTGCCAATTTAATGAAAGGAGCATGTTTTTATTATATTTATACCAAAAAAACACAGTTTTTCATATTTGTTTAGTTTTTAGTTCTTTTCCCCAATTTCTCATGGTCAATTTTGATCTCGGTTGATCGATACAATTTGTTGATTCTAAAGCATCAAATGTTATGGAAAACAAACTTATACAACAAAAGTTAGAGCAGTTTGAAGTTTTTAGGCATAAAAGGACCTAATGAGTTAAAGAAAAGTAGCATGTGTTTTAGCTTGAAATGATTTTATTTGAGGGAGCTATGGTCGAAGCCTCCCTTTGTTTTTTTTGTTTTTTGTTTTTTTTTTTTTTATAACAAATATCAATTAAGCATATCAATAACATTCACATTGAGGGAGCGCTAAATTTTGTTTTTGTTTTTGTTTTTTTTTTGAGTAGTGGGTCCACCAATTAGGTCTTCCTACTCCGAAATGTCAAGGGTCATACTCGAATACAAGATCTCTTGGCAGGGATCCAAAAAATCTTACCATATAACCACACCTAGTGATGGGGTCATAGCCTTTTTTGGCAGTTTATCTTATTAATTAATGAAGTTTTGTCACACACCTAATGACCTAACCATTATTATCATTATTTTTTTTGTTTTTGTTTTGTGTTTTATTGTTATTATTATTATTATTTAATTATTTTTCATATTTACCAAGATCGGGATTGGATACACACACTCCACACACACACACACACACACACACACACACACACACACACTAGCCCTAACCCAACTCCAAAGCTCCACACTGGCTCACAACAAAGCCCAACAAGGGTCACTTATTCCAACTGAAGAATAACTTGAGGCAAGCAACTATAATACCCTAGAGGGATTCGAACCCTCTCCCTCCGGCCTCCCCACTAAGAAGAGAGAGACTATGCCAATTAGACTACAGTCCACTCAGCGACCTAACCATTATTTGATTATATAATTTCTGAGATATGTTATTTTACTTTTGGACCTATCTTATATGGCACATAAATATTAACTTGAAAAATAGTAGGTAGATTCCAGAAACACCGATTCTAAAATGAGAGATTATAAGGATTCAACCACCACTAATTGTTAGTTGGCTAAACCACCTTTCGCTATCTTGTACTGGCCTTAATTATTTTTTTTTGGGGGGGGGGGGGGGGGTTGTGCTTTGAAATTAATAGTTTTATTTAAGTCCTTTGATTTTTACATCTATTATGGTAAAGAACAATTAATGCTAATTATTATGAATTAAAGAGCATTCAATAAGTGCCTTTAACTGAAATTAATTCAGTTCAGTTGCCCTTAACTTAAGCCGATACCCGATATGACTGTAAAAGTTCACAAGTGAAACAATTAATCTAAGAGGAATCAAAGTGAAATTTTAGAGTAAAAACTATTAGAGTTAGCTATTAGAATTAGTTTTATTAGCTTTAGTTTAGTTTAGTCTTTTACTTTATATTAGGGTAATACTATATACCTAGATATACTATTATTGTCTCTTCTTTTCTATTGTATTCATTCATTTAGTTTTCGTGTTATGATAAACTCCAGCTCTCTTTTCTCTTTTCCGTTCATTATTTTCTTGATTATTTGATATATTCACATGGTATCAGAGCAGGTTCGAATCTCATTCACGTTCTTCGCAGATCCATTTTTTCATATAATTCTGGTTTGTTTTTGGATTTCTCGCTGATACGGAATCGTATTTGGATCTCGCACTGATTCGCGTTTGTTTTTGGATCTGTCACTGATTCTGGTTCGTTTGTTTTGTGTTTTTGGATCTGTCTTTGATTTTGGTTCGTTTGTTTTGTGTTATTTAATTGCTTTGTTTTTGTAATGGCTGCTGAACGCGATGATTCACTTCAAGCGATTAGTGTTAAACTCGATGGAAAGAATTTTGTATATTGGAATTATGTGATGAAAAATTTTCTGAAGGGGAAGAAGATGTGGGGTTATATCAATGAGGATTTTAGTAAACCTACGAATGAAAAGGCTGATAAATTTGCAGAATTGCTAGATGTTTGGGAAACAAACAATTCAAAAATCATTACTTGGATCAACAACTCCGTTACTCCCTCGATAGGTATGCAATTGGAAAAGTTTGAATATGCAAAGGAGGTGTGGGATCATTTGGCTAAATTGTTTACATAGTCCAATTTTGCGAAAAGGTACCAATTAGAGTGTGATATTTGTGCCCTTGAACAAAAAAATTTAAGTATTCAGGAGTTCTATTCTACAATGACATATCTTTGGGATCAGTTGGCTCTCATGGAGTCAGCCGAATTGCGGGCGTTTGCACCATATATCGCTAGTAGGGAGGAACAACGTCTGGTTCAGTTTTTGATGGCTCTATGTGATGATTTTGAGGGCCCTCATGGGTCAATTCTCCATCGTAGCCCACTTCCGTTCGTTGATTTTGTTGTCCATGAGTTAGTAGCTGAGGAAATACATCCCAAGACTCAATCTGGAAAGGGAATTCTCTCCGACTATACTCCATCTGTTTTAGCAGCCCCTTTTTAACCACTGTCCAACAATCAGAATAAGCCTTACTCAAGAGTTGGTAGTGATGTATGCTGCTACTGTAAGAAGAAGGGTCATTGGAAGGCTCAGTGTCCTAGGTTGGATCGAGCAAACTTGCCCAATAGCAGCAACTAGCCCTCACATAGTCGACCACCACAACAACAGCAACCTCAACCTCATTGGAAATCTGACAACCAATCTCAGCAGCGTTCGTATAGGACTCCACAACCTAACACTGCAACAGTTGTACTACCATTAGACTTATTTGGACCCAGTTCCCCTTCCCCATCCACTCCGTCCATGGCCTCCCTTACTGAGCAATTTCAGAAGTTCCTTGCCACACAGCCACATGCTATGGTCACCTCTTCACTAGTTATGTCTTCAAGTATGTCCTCAAGTATTTGGTTCTTAGACTTTGGAGCTTCTAATCATATGTCACCTGACTTGTCGTCTTTTGCATCCATATGTCCTGCTTCCTCTTTGCCTGTTATGACTGCTAATGGTACTCCCATGCCATTAATAGGTGTTGGGTCTATTGTCACACCTCATGTATCTCTCTCTAGTGTTTACCACGTTTCCAAACTTACTATGAATCTGGTTTCAGTTGGTTAGCTTTGTGATACAGGTTACTTAGTATGGATATCGCAGTTTTGACTACCCACAGTTTATGTTAAAAATCTTTTCTAAATTCAAAATAAGTTGCCACTTTATTTTTTTAAAAGGAAAATTAAGAAATCATTTTAAAACTAACTGATCTTTTGTGAAACCAGAGATTAACTAGGTCCAGGGATTATGGAATGAGAGAGGAAAGAGTCCGACGGACTAAAACACCCTCTCTAATCCTATCTCGCGATAAGCCTCTACTCGACATCTTTTTAATCAAACTTTTAATCTAAGCATGCCCTCAACTATTACATAGGTATAAATATACATTACACAAGCATGTTGAAATGGTGTAAAATTGCTAATAACAAAATATCATTCATAAATCACATAATTCAATTAACAAGCAATATGATATGCAATAAGGAACTAGAGAACTTACTCGGGATCTAACCACGAATATTAAACGTGTAATGGATGCACGAAAACAAAACTTAAGAAAATGTCTCTAATCACATATACATATAAGGAAGGAGCCTAGGCTAAGGTGTCGCATATGAGGTTTAAAATCAATTAAAGTCAAAGAAGTAAATCAAACTAGAAAATGGGTTGAGAAATTGTACCTCAAATGCGCTACAAAACAAAGATTAGTACGCATGCCTTGGTCAAAGATATCAAATAATCAACCCTAAGCTTCTAGCATGGAAAGAATTGACCTATTTATGAATTCCCTCTAATTAGTTGAAAACATATCACCTCTATAGATGTGCAAGTCTCAACTAGGAGCCAATGCAATGTCCATATAGAAGTGATGTAATCCCAACATGATTATAATGAATTCATAACTAGGTTCAATTGAGGACAAATCACAATTAAAGTTAGACCCTAACTACAAGCATCATTATGCATGGATGAATGTATGAATATAAACAAGAATGGGGTATTAACTAATCATTAATTTGGATCATCTAGCCTCTAGATTTAAGTTTAATCAAACACTATCAAAGCATGGTTTAGGCCTTAACTCATGAAAATATCATTTGAACCATTATTTACAAGATTGGCCAAAGTTGTGACTAGATTATGAAAATTGCTGAGAGCAGATCAGGAATTCAAAAAAAATAAAAGGCATGGTTGCTATGTGTCACACCCCAACCCGCCTCGTGCGGATTAGGACACGTGTAACAATGCTACAAGAGTCCACATACATTAATTAGCAAAGAACCATTCGAATTACTAAAAATCACATGTATTTAACCAAATTAAACAACTCTATTGTTACAAAATAGGCCCAAGGGTAAAATGGTAATTAATAAGATATAGCAAATTTTATACCAAAAGATAGGTCTTTGAGTCCCGGTTCTAACGTAAAAAACGGCGCGCGAATCTGAGTTTTTTAGAAAGAGTTATGCACGTTTCCGTAAAAGGCGACGTGCTGCCAAATTTGTACGCGGATCGATCCGCCCTTTAAACCCGGATCGATCCGATTTGTCAAAAACTGGCAGAGACTTCCAAAAAAGGCCCGGATCGATCCAAGGCAAAAAGGGGGATCGATCCGGCTTACCAGAAGTCATTTTTGCTTGTTAAAAACCATGTTTTTCAAGTCCAAACATATCCAAACCATCTCCAAACTTCATAAAACTTTGGGAAACAACTCCAAACACATTTCCAAACATTTTTAAACATACACCAAGCATGTACCACATATCTACAACTAGAATTGGATCAAATCCACTCATGAACTCAATTCCTTTGAATCAAAATAAACTTTAAAGCTTTGGAACTCAATTTTCATTAAAAGTTCATAGAATTGATTGGGAATGAACTCAAGCTAAGCCAATATCATACACACAACCAAAACTTGTCCACAACACTAATGACATGATATAAACTTGTCTGATCGACTCAACACAATAACCTTCGTTTAAACAACCAAACATAGAAATTTGCATAAGTGTTTTCAACTTCACTCCAAAATCACCAAACAACGAGTTGGAAAGACAAAACCTCTCGATTGCAAGCTGAGAACTAACCAACCATTTTAGAAACCAATATTTACAACATTCTACAAGTTAGAAGAGAGTTCACATGCTCTAACCCAAAATCTCCCTTATCTCTCCCATCTCTTCCATCTCCCCACTCACAAGTCATGACTTCAAATCACAAGTTAAGGAACCCAAGCCACTAGTTACATATAACACAAGTTTAAAAACATATTTACAAGCTCTAATTCTCTTCGTCATTCCCGAACGCGTCACTTTCTCTCCGGATATTGCTCCGTACCTGCGGTGGTTGTTATGTACCACAACAGAAATAGGAAAACGGATTTCTTAAGCATTACGCTTAGTGAGCATTCTAAACATGATTGCATGTTTAACACGTGCAATGTTATAACTAACACATAAAGCACAACTGTAGTCGCCGAGTCACCGGTTATATGGTTCATTCAGACCCGAAGACCTCCCTTGGTCCCGTGGCCACTTCTATTCCTTGGACTTCCGTATTTATCGGATTCTTCCTCTTCACCACCCTTATTACTCCCAACAATGAACCATTTTCCCGGTGCTCATTGGCTACCACATAAGCAAATAAGCACATATACATGTATCAACACATAATCTCTATAAAAATTGATATGAAATTATTAATCTAACAACATAATAGCTTCTAAACATGGATGAATATCTCTAACACCACTTGAAGCTTTGAACACATTAAACCCAATCATTTAGTTTGTGTAGAAAACTCACCTCCCACAGATTCTACCCAAGATTAAGCTAGAGAAGTGCTGAATTTCCCCAATTAGAGCTCAATTTCTACCCCAAAGTGAATCCTACATAGTTTTAGATCAACAAATAGCGTCTATCAAGAACGGCTACCAGAAAACGTTTCCAAAAATGAAAACAATTTACGTGCATGTAACCCTCTTACCTCCACGAGTCCAAAAACGGTATCGGATCGAAAAACTGGCGAACGACGGCGTTGGAACGGCAAGAAAACGGTGGCGAAAACCCGTCGTCTTCGTCTCGAGAGCTCTCGGTTCTCTCTTTTGGTTTAATTCCAGAACATATGAGACTAATCTCATATGACAACACACACATGCAACTTGGCATGAGGTGTCTCAACCTTATTTTAGCCATTTTTCATTTACACCCCCGAAATTTCTTAAGTTCTTATTATGAAATCCCCCAAACATTCCATTAACTACCCAATTATCTAATGAGTGTTTGTCTAAGTTCCATATGGGTCCCAACGTGGGTCCCACATATTTTGTGAAATTGCTACCGCACCTACTAATTTTAAATCTTTTTTATTGATACCCTTATAACACCAACACTACACATATATCAACATGTAATATGAAAGCATGTAAACACATATTCATGTAAACACATAAAATGCATTTAATCATTTAAAATGCAAATTACCATTTTACCCTTCGCTGGGTTCCATTTCAATACATGTCCCACCTCACTGGGGACTTTTCCAACTAGTGTCCCTCTCTGAACACTTTTTACATGGGCGAGTCCAAGCGTCCCCTTAATCCGTTTATACACTAATTTTACTAATTAATGCATATTAACACAAATAATTAACCCGTTCTCCGGGTACGGGTGTTACACTATGGTTTGATCTTGGTGATTCTTGGATACAAGATGCCTCTGTGAGTCTAGTTTTTAACCTAAAAAGAAAATCAAAATTTCAACGGTTAGATCTCTGGGGATTAAACAAATACTAGACATCATTTCGGACTTCATAACTCTCTGTCCAGAGTTCTTGTATGATTTTATAAAAATAGTAAAAAAAAATCAGAAACATTTAGATTTTTTTAGGGGATCTTATTAATACATCAAAATGCATATAAAAAATTATTTGGGATAAAAAAATGTTTGATTAAGGTTCTGATTTACTCATTTCAAAAGGGTGTTGTTGTTCTGATATTCTGGACAGATTGTTGTTGCTTCCCAAAATCCATGACCAAACCATTTTAACCATGGAATCTTGTTAAAACAAAAATTACAGTGGTAAAACTTTCAATTATAAACACTTTCCCGTTGATTTCATTCAGTTTCGATGATTTGATGTTTAACTCAAAATCCTTGATCAAAGGTGGTCATTAAATTAACTACACCATTTGCCAAGTTTAACTTTGTTTGTTAACTCCAACTATTAAACCATGAAGTTGGACTTAAGCCAAACTACTTCTCCTACCATTTGATGGTCATTGGAGACTAAGGACACTTAAACTTGTGGATTTAAATGAAGTATGAAAAAACTTCATAAAACCTCAACACAATGAATCTAAACCATGGAGATAAGTTTAGACTCAAATTATTCCTCCTACCATTTGATGGTCATTGGAGACTAAGGACACTTAAACTTGTGGATTTTAATGAAGTATGAAGAAACATCATAAAATCCCAAGGTAATGAATTCAAACTATGGTGAAAGTTTGAACTCAATGCACTAGTATCAACCTCAATCCTCTCATGAATCATGAGCTCATAAGAATATTGAGGGATTCTAAACACAAGGATTCAAGTAAGACATTGAAAGTCTTATGAATCTAAAAAAAAAAAAAAGACACAGTCAAAAGAAAAGAAATCAAAGTTCAAGCAACATCAAATTCCAAGATTTATTTAAACTTTAACCCCAAGGCTATTTTGATCCAAACTAATGAATGAGAGCTCAATCACAATATATGTGGTGTGTGATGAAATGAGGTGGGAATAGAGGTTTTGAAAATGTGTAAAAGATCCTAAGTATCTATATATTGTGATTGAACTTGGATGTTAAAACTAAGTAACTTAGAGTTTACCTCTAATTATCCTCAACTCCTTTAGATGCTTTGAGATCTTCCAAGAATAATGATCAAGCTCTTCTTCTAGCTCCTTCTTTTAATTCCACTTCTCTCTTAATTTTCAAAGTTTTTGAAAGAGAATCAATATTAGGATCCTAACACTCTAAATTCCAAGTCCCTATTAATGGGATACACATCCTCTATATATAGGCAATCTTTGGAGGGTTATTTTGGAAAATTCACAGCCAAAACCCTAATTTTGCCCGCCTTTTGAAGGTATAAACCGACCTATTTTAGGACAGGCTATCACAAAAATGCGGCACTCGGGAGATATCCACGGCACTCAATGAATGTCATTGCGGCACTCATTGTTTGCTGGAACGATATTCAAAGAATGCCACATCGGCATTCACGGAGTGCTGCAGACAACTCCTCGGACTGCCATTTTTTTCGTGAAAGTTCAATATTTGCGGCATTAGTGAAATTCGTGGCATTCATAGAGTGTCTTTTCGGCACTTCGCAGAGTGCCGTACGACATCCCGTGACTGCCACAGAACTTACCATATGCCGTTTTCCTCTCTTTTCTTTTTTGTTTTGAATTAAAAGAGCCTTCGAAAGAGCTTGAATCACCTTTGGAAGTCTTGGATTAGTCAGACGCTTGTCATCATTGGATCTTAAAGGTAATACTCCACTTAATTTGATGTGTGGTCAAAATTGGGGTGTCTACAGTTTACCCCTCTTCGACGGAGCTTGTGGAGCAATGCGTGTCACAAGTGAATGTCGAAGCCTGTGTGAAGACAAGCCTTTGACCAGACCGTCGAATTTAGGTAAAAAAAAATAAAGTGCATTGCAAAAACAGCTGCACAAACGGTTCATGTCGGTCGTGCTCAATGGTGAGCTGCCTACGCATCCTTTTGGGAATCAGACCAAGACGTAGTTTGGGCCAGGGATAAACACACACAAGTACAAGTAATTATACGGATGGATGCACTTATCCTGTCGTGATGCACGTGATCACGCAATGATGGTTGTCAATGCAATTTCATGCTCTACAAATGATGTGATTCGACAATTGTGCTATCGCGACGTATCTAGAGGCAATCCAAACCTCATGCTCTTCAATGCTCTCGGTCACTCCGACTTAGAGATGAGTTATTTTTAAAGTTCAGAGTTTGTGATTATCGGGTTGACTTTTTTCAAGATTTGTGACTAATCTGACCAGTTAGACGAACACAATTGGTTGGGTTGTGCTTCGCGACTTAGACCCCAGTGTCAATGCGAGTTTGCTCTGAAAATCTACAGCCCTTTGCCCCGTCGGATATGTTTGCTCTGAAAATTCGCTGCCCTTCGGCCTCTTCGGATATGTTTGCTCTAAAAATCCGTAGCCCTTCGACCCTGTCAAATATGTTTGCTCTGAAAATCCGCAGCCCTTCGGCCCCGTTGGATATGTTTGCTCTGAAAATCCACATCCCTTCGGCCCCGTTGGATATGTTTGCTCTGAAAATCTGCAGCCCTTTGGCCCCGTCGGATATGTTTGTTCTGAAAATCTGCAGCCCTTCAGCCCCGTCGAATATGTTTCCTCAAAATTTTCAAAATCAGGGGTCAATCAGACCCAGATCATTTCAATTTTTAAAATCAGGGGTCAATCGGACCCAAATTCATTTCAATTTTCAAAATCAGGGGTCAATCAGACCCAAATTCATTTCAATTTTTTAAAAATCAGGGACCGAAAGACTCCGAAAGATATTTTTTGGGGACAAAAGCGCCAAGAGTGGGCAAAATCAGGGGGTTTGAATTCAAATTTTGGGGTTTATTTTGAATTTTGGAGGGGAAATCAGCGGCACTTAAACCGCTAAACTGGCGGCACACGCTTTGAAATGCGGCAGTCCGTGAATGCCGTACGACACTCATGGAGTACCGCTGTGGCACTTGGTGAGTGCCGCAAGGCAGTTCATAGACTCCCGCACACAGTTTCCAATGCGGCAGAATGCTTATACTCTGGTTTACTTCATTTCTTCTTTCCTTCTCACAATCTCTCCAATCTGAAGCTCTCTAGAGATTTTTCCTCTTTTCCTCACATTGATCCAAGGGATCCACAGGTAAGTTCTTCTCGATCATAATCTCAAAATTCTTTTTATTTTGGTTATTTTCTTGATTTTTTTCAAAATTTAACTCTCAGTTCACCCTCTCTTCTAAACAGGTTCTGGCTAGCAGCTCGTGGAGTAAGAAGAAGGCCAAGTATGTGGCCATTCCCCATTCTAATCCTACATTCTTGCTCCGGGATCCGGACAAGCATCTATCTGCATGGGCGTTCCAGCGATAGGTATACACGCCTCCTCTGATTCCCTTTCTACAATTCCTCTTCATTATAATCATTATGAATAAAATGCGTGATCAACACAACTTCAAAATGCCTTTTTGTGAACGCAAATGCTGTGCTTGTAGAGCTCTCGAGCGCTTCCAATGCTTTATTCAATGCTCATTCAATTTTTGTATCCTTTACCTTATTTGCCATGAACTTTATGAATGTAGGGACAAAGCTTCGTATGAAAATGAATGCTATGCCTGTGAATTTTTTGAATGTTTCACCTGTATCAATTTCATTACTTTTCCTTCAACTTTTCTCAAAGACTTTCGAATGCGATGCATGTTAACCAAAATTTCAAACATTCCTCATGAATATTGACCATTATGCTTGTGAATTTTCCGAGTGTTACAAACGCCCTTTCACTTGCTCAAAATTGATTCGAATATTTATGTTTTATAAAAAAAAAAGCGAATTTTGAATTTTGTGAAATCCCTTTAAGTACTTCTTTTGTCTTCCTCTTTCACTTATTCTTTCATTTTTTATTATCACTTCTTGTTTATATATTTTTATTTTCATTACTCTTTATTTTTTTATTTCCTTTCCTTCTTTCCTTCATTCACTTGTTGACATTTGAATCTTACAATTTTGCAGCTTTAGCCCGATGTGCTGAAAGGACACGGCAGCCTAACTCACGGTTTTGCCTGGTATGAGGAGTTGAGCGAGACCGTGAAGGGGCTCGTAAACGTAGCGGGTTTTGGGGACTTCGTCAAACTCCTGACGAAGAGCTCCAACAACTTGAGACAGATTCATGCCCTCTCTGAGCGTTGGTGGCACACCACCAACACATTCCACTTCTCGTTCGAGGAGATGACAATTACCCCGCTCAACTTCTCTATGATCACTTGGATCCCTTTTGGGGGGGAGTGCCTCTGCTACCTTGATATGTTGACGGAGTGGGACTGGGTGCTGCCTTTTCTAGGAGTCATCCCCGAGGAGCCCTTGGTCATAGCCAAGTGGTTCATGGATACGTTCAGAGTTCAGCAGGCTTTTTAGAGGAACAGATGGCCCGGGGCTTTATCATGTATATACTGGGGTTTTCTCTGTTGAGCACCAAGGGTAATCAGATCGCTTTGGCACTGGTGGGGTCCCTGGAGCAGATGGGAGAGATTTACTAGTACGACTGGGCCGGTGTAGGATTAGCCGTCCTGTACAGGCGTATGGGAGAGATTTCTCGAGACCAGCCGACTTCCACGAGCGGCTTCTGGAGGGCGTGGGAAGTATACTTTTCTCCTTTATTAATTTCCAATTCTGATTTAAACCTTTCATTCTTTTTTTAATTTCTTTTTCATTCTGAACCTCAAAACTTATGTTATCTCCTTTTTTTCTTTTTCGCAGATTTGGTCCCATGAGTATCTATACATGATGTTGCATGAGACGCGACTAGCGGATGCCCTTATCATGCCTCAGGGGCTGAAGTGGGTGAAGGAGCGAGTAGGGTGGAAGACTGGGGCTCATGATTTTGTCTCGTTTAGGAATTTCCTGATGAATCTACGAGAGTCGTACGTCCGATGGTAGCCTTGGCTCGACGTGCTTCCAAACGCTTCCCAGGGGATACGGGAGTCGGCTGGGTACAACCCACAGAGGATTTTGTTGGAGGGTCCGGAGGGTCGAGAGTGGTATCTAGGGGAGAGGGTGACCAGGTAGTCACTGGCGGCTCTGGGTTTTTTTGTGCCGCGTCCCCCACCTGAGTCCATGAGAGCCACAGAGACCCTCCAGGGTTCCGCACTCACGATCGCCTTAGTTGGGTCATCTATTCAGGATTTTCTAGAGTCCCCCAATGAGTACGAGGCCTTCTGCTCAGTCAAGCTGATGCCGAACTTCCCTCTGATGAAGTGACCCGAGTGAGTTACTTTTATCCTTTCAACCTTTCTTTTAGCTCTTAACCAAGCATGTGTATCTTCTCATTTGATTTAATTTTTCTTTGCAGCCCGTCCCTGTCGCCGCTCGGGATCCAGCTCTACTGCCCTGGGATTGGAGTGTCAAGACAGTTTCTTTTGGAGAGCAGGGCACGACCATGGCCCCTCGATTTCAGGCGGGTGCCCCCACCATTCCGCTACAGTATAACCATGTCCCGCGGGACTATGCGGAGGAGGGCTTGATGTATGCCCACATCATGCAGCAGTGGGTCCTCGGGCGAGCGTGGATGGTAAGAATTTATTCTCGTCTCTCACATTGATTTTGGCTGTCTCTTATTTACTAATCTTTATTTTCGGCTCTTGGTTTCAACATGAGGGAGCTCAGGCGACGGTCACGGCCCAACTGAGGGCCTAGGTAAAATCTCCACTCTACTTTCAAAATTTCATTTTATCTTAAGAACTCTCGAGTTTTACCTCCTCTCTCTTTTTAGGTGGAGGAGAACAGGGCGCTGGCCCAACAAGTGGGGGAGCTTCAACAGCGGTTTCAGCAGTTCGACATCAGTTTTAGCGATGCTCCTAGAGGTAGTGGTGCCGAGCGAGGTGGAGGTAGCGGTGGCGGTAGTAGTGGCGGCCGAGGCGGAGGCAGAGGAGGAGGCGGAGTTGGCGGGTTCGGAGCAGAGTCAAAGGAGGAGCCCCTCAAACGTGTCACGCTCCAGACTCGAGGTCGGGGCCGGGGTTGACCTCACATCTTTTATATTTTCTTTTACTTTCTGAGTGCTTCTGGAGAGGTCACACACACTTGGATGACTGTATATATACATATACTTATTTTGATGACAGCTATTGGATAGCCGGGATAGGATAGGCATCCGCACAACTTCATTTCCTGCATATTTTCATTTTGGTGATTGCGACCATGGCTTGGTCCCATATTTTATTGCTTACTGCTTTTTTTCTTATTCCTTTGTGAACATGGCTTGGTCAGGCACTTTTATTATTACTTTTTATGACCTCTGCAAATACCATTTATTTTATTATCTCTTTATATGAATGAATGGATGAATGAATTCGACCATAGCTTGGTCTTGTTGCACGTGCTGCATGGTGCGCATGCTTTTTTATTTTTATTCAGCTTTTGTTTGCAGGTGGGCAAAAAATAGCACAAACAGATTCTAGCCAAAAATAGGCTTTTGCGGCACTCAATTTGGCCTACGCGGTACTCGGTGAGTGCCGTTGCGGCGGTCAGAGAATGCCACATGGCATTTACGGACTGCCGCATGGCACATCATAGAGTGTCGTTCTGCTTTTCCAAGTGCCGCCCTGTGTTCTGGGCAGATCCACTTCTATTTATATCCCATTCTTTTCAAAAACTCCGGTATTGATAATCTCAACTTCGAATGCTCTAGACTGAACGACCTCTTCTCCTTCCAATGGATGATTCTAAACGAAAGCTTGCTTTAAGCCACTACTCAATGTTGGGATCCCTCACTCCACGTCTTCCGTATCAGGTTGCACGGCGTAACGATTTATAGATCGCTATGCTTTCTTATTTCCTCTTTCAGTCATCTTCTGACATTCTTATACCCATTGCCTATGGTTTGAGGGAAATGAAAAGTGCCGTTATGCTGGTTCTTGGTGAGACTTTGATGGGGCTAGATCGTGCCCGTTCTATCGAGGCCATGTTATCTGCCGGGGTGCCTTTTGTTTTATAGATTTAGCTCATGGGACGCTTGGACCTCTTTATCCACCCTTCGCACCTGCTTGAATCACTTCCTTATGATCATATGGAGATCCACCACTTATTCCATGCTGTTGATACTTGGCTCGATTGGCTTCGAGGTCTTTCTTCCAAATAATATTTGTTGGATCTGCCTGCAATGGGTTCATTGCTCTGTTGCGGACGGTTCCCTGGGCGGCCTAGCATCTGGCTGTCAGGCTTGCATGTTACTACTTTCTACATTCCTGATCGGGTGGTTCACCAGTTTGGGTTTTCGCAGGATACTACTGAGGCCGTTACTACTGATTTCACGAGGGGGTCCACTTTGCGCCCTTCTATTGTGAAGGATTTCATTGAGGCTTAGCATAGCAGGATGGCTGCTCCATGCCTAAGGACTCTTGCTTCGACTGTGCCTATTGCTGAGTATCTTCTAGAGATCTAGACCCTAGTTGCGAGACAGGTTTGATGGATATAGACATGAGAAATAAAACAGATGAAAATAGGGAAAAGCTTGCTATTTACAAAACTTTCTGACAGACCCTGCCTACTCTTGCTGCGCTTTTTGAGATGTGATTTTGTCTTTCTTTTAAAGAATGCTTTCATGTTTTAGGTAATGTCCTAATATGTTCAATCAAAGTGTTCACTCTTCCAATTCGTCTTTAAGTAATGAAGATTTTCCCCTTTTAATGCTTTTGCTCAGCTTTTATCACTACTGCTTTGAAAATTTCTTTTGGAATCTTAATCATTCTATACCATGAATCTTTATTTGTTTTTTATAGTACTTATTTTGATAGCCAGACGATCCAAAAGTGGGTTTAAGCAATGTATGGGTTCTTTGGATAGCAAACGGAGTTTGCCCCTGGTTATGAGGCTCTGATGTGGCTCCTTGGCAAACGCAAGTTTGCCCCTAGTTTGGCACAAGGATTTTTTTATGAACTGAGGGCTGATCGATAGCCCGCCTACTTATCCCCGAGTGGGTATCAGGTCCCAAGTAGTTCGGTTTAAGGCTGTAAAGGAAAGCGCCAATCAGGCAATTATTAATGACCGAACCGAGTAGGTTGCCTACGTATCCCCTAGCGGGAATCAGGTCAAGCGTAGTTCATCAACTCTGGAGGTTTTGAAAGGAAAGGGTTTCAAGCAAAGTATTTCTTGAGGCGATCGAGGTTAATCAATTGTTTAAATTCGACCCCGTCTAGGTCCATGAAATATGCAGCCCCTCCGGAGAGGGGAGTCTTAATGATGTATGGCCCGACCCAGTTGGGTTTGAATTTTCCTCTAGGGTCATAAACGGGCACTTTAAGTTCTTTGAGGACCAGGTCACCCTCAGCAAGCTTCCTTGGGCCAACCTTTTTGTTGAAAGCACATGCTATCCTGTTTTGGTACCCCCGAGTATGGTTTATTGCAGCCAATCTCTCCTCATCAAGCAACATCAATTCCTCATACCTCCCCCGTGTCCATTCCAACTCAGTTATTTCACATTCGGTCAAAACTCTTAGGGAGGGTATCTCCACCTTGACTAGAAGGACGGCTTCTATTCCGTATACCAAGGAATAAGGTGTGGCTCCTGTAGAAGTTCTTACGGAAGTCCGGTATCCCCATAGTGCAAATGGCAGCTTCTCATGCCAATCCTTATACGTGTTTGTCGTTTTTCCCAAGATCGCTTTGACGTTCTTATTCGCCGCTTCTACTGCCCCAATTGTTTGCGGTCTATGTGGAGATGACTGATGATAGGTGATTTTATACTTTTCTAACAGCGGGATGACTTCCCCTTGGAAATGACTATCATGATCGGAAATGAACTCATTTGGGACCCCATATCTACAAATTATGTTCTTTTCTATGAAGCTCGCCACATCCTTAGCTTTCAAAGTTGCATATGACGCAGCTTCCACCCATTTAGTGAAGTAGTCGATGGCCACAATTATGTATCAGTGTCCATTGGAGGACTTTAGAACTATCTCACCAATAATATCAATACCCCAGACGGAAAACGGCCAAGGTCTCATGCTATAGAGCTGAGACGGCGGGGTGTGCATCAGGTTCGCATGGAGACTAAGGACACTTAAACTTGTGGATTTAAATGAAGTATGAAGAAACTTCATAAAACCTCAACACAATGAATCTAAACCATGGAGATAAGTTTAGACTCAAATTATTCCTCCTACCATTTGTAAACTTGTGGATTTTAAATGAAGTATTAAACTTCATAAAACCTCAACACAATGAATCTAAACCATGGAGATAAGTTTAGACTCAAATTATTCCTTCTACCATTTGATGGTCATTGGAGACTAAGGACACTTAAACTTGTGGATTTTAATGAAGTATGAAGAAACTTCATAAAATCCCAAGGTAATGAATTCAAACTATGGTGAAAGTTTGAACTCATTGACTCAATACACTAGTATCAACCTCAATCCTCTCATGAATTATGAGTTCATAAGAATATTGAGGGATTCTAAACACAAGGATTCAAGTAAGACATTGAAAGTCTTATGAATCTAAAAAAAAAAGACAGTCAAAAGAAAAGAAATCAAAGTTCAAGCAACATCAAATTCCAAGATTTATTTAAACTTTAACCCCAAGGCTATTTTGATCCAAACTAATGAATGAGAGTTCAATCACAATATATGTGGTGTGTGATGAAATGAGGTGGGAATAGAGGTTTTGAAAATGTGTAAAAGATCCTAAGTATCTATATATTGTGATTGAACTTGGATGTTAAAACTAAGTAACTTAGAGTTTACCTCTAATTATCCTCAATTCCTTTTGTTGCTTTGAGATCTTCCAAGAATAATGATCAAACTCTTCTTCTAGCTCCTTCTTTTAATTCCACTTCTCTCTTAATTTAGAAAGTTTTTGAAAGAGAATCAATATTGGGATCCTAACACTCTAAATTCTAAGTCCCTATTAATGGGATACATATCCTCTATATATAGGCAATCTTTGGAGGGTTATTTTGGAAAATTTGCAGCCAAAACCCTAATTTTGGCCGCCTTTTGAAGGTATAAACTGACTTATTTTAGGATAGGCTGTCATAAAAATGCGGCACTCAGGAGATATCCACGGCACTCAATGAATGCCATTGCAATACTCACTGTTTGCCGGAACGGCATTCAAAGAATGTCGCATCGGCATTCATGGAGTGCCGCAGATAACTCCTCAGACTACCTTTTTTTGTGAAAGTTCAATATTTGCGGCACTTAGTGAAATTTGCGGCATTCACATAGTGCCGTTCTGACACTTCGCAGTGCGCCGTATGGCATCCCGTGATTGCCGCAGAACTTACCATATGCCATTTTCCTATATTTTCTCTTTTCCTCTCTTTTCTTTTTTATTTTGAATTGAAAGAGCCTTCGGAAGAGCTTGAATCACCTTTGGAAGTCTTGGATTAGTCGGACGCTTGTCATCATTGGATCTTAGAGGTAATACTCCCCTTAATTCGACGTGTGGTCAAAATTGGGGTGTCTACACTTAGTCTCTTTTTCTTCTACTCTTTATCATGTGTAGGATCCGTAGTCTTAGACGCTGATTGGGACAGGTCATAGGCAAAGGGGATTATACATTTTGGACAAGTTCAATGTACCAATGGTTGCAGCTTCTAGTGTTGACTTGTCATCCTTTCGTTTAAGTTCACCTTTGTCTAGTTTTTATTTATGGCATTCTCGTCTTGGTCATGTTTCAGCCTCTCGCTTAAAATATTTAGCTTCTACAGGAAAATTAGGAGATTTACAAGCTCATGACATTTCTGATTGTAGTGGTTGTAAACTGGCAAAATTTTCAGCTTTACCTTTTAATAGAAGTATTTCTTATTTTTTTGCACCATTTGATTTAGTTCATTCTGATGTGTGGGGACCCCCTCCTGTTACTACAAGACGGGGGTCTCGATATTATGTATCATTTATTGAGAGTGCACTCATTACTGTTGGGTTTATCTTGTGAAACGTCGTTCAGAATTCTTTGATATTTACAATACCTTTCGTGCTTTAGTCAAAACTCAACATTCTGCTATCATCAAATGTTTAGATATGATTTAGGTGGAGAATATACCTATCATCAATTTTGTGAGTTGCTTGCTTTAGATGGAACTATTCACCAGTCCTCTTATATAGACACTCATGAGTAAAATGGTGTTGCTGAAAGGAAACATCGGTATATTGTTGAAACTGCTCACTTTATTTTATTATCTGCATATGTCCCTAGTGATTTTTGGGGAGAGGCTATCCTTACTGTTGTCAATCTAGTTAATAAAATTTCGTCCTCTCATTGCTCAGATCTATCACCTTTTGAAAAATTGTATGGGCATGCTCCTGATTATTCTTCTTTAAAGGTGTTTGGTTGTACTTGTTTTGTCCTTCAATCCCGTGTAGAGCATACCAAATTGTCACCAAAGTCTACAATTTATGTTTTTCTAGGTTATAGTAAGGGTCAGAAGGGATATTGTTGCTTTGACCCAATTACTAAGAAACTATATGTCTCTCGCCATGTTGTGTTTCTCGAGCACATACCCTTCTTTTCTATTCCTGATAATCATCATAAGTTGACAAATCTGATCTCATCCATCTTGACCCATTCTCTGATGATACCAATAGTGTGCCATCTCGAGCCCCATGTACCACTGGTATTGTCTCACCTCATGGTTCTACTTCTACTGATACTGGTACTTTGCTGCCTGATGTTACCTCCCTTCTAAATGCTACCCGAGCACCTGTTGAGGTTGTGGAACCTCCTCGCTATCCTGCTCGCACTCGTAAGTCCACTCAATCACCTTATTTTGTTTATTCTTGTTATTCGGATTCTTTTGCTTCCTTTTTAGCTTCAGTTCGTGGACTCTCTGAGCCTCTGTCCTATAAAGAGGCAACTCTTGATCCTCTTTGGCACCAGGCTATGGCTGAGGAACTCTGCATTGTATAAGATAGAAACTTGGAGTTTGGTGCCCTTACCTTCTGGTAAGAGCGCCGTTGGTTCTCATTGGGTTTAAAAAATCAAAACCAAGTCAGATGGGCTTGTTGAGCAGTATAAAGCAAGATTGGTTTCCAAGGGTTTTTCCCAGCAGTATGGTATGGATTACAAAGAGACTTTTGCTCCTATTGCTAAAATGACTACTATTCGTACTCTTATTGCAATTGCTTCTGTTCGTCAGTGGCATATAACTCAGATGGATGTTAAAAATGCTTTCTTGAATAGAGACCTCCAAGAGGAGGTTTATATGATTCCTCCTCTGGGTGTTCTTCATGGTCCTGGTGAAGTTTTCAGGCTTAAGAAAACCTTATATTGTCTTAAACAAGTCCCTCAAGCTTGGTGTGGACTCGTGGAATTCCACCTCTTTTTTTGCTTGAAATTGTTTTGAAAGGAAAAGAAAAGGTCTGTTGAAAACAGATACAGAGTCGCCACTTGGTCTTTAAGGAACCAAGAAACCTGATTTTGACTCACCCAAATGGATAAACGGCACCTGGCCTTTCATAACCAAAGAACTTGGCTCGGGGTTTTGGCGAGAGAGGAAGGAGCCTTTGTCACAACTAAAACACCCTCAACTCACCCCGTCTTTCGACGGGCCTCAATTAACATCCAAATAATCATCTTATACTATGTTTGGTTCGACAATGAATACTATGAGTATATTACATCACATAAAAACTTAAAATGGAAGATCAAAAGATAAGATATCATTCGTAAGATCTAAGCCAAGTATCACACAATATAAAGGTGAAAGATCACACAAACAAACTAAGGAAAAATCATCTAATCATATATCAAGTAACCAAGTTTTCCTAATCTAAAGGGGACATGAATTGTTTTTGAAACAAATAATCGAAGAAAATGAAAAATGCTTAGCAAGCAAGTATGATGCATGTTAATCTTTGAGACAAGGACATCTCTCAATCCCCGGGACGGATGAGAAGGAAGATTAGATCGAGGGGGGAGCATGAACGTGTCATCAAGTTCATTCCTTATAATCTCCTTAGATTAGGAGTCACAAAAACTCCAAATCTTGCATGGATGCAATGTATGATCCTAGAATGCGCCAAGGTTGTAGTGTGTTTGTGTATAGGGACTTTCTAAAGTGACTTAGAAGTCTAAAATATGAATGAATGTATGGAGAAAATTATCATGGGATATGCACAAATATAGTATGGACCACTTCCTAAGATATGAACTAATTTGAAGCACATATAAGCATCAAATCAAAGAATGAAAGTAAAAGTATACTTGCCGTGAATAGTGGACAGAACAGTGACTTGATCTTGTGGAAATTGAAACGTAGGGCTTGAAATGTTTTCAATGCATGATTTTTTATGGATATCATCCTTATTGTGTCTAGAATACAAATTAAAAATCCAATCCTCAATAACTATTACAAATTGAGAGAAATCATATAAACAACAGAGGTCACTCAGAAACAGAATCCATATTGTCGACTGAAATATCAAAAAATCTTGGAAAATGAAACCAAAACATTTAGAGGCCCATATTATACAGAGAGTTCCCTAAGACACTTATGTTCAAGGAAAAAATGAGTTGGGACCACTCCTTTTGGAAAGGTTTTCCGTAAAACAAGTTGAAAGTCAAACAAGCTGCTGTGACAGCAAAAATAGAATGTCTGGAAGGAATGTTTGGGTCCAAATGGACCCCTTTCAAGTATTTCCAAGTCAAACCAAAAATCATGGGTGTTCTCTAATGAGTTAAGAAGACTTTCTAAGTGGTCTCATGTTAATACTTTGAGTATTGAGTCCTAGAGAAATCTTTGAACTTAGATTGTTCACTGTTTTGAAGATGTAGGGAAGAACTAGGATTTTATTCTTTGAAATCAAAATGAGGGGTTTAAGAGGGGTTTTGAAATAGAGGTTTTGAAAGTGTATTTTCAGCACTTAAATGGAGATTATGACCACTTCAAATATCAATATTGAACCCATATCAAGAACCTCCAAGATTATTGGAGAGCATTATTTTCATTTTGGAGACAACTTCAAGAATGCATAGGAATGTATTGAAGTTGAACTCATCATCTATCAAACATGTTTTTGAGGTCAAGAGCTGCTATCCATAAGGATTTACTCACCTCAAACTTCATGTCATCATCTAGATGATGATGAACTAGTAAGTAAACAAAGAAAAATCAAGAAGAAATGAGGTAAGGAGAGATGAACATTTATATAAACAAGCATATAATAACAATCAATAGTTGATGATCAATGATGCAATTGGACTTGTAGCCTGGTGTTTCACTCATATGTGGTGACATTGGACATGAAAGTAGCTTCTTCTCTCTTAAATGATCACTAAAATGGTAGTTGAATGCATTGAATGTGAAGTAAATGGAAGTAATGAGGTTGAAAACAAAGTTTAGAACTCTTTTTCAAGTTGAAAATCAAAGGAAGAAATTTCTTTTCTCTCTATTCTAACCTTATCACTACAACTTTCTCTCTACAACTTCTCTAAGCTTTATGTTTGCACCACCCAAATGAGAAGTCAAGGGGGGTTTATATAGGCTAATTTGGAGTGGTTTTGGGATTAAAAGAGTGCTCCCATTGGCTCTAAATGTCTGTGAACAAGGAACTACATTATTTTAGTTTCTAATTAATCAAAATGGACTCTCAAAATAAATTGCAAAAATAGACTGTTCTGGAGGAGAGTGCCGCGGTGGCACTGCTCCTCTGATGTCCAGATAATTCCATTTAGGTCCCTAAAGGTTCTGGTATTCGCGAAAAGGCCCTATTTCGTCCGAAATTCATAGAAAATGCGCATGAACTCCAAACTGAGGTTGTGATATACCGTTGGAAAGGTAATGGAGTCTATTTTACATTAAAAAAAATATTTTTAGAGATAGGTCACTTTGAAAAATTTTGCGGTATTCGCGATAAAAGCCGATTTGATCGCCTTTTTCACCTTCGAAAATTCATAATAAATTCGTTTTAAATCCAGGAACTATGTGCAATATACTATTGGAAAGATATTGACCTCTAGTATTCATGAAAAATATTTGAAAAATGATACGGTGCTCCGATTTTAAAGTCAACTTTTGGTCAAACTGGTCAAACTAGGGACCTCCAGGAAGTTCTGGGAACCTCTGGGAGCTCCCGAGAGTTGATGTTTTTGTTCGATTTTCTTTTAAAACTTGTTTTAGTACTATCCACATGATCTAGAATGATCTCAAAGCTTTTCGGTGAATTTGGACAATTTCGGTCAAACCTGGTCAATCCTTGGTCAAACTGGTCAACGGAGACTATTCGAGAACTTCCGGAACTTCCGGGGGTCTTTGGGAGCTGACGATTTCATCTGATTTTGATTAAAAACTTATTTTATGACTTTCCTTATGACACATCATGTTTTCAGAACTTTCGGTCCAAATTGGGAGTGTTTGGGCTTTCAAGGGGCATTTTTGTCATTTGTACCACTTTCTGAGCATTTCGAGAGGTAGAACTAACTTCCAGGAGTCCTTCTGAGTCATTTTCGATCATTGTGAACCACCAAGCTATGGGTCTCCTAAATCTGATAGCCGACAAAATGGGGTGTCTACAGTTTGCCCCTCTTTGGCATGAACTTGTGAGGCATCGCATGTCGCAAACGAGTGCCAAATTTTGAAGAGACAGGTCTTTTTGGAGGCTATAGATTTAGGAATAAAGCATTGCAAAGATGCAAGGATGAAAAACATGATGTTAAGATTAATATTGTTCGTACTCTGAGTGAGCTGCCTACGTATCCCAAGGAGAGTCATACCAGGACGTAGGTCAGGAAAATAAGGGACAAAACAACATGCAAATGCATCGTTAGTGTTAGGGATGTATACTAAAAGCCATGCTTTATGTAGTTAATTTATTATTTTAATAAAATCAGTTATTCCATTTTTATGAGAATCTGTGTGGGCAATGTTTGTATTATACTATTTATTTAATATTATGCATGTGTGTCTCTCATTCTACATAGCAGGTGGTTTGGTGTGTAGAGTTTGGCTTACACACGGAAGATCAGACCACCAGATATTGTAGAATGTAAGATTTTGGTTTACAGTCTTAGATGGGATTGGACACACCATCGGTAGGACTGCAACATGGTGTTGTAGTAGGTTTGTCTTGACTGCGGGAAACAGTACAATTTCAACTCACTATGCTGGTACACTTTGTGTATTAAACAGGACCGACTTGGGGTAATTATCTTTATACTGACTTGTAAGATAATTAATACCTCATGGCTATTATGAGTGCTTATGCTCTAAATCCTAAGTTAGTTTATAGACACGTACATTTGATATTTACACTTTGATCCCTAAAAGGGTGAGATCCTTAAATGGGTCAATATCTCATTGGATTGGGTGGCAATATTAATTGTGTGGTGGATATTAATTAATGATGGAATCCATGTCTCAATTTTGGGATTGATGATATCCCCTTGAGGAAGCTTATAAGTTTTGATTATGTCAAACCCTGCAGGTGGATTTTGTATCCGACATATCAGATAAGTTAAGGAGAGGATCTCAAGGAATTTTAAGAAATTAATTAAATATGATTGTCAGTAATTATATTTAATTAATGGATATCTGTAATCTTAACATGGGGAGATAATAAGCATTTAATAACATGGAGCTCGAAATATATTTTTGAGATAAGGGTAGGAGTGCAATTATAATTCTTTAGTGGTATGAATTATAATTTATGGAAATAGGAATCTGATTTAGTTTGAATTAGGGTTTCCTAATTCCATAAGGAAGCCTATTCCTTATTGACTTCTTATGGTCCCTATCGTAGCCTATATATATGCTGCCTTGGCTCTTCTCTCAGGTTGCATGATTTCACATTCTAAGCTTCCATTGACCTCGTAGCTTTCTTCTAGAAGGGTTTACACCAAACCCTAGTCTCTGTGAGCATTCAAGAGACATAGGAGTGAAGATCGCTAGCGTCGAACAACGCTCACTAAAAGAACTTCGGACTGCTCGATACTGATCGAAAGTTGCTGAATTTTTTACACGACGTTCCTGACGTCGAGACGGAGCTGCTGTAAAAAATTCAAGTAAATCGGAGATCGTTTAGTACTCCTGACGAACACATCTTTGTCGGATCAATGTGATCGGGATTGAATCGTCACAGCAATCAAAGAGAGTGTTATAATTGGGATTAGAAAATAGAATGTAAAGAGGGAAGAGCAGAAAACATAAAAGATTTTGAAAGAGCCCACACTCAGTTCGATATTCTGGCAGCAAAG
Organism: Hydrangea macrophylla; assembly: GCA_033977485.1. Lineage (NCBI taxonomy): Eukaryota > Viridiplantae > Streptophyta > Magnoliopsida > Cornales > Hydrangeaceae > Hydrangea > Hydrangea macrophylla. Next base: position 102,905,728 of record CM066994.1, read on the forward strand.
GAATACGGTAGAAGATCGTAAGCTGTTATCGAGCCCGTGTTCTCGATTCGTCTACTACAATAATCTGTTTTTGCAGTTCAAGGTAACCCTAGTTTCCGCCCTTGTAGGGTTATTGTAGCTCTCACCTAAATTTTTTGCAGTACCAACTTATACGCACTGTCAACGGATTCTGGGAACGCAGTTTCCTAACAGTTAGAACCAGCGGATGCTATGCTATGACATGCATGGACGTGATATGAGTTGCGTCCTGGGTCCTATCATGTCTAGTGTTTTGGCCCTGGTCTGAGTATGTGCTGTGAGTTGTGCCACTCTGAGTGGGCTGGTGTTGTGCTAGTGTTTACGACTATGATGTGGTGGCTAACTCGGATAAGGACATCAAGGTTTGGAAGACTCTGGGTCTCGGGGCAAAATTCTTAAATTTTGGGAAATATTACTAGCGAGTGGATCAAACACAGGGCCCTCGAGGATAACAGCTAAGAGGTGAGAGGGCTCACAAAGATCGATAACTGGGGGAATTTATGATAACCGAAGTAAGGATGCTCACAACAAATGAGAAAGCTCACGGTTACCGATTTGGTGAAAAATTTTATGTTAAGTGAGGAGGCTCACTGACAAGTAAGATAAACAGAGTGAGAAAGCTCTCGATAAGTGAGGAAGCTCATGATAACCGACAGGTGAGGAAGCTCACGGTAGTTGACTAGTGAGGAAGCTCACGGCGACATGATAGATGAAGAAGCTTATCAACGGACGTAGGGCCGTAAAAGTTGGTTCTGGTTTTCTATTTATTTTCTGCTAGGGATATTGGGGAATTCTTTCTGAGAACCCCTCATGACTTCTGACCGAGAACTAGGATCCATATCTAAATCTCTCATGGTTGATCAAATTCTGCTATGTTTAATCCAAAAGAGCTGGTTAGAGCCTTCGGGAGCCAATTTCTGTCTGTATCTGTCTGCTGGGGGTAGTTTTGGACTCTCCAAGAATCTTTCTTGACCATCGACCGAGAACCAGGATCCATCTCTGAATCTCTCACGGTTGATCGAATTTCTTTGACCGAGAACCAGGATCCATCACCGAATCTCTCACGGTTGATCAAATCTTGCAATGCTTAATTCAAGAGAGCCGGTTAGGGCCTCTGGGAGCTAATATGTTTTTTATTTTATCCTCGAGGGATAGTGTTGGATTCTCTGAGAACCTCTCTTTGACTGCTTCTCAACCAGGGACTAGGACCCATCTCTGAATTTCTCACGGTTGATCGAACCTTCCAGGGCTCAATTCGAAAGAGCCGGTCAGGGCCTTCGGGAGCTAATTTGTTGCTGTAACTGTCCTCTAGGGATAGTGGGGGACTTTTCTGAGAGTCTTTCTTGACTGTCGATCAAAAACCAGGACTCAGATCTGAATCTCTCACGGTTGATCAACGTTTGCGTCGGTTATTCTGAAAAAACCTGTTCGGGCCTTCGGGAGCTATTTTTTTCTTTGTAACTATTCTCTGGGGATAAGTTGGATCTACTGGGGATAAAACCTTGTAAACCTTGACTGAAATGGGCCACTAGGGCTGATCGGGGTCAAAAATGGGCTAAAAAATGCCAAAAAGGGCCAAACGGGCTGAAACGGAGCAAAATCGAGCAAAGCGGGGCCACGGGGAGCAGTACCGTGATGGCATTGGGCCACTACCGCAGTGGCAATTGGATAGTGCCACGGGGACACTAGGTGGCCAGACTCCATGTTTGTATATCTTGAGTTTTTGAGCTCCAAATGCTCATTTTTGGCCATTTTGGGGAGTTTTTGGAGCCAAAATCCGTCAAAACACAGCTTGTGCATGCTCAGGTGAGTAATATTTCCCCATGATTTGAATTTTGATTGGTGTTTTAGTTTTTTCTAATTTTCAAGAAGAAAGTTTGGTTTTCACTTCCATTTTCTTTGTAGATCCATGGCTTCAAGCTCGAGGAGGCTCTTCAAGAAGGCCAAGGAATAGGTGAGAGCTGAGAGTCAACCCCTGGAGTTGATTTTACGTGACCCTCAACGTCATCTTTCGACCGCGGCTTTAACGAGTTAGGTATGTGAAACTTTTGGTAGTTATATGCATTATGCTAGCTTGGTGAACTGTGGTGTGCGCCTAGAGGTCGTTGGGAAGTCCATTTAGTGCTCGTTTATTGATTTTGTGAAGTTGGACTTTGGGTCATGAATAGTGACTTTGTGCTCATTTTTGTTGTTTTTTATATGTGTAGGTGTCGGAGGTGGTCTTGAAGGGCCACGGTAGTCTTGCCCATGCTTTTCTTTGGTGCACCCAACTTTCGCGTGCCATCAAGAAAATGGTAGACGATGCCGGGTTTGGAGGCTTTGTCCGTCTAGTTTCAAAGAGTACTAATAACCTGACCCACTTTTATGCTTTTGCGGAGAGATGGTAAGACACGATGAATACTTTTCACCTGCCGTTTGGCAAAATGATAATGACTCCCTTTGACTTTTCCATGATCATTGGCTTGAGAGTTGGCGGGAAGCGCCTGATCCTGGATTATTTTTATGAGATTGATCCTGAAGCCGTTGAGATGCTAATTGTGGATGTTCCTCCGAGTCTGGAGGGGCCTCAGTTCCCTTGCGGCTGGATTTATCGGGCTTATGGCAGGGGGGACACACTCTGACTGACTAGCAGCTGCTATGGGCTTTCTCCTGTATGTTCTCGGCTGTTCGATTTTTGCGATACGGAATGACCAGGTGAGCTTGCGGCTCCTTTCTTGCTTGGCGACCATTGATGAGATTCCTTCTTACGACTGGAGCGGTGCTACCCTGGCCCATCTTTATAAGCACATGGGTGAGGTTTCTCGTGGCGGCACTAAATCCACTGGAGGGTTCTGGCGGTCTTGGGAGGTATGTTCTGTGACTTTTTCTTTTCCTTTTGGTCCTTTATTATTTCTGTTTTCTGACTTTCACCTTTCCGTGCAGCTCTGGAGCTTCAAGTACCTGAAAATGTTGGCTCCTACTCCCGCCGATGAGTCAGGTGAAGATGAGGATGGCATGGCTCCTGTGCCTTTGTTCCCTCGGGGCTTGAGATGGAGAAGGGATGTTGTTGGGGTTAAGAGTGGGGCCCATTGGATCGTCCTCCTGAGAAATTTCTTATTCGAGCTGACGGTCGCTAGCATTGATTGGACACCTTGGGAGCATGTTTCCTATGCTTCCCCCAGAGGAGATACACACGGTGAGGCCTCTTGCTTATTGCCGACTTCTGATGGAGAGTATTAAACATAGGCAGTGGTATCTTGGTGAGCAGGTGTCTCGGCAGGTGGTTGGTGGTCTGAGGTACCGCGTTCCACATGTCTCTCTTGTGATGGATGCTGATGACCTCTCTGGTGCTACTTTGCTGGAAGCTTTGGCCAGTACTGATGCTTGGGATCACTTCGCTCTGAAACAGGATATGAGACCTACCGTGGCCTCTTTCTGATGCCGAATTTTCCACTCCTGGATGTGAGTTTCTTTTATATTTTTGCCTCTATTCGTCACTTATGTTTTTGGACTTATCTTTTCCTAACTTGTCTTGTGCCTATAGCTTTACGAGATGTATAGGAGACAGGCTCCCCCAGCTTCTGATCCTATCCCTCATTGGGATTAGAATGTCAATGTTTTGGGTGCCAATGGCTCTCCACAGGTTATGGAGGTGCCATGAATCATATGCGGTTATCCTAACCAGCCAGCAAGCGTCCTCAATATCCCTTGGAGTTATGTTGAGGAGGGTCACGCCTTGGCGTCTAACTTACGATCTTTGGTTCTCACGCGAGACCATCGGGTATGTCTCTAATTTTGTGCTCCTTAAGGTTACAAGGTTCTAACCCTATATTTTACCCTTGGCAGATGGACGGTATGCGGCAGTTTGCCACCAGTCAAATGGCGTCCTTGGTAAATTTCTGACTCAACTCTGTTTTTTGTACTTTTGTTGCTTCTTGGCTAATTGTCTTTATTTTGTGTGTGCAGTGTCGTGGAGGTGGTGTTGGCTCCTCGAGAACCATACCAAGGTGCAGGGGTGGCAGGAGGAGGCCATCGCCGACGTACACTTCGGGTGGCCTGACAGAGGATGAAGAGGAGGAGGACTGAGGCCTCCTAAGCGGGGACTTTTGTTTTGTCTCCATTTTATGTTTTCGTTTGGGTTGTACTAGTGAATGATGGTCAATGTGTAGGATGATGATGTGTCACTTTTGATAGAGTATTATGATGTTTTTGCCTTTTTAGGCCGGATATCTTCCGATTTGAAGGCGCGGTTGTGCACTTGTTTTAGTTAGTGATTGTATGGCGATACATATGTGCTCTATGATTTTTTGATTGTTGATGTTACTGCGAAGAGAAGCCTCATGATAGTGAGTGTGTTTGCCTTGCAGGTGGGATAGTCCGTGAAATGGGAAGGTACTGCCAAAATTTTGAATTTTTGCTAGAGCCGCGACAAAAAACATGGCATTGTAAAATCCTGCTCAACTTACGGTTTGGCTGAATATCACAGATGGTGTGGAACGGATCAACCTTTTTAGCTACGGCTTAACCAAGCTATTTTCTTTTCGCCAGATGGCTTTGAACACTGAGTTCATGCATGCTGCCATTGTCCATTGGGACCCGGTAAATCATGTCTTCAATTTTAACGGCCTGGAGATATGCCTCCTGTTTGAGGAGTTCTGTGTTATCCTTGGTTTCGATCCGGATTCAGACTTGATCCTTCCTTCTGCTGATACCCCTAGTCCTACGCGAGGACTGGCTGAATACTTGAACTGTTCCACTACTATCTCTCGCCGAGTAATTCATGGTGAGGTTCTTGACATTGCTTCCATCATTGCCCGGTACGCTAATCCTAGGAATCCCAACATATATGATGCCACTCGAGGGGCCGCTATGATATTATGCATGACTTCGCACTTCCTGTTCTTGAGTACTTCTAGTGACTTGGTAGATATGTGCCTTAGGCTAAAATTGAGTAAGAACCCTAGGGGTGTCCACGGGTCGGGTGAGTCGGGTTTAACCCTCACCCGACCATCCACCCGATTCTCATCGGGTTTGGTGTACTGCACCCGTCATCCATCCATGAACTCGACTGAAACCGACTTGTCAGTTTCGGGTGGTTTCGAGTCCGGTTCGGGTGAAACCGACTGATGAGAATGTTCTCATTAGCTACAATTCATCTAAAATTAAAATTAAGTTTGTTCAAAATCCATGAATCATACATAAATAAAACTAAAAACCATTTGAAATTAGTTTATTATAGTAGCCACAGATCTGATCAGAAGATAAGATCTGATTATAAAAACATAAAAAAAGATAAGATCTTGTAGATCCATAACCAAAAAGATATAAAAGTAAAAAGTAAAAATTCGGACCACATGTAGATATGATCTGATCAAAATCATCATATAAGATCAGATCTAAAGAATAACCAAACAAAAGGGAGGAGAACACCATTATATGATCTGATCTACTGAATACATACCTACCTGACGGAGTAGAGAACGGGAAGACGACCGGTAGCGACAAGGCTCTCGGTGTGGTCCCATCACCAGCGGCAGAGGCTCTCGATGTGGTCCCATCACTAGCGGCGACGGCGGCTCCGGTGTGGTCTCATCATTAGCAACGGCGACTTCGGCGTGGTCGCGCCACTAGCAGCGGCGGCTGGGAGTTTGAGATTGAGTGTCTCTCTTAGGGCTTTAGTCTTTGATGAGAGATGAAAGAGACAGATACAAACTGTCAAAATGTGTGTTTTGTGTGTATAAAAACACAAAAAATTTGGGGGTTTTTAAGTTTCTTCGGGTCGGGTCGGGTTTCGTGGTTTTAGCATTACAACATCCGACATCCGAACCGAAAGACATCGGGTGTGGGTTGCGAAACCCGTGACTCCACCCATCACCCGCCAAATCCGACTCACAGCCTTCGGGTCGGTCGGGTTGGGTCGGGTCTCACGGGTCTCGGGTGGAGTTGGACAGCCCTAAAGAACCCCATGGCCATAGTTCTGGCTGAAACCCTGGATGGTTTGGATCGTGCTTTTAATCAAGGAACTCTCTGTGGACACGCAGAATCGGTTGTCCACTCTTTCAGTTGTTTGAAATTGATTTGGATCAAAGAAAGAAAAGGAAGGTCTGTTGAAAGCAGATACAGAGTCACAACTTGGTTTTTAAGGAACTAAGAAACCTAATTTGACTCACCCAAATGGATAAAGGGCACCGGTCCTTCATGACCAAAGTACTTGGTTTGGGGTTTTGGTACGAGAGAGGAAGGATCCTTTGTCGTGACTAAAACACCCTCAACTCGCCTCGTCTCATCCAAATAATCATCTTATACTATGTTTGGTTTGACAATTAATATATGATAGTATATTACATTACATAAGAATCTTCAAATGGAAGATAAAAAGATAAGATATCATTCATAAGATCTAAGCCAAATATCACATAATGCAAAAGTGAAAGATCACACAAAAGAACTTAGGAAAAATCGTCTAATCACATATCAAGTAATCAAGTTTTCCTAATCTAAAGGAGGGACATGAATTGTTCTTGAAACAAATAATCAAAGAAGTCAAATATGCTTAGCAAACTAGGATGATGTATGTTAATCTTTGAGAAAAGAAGACCTCTCAATCCCCGAGACGGATGAGAAAGGAAGCTTAGATCGAGGGGAAGCATGAACGTATGATCAAGTTCATTCCTTATAATCTCCTTAGATTAGGAGTCACAAAAACTCCAAATCTTGCATGGATGCAATGTATGATCCTAGAATGTGCAAAGGTTGTAGTGTGTTTGTGTACATGGACTTTCTAAAGCGACTTAGGAGTCTAGAATATGCATGAATGCATGAAGAAAATCATCATATGATATGTACAAATGTAGTATGGACTACTTCCTAAGATATGAACTAATTTGAAATACATATAAGCATCAAATCAAAGAATGAAAGTAAAAATATACTTGCTGTGAATAGTGGAGAGAACAGTGAGTTGGTATTGTGAAAAATGAAACGTGGGGTTAGAAATGTTTTTAGTTCATGATTTTTTATGGAGATCATCCTTATTGTGTCTAGAACACAAATCAAAAAACCAATCTTCAATAACTATTACAGATTGAGAGAAATCATATAAATAATAGAGCTTACTCAGAAATAGAGTCCGTACTGTCGACTGAAATGTTGAAAAATCTTATAAAATGAAAACAAACCATATAGAGGCCTATATTATATAGAAAGTTTCCTAAGACACTGAAGTTCAAGGTAAAAATGTGCTGGGACCATTCCTTTTGGAAACATTTTTTGAAATACAAGTTGAAAGTCAACCTAGCTGTTGTGACAGCAAAAGCAGAATGTCTGGAATGAATGTTTGAGCCAAAGTGGAACCCTTCCAAGTGTTTCCAAACCAAACCAAAAATCGTGGGTGTTCTCTAATGAGTTAGGAAGACTTTCCAAGTGTTCTTGTATCCATACATTGAGTATTAAGTTCTAGAGAAATCTTTGAACTCAGATCATTCACTGCTTTGAAGATTTATTGAGAAAACTAGGTTTATTTCTTGGAATCCAAATATTGGGGGGTTTAGAGGGGTTTTGTAATAGGGATTTTGAAAGCACATTTCTAGCACTAAAAGGGGATTAAAACCACTTGGGAAACCAACATCAAACTTAAGTCAAGAAGTTCCAAGATTGTTGGAAAGTTTTGTTTTCATTTGAGCATAACTTCAAGAATACTTTGGAAGTATTGAAATTGGAATCTCATCTATCAAACATGTTTTTGAGATTAAGAGCTACTATCCATAAGGATTCACTCACCTCAAACACCATGTCATCATCTAGATGATGATGAACTAGTAAGTAAATAAAGAAAAATCAAAAGAAATGAGGTAAGAAGAGATGGACATTTATATAAACAAGAAAATACTAACAATCAATAGATGATAATCAATGTGATTTTGGACTTGTAGCTTAGTGTTTCACTCATAGATATTGACATTTGGACATGAAAGTAGCTTCCTAACTCAAGATTGCTCAGAATTGCTCAAGATTGGTGGTTGGGGAGTATTTGAATGTGAAGTATAAGAGAAGTAATGGAAGGAAACAAGATTAGAACTCACTTTCTTATAGAAAATCAGTGGAAGCTCTCTTTCTCTTTCTAAACCTATCTCTATCTCTCTTTCTCTCTACAACTTTCTCAAGCTTTGCACTTAGCCCCCCTCAAAATGAAAAGCAAAGGGTGGTTTATATAGGCCAACTAGGGGTGGTTTTGGGATTTAAAAAGTGCTCTCATTGGTCCCAAACATCTGTGAATATAAAACTACATTGTTTTGGTCTTTAATTATTTAATTTGGACCCCCAAAATAAATTACAAAAATGGGTTCTGCGAGGGTTGAGTGCCGCCGCGGCATTGTCCATGTGCTGCGGCGCCGCCACGGTAGTGGCGTAGTGCCGCCGCGGCACTGCTCATCAAATACCTAAAAAATTACGTTTAGGTCCCCAGAGGTTCCGGTATTCGCGAAAAGACCATATTTCGTCCGAAATTCACAAAAAATACATACGAATTCCAAATTGAGCTTGTGATATACTGTTGGAAAGTTAATATAGTCTACTTTTCATAAAAAAAATAGTTCGGAGTCAGGTCACTTTGAAAAATTTTGCGATATTTACTGTTTTGCTTGTGAGACTGTTGATAACAAATTATAGGCTCATGATCAGTGATTATGTTGATGTGCTAACATTTTGTTTTTGGAAGGCTATTCTGGTGCCAAAAAGCGTTGCACTAGGTAATTCTATGTATTAGTCACTTTAATTTTTTCATCATTATGAGTTACTAGCATGTATATCCCGCTCAATGTGCGGGTATATTGTTCATAAATATATCAATAACACCGGCATTTAAAAATCACTCCTTAAAGTAACGGCTTAACCTAGTTGGTAAAAAGACTTTCTATGTCATGCCCATACCAGTGTTCAAACCTCACCTCCCTCCCGTGGACCATGATAGTTATGTCCTTCCACGAGACAACTTTACTAAATAATCAAAAAAATCACTCCATAATTGTCATTACGGAAATTTTTTGCATAGAAAATATACAACTTCGTTCTCAAGACAGTCTATTTATAAAATTTAATTATTTTCTTTTTTCTTCAAGAATGAATATTTTTTTCTCAAGAAAACTTAAAAATCACCATATAGGTTAAATACAGGATGATGATTCTTATTTTCTTTTAAAATGATAATCTCGTTCAAAAGAATAGATTTTTTGGTTGCAAGCTTATACAAACCGTGAAAGAAGTCGTACAAATTTACGTACTGGGCAAATTAAAAAAGGGTTAATTACACTCACCTCCCCTGTGGTTTGCCTAAATTACATAGACCTCCCTCGCAAATTAAAAAAGGGTTAATTACACGGATCTTGCTTATGCTTAGTATTTTGTAACACTCTAAGGGGGGGAAAGTGTTATAGAATATTAATTTTAAAGGGGAAAGTGTTACAGAGTATTAATTTTAAGAGAGATCTGTGTAATTTCCCAAAATGCGAGAAAGGTTCATGTAAGAGTTGTCAAGGGGTGAAACTGAAATGTGTTAAAACTTATAAGCCTTGCTTTAAGAGTTGTCATAAATATGCAAATACACGTGTCAATCTCAGATTTTTTCTCAGCCAAACTCTTAGTTTTTATATATAATAATAGATAATAGATAATAGATAGATAGATAGATAGATAGATAATAGATGGATCCCACTTAGAATTCACATGAGACTAAAATTATAGTGATCATCACAAAGGTCACATGACGTAATTTATACCCCCAACGCAACCTATGTTGGATATTGCTTGTGTTTAAGAGCCAAGCGAACTTAAAACTCCTCGAAAGAAAAGCACCCAAAAGAATTAATCCAATAAAATAAGGTCATTTTGAGCTCCGTTTGGTGGTTAACTTAGTGAAGAATGAATGAAGGAAAGAAATACTAAAAATGTATTCTTCTATTTGTTTGTTCAAGAAAAATAGTGAGAAAATATCAAATAACGGAAATTGAATGATAAATTAATTATAAAAAAAAATTAACTTTATATTTGACTTCTCTTTCTCTATTCTGGACTTCTTACTATACTAAAGTATTTGAAAAAACTCTTTCCATTATTTTCATCTTTTATCTCGAAATTCGTAAACTACGCAGATTATAAAGATGAGTAATGTTAGGAACATTTTTAAATCCACACTGAATTTGACATCTTATGTTTTAAATACATGTATCTTGTGCTGTGTGAATTTTTTTACACTTTTCTATACACCACTTATACAACACATGATACATGTATTCAAAGCTAGATGTCAAATTCAGTGTGAATTTCAAAGTGTGCCTAACATTACTCTATAAAAGATTACCGACAGTAGAATTTAGTTCACACAAGCTAGGCTTTGAGCATTGAAAGAATCCAAGGGAATTGTTCTCTCTCTCTCTCTTCATAAAGGGTTGCAAGAGAAAGAGTAGAATACAAACCAGGCTTTGAGCATGGGTAAAGGTCACCAGGCTGACCATTTATAGTGAGAGCATCTGAGATGTTTGGGTCTCCTCCTGTTGCTAAAGCTTCCTCAAGAACCTCCATCACATCACTTTTCCACCACTCCCCTAATAGTCACACCAAACAAGACAACTTCATTAATATACATATAACATACATACATTTATACATATACGTACGCACACAGATTTATATACACATATTTTGTCAACCCACTACATCTCTACACACAACCATTCTCTTAAAAAAAAAACAAGGGTTTTTTAGATTTCAGTCTATATTATGTAACAAAATACAAAATAAGTCAATTACTTTATTACAAATAAAAAAAAAGTCTAAATAAAGTCTAAAAATTGAAAAAACATCAACATTTTTAAGCAAATGCCAAAAATACCCCAACCCTCTCTCTCTTCTTCACCTCCATCGGCCGACTGACCACACCCTCCGGCCGACCGACCAACCCCCACGCTCCGGTCGACCAACCCCTACCTCCAACCAACCGAACCACAGACCCCCTCCCCCGACCCCACCACAGACCCCGACCTTCCCTCTTCTCTCCCCTACCCTCTTCTCTCTCTGAGGCCGGTGGTGGCGGCGGCGGCACCCAGTGTTGGTGGTGGTAGAGAGAGAACCAGTGGGGTTGGTGAGGAGAGAGAGAACACCAAATAGAGGGGGTGCGCCAGAGAGAAGAAGAGAGAGAGGGTTGGGCTAGGTGGTAGCGGTTGGTGGATGTGGTGGCGGCGACGGCTTTCGGTGGATGTGGTGGTGGCGGCGACGACTTCCGGTGGTTGTGGTGGTGGCGACGGGATCTGCTTGTGGTGGTGGCGGCAGGATCTGGTGGTGGTGAGGAGAGAGAGAGAGGTTGGGGTTTGGGGGTGGTGGCAGCAGCCGGTGGTTGTGGTGGTGGCGACGGGATCTGGTTGTGGTGGTGGCGGCAGGATCTGGTGGTGGTGAGGAGAGAGATAGAGAGGTTGGGGTTTGGGGGTGGTGGCAGCAGCCGGTGGTTGTGGTGGTGGCGACGAGATCTGGTTGTGCTGGTGGTGGCAGGATCTGGTGGTGGTGAGGAGAGAGAGAGAGGTTGGGGTTTGGGGGTGGTGGCAGCAGCCGGTGGTTGTGGTGGTGGCGACGGCGACGGCGACGGCGACCGGAGGTTGTAGAGGTGGCGACAGTCAGTATTGGTGCTGATGGCGACGGCGGCGGCGGTCAGTGGTGATGTTGGTGCTGGTGGTAACTGGTAAGAGAGATAGAGAGGTTGATGAGGAGAGAGAGAACAATGGGGGTAGTGGTGGTCATTTTGCATTCAACTTGATGTTTTTTTAAATTGCAAAAAGTAGGTGACTGATTTTGCATTTTATTACCTAAAATAGACTGATTTTTAAAAATCCCAAAAAAGAAAACAAAACTTTCGCTATGGGCCTGTTTGATAAAATTAAAAATTAAGTGTTGAATTTTAAATTAGTAAATACTTCAAAATATTAGAAAGAGTTTTCAAGTATTGAAATAGACTGGATTCAAGGTATCATTTTCTGTATTATTTTTTACTCAAAGTTTTCAGTAGCTTTTTTACTTTTTTTCAATTAAGTAGTGCATTATCAAATATACTTAAAAAACTAAAATAATTAATTGAGTTATCAAACACACTCTACGGATATCTCATCTCTTATATTAGTGGGAGTACCAAAGTAGATTCTTGAAGGAGTCAAAGTTGCTCTTATTTGTAAAATTATTTAGTATCTTCATTTACTGTCCATTTAGGCTCTGTTTGGGTTTCTAGTTTAGAAAAGGGAAAAGAAAATAAGAGTGAAACTTTTTCCCTTGTGGTTTGCTTCATGTTTTTCTCCATGCTTAAATAATATTAGAAATTAAAAAATATCAAAACATTATTGTTACGAAAGAAAAAAGAAAAAAGGGGGAGTGACTCACAGAATTTAATTTTTTTTTTATTTATTCCTCGCTATTATTTTTTTCTAGCTCGCTATATTTTCTTTTCTTTCCTATTTTTCTCACTGCTTTCTTTATTAACCAAATAAAGGAAAATATTTTCCTCAATGGATAGTAAATTAACTTTGTAATGAGGGTACAATAGCAATTTAATAATTCAAATCCTTTTTTTTATTTTTTTATTTTGTTAAGAGAGCTACTAAATACACTCATTAATTCACTTTCTCTCCGCACCCTTATTATGCATTGATGATGTGTCATTAATTATCTTATGTTATATGTAGAAAGATATTTGATGTATTTACTAACTTCCTTTTGCGGATTTTGTTTCTATTAAATTAATGTAATACCATCATTTTACCGAGGTGACTGACATTTTATGTCCATGATTTAAAAACGGAAAATTGCATTGACCTTCACCCCTAAAACAATGCGTATAACTTTTTTATTTAAAAACAAAACATTATGAGACAATTTTATGTCCGTATACATAAACAAAAGTATCATGTGAAATTTTATGGGAGTTTTAGTCATAGTCCCCTCAAATAAAAATTTTATAAGCTAAAATTTATGCTACTTTTCTCTTTAACTCGTTAAGTCCTTTTTATGTCTAAACAACTTCAAATTGCTATAGTTTTTGTTCTACAAATCCCTTTTCCAGAAAATTTGATGTTTTGGAATCAGCAAAATGAGATCTATCAATCGAGATCGACATTGATCATAAACCGGGCAAAAAACTAAAAACTAAGAAAAAAAGAAAAAAAATCTGTATTGTTTTTTTTTTTTTTTTGCATAAATATAACAAAAACATATTCCTTTCATAAAATTGGTATCATAGATGCATAGATCTTGAAAACAAAAACAGCGAATAAAAAAATCACCATAAAAGCCCAAGAATTGAGAAAATTATCGTCGTTAATATAAATATATATAATATTATCTATCTCTAAACAAATAAAACAGATAATAATATCTATTTCTCAAAATCAGCCTGCAACGTATCTTTTTTTTTTTTGTAAAATTTTCACGCTCATTGCGTAAATCTCGAAGAAATACATGAAATTAACAAACAAGAAAATTAATAAATAAATAAATAAATCACCCTGAAAGGCCAAAAAATAAGAAAATTTTGATTGTTTAACTTAATATTATCTGTCACAAATAATTTTATCTATTTTGATAGATAAAAAAAAAATGAGGTTCCAAATTACTTTCTTTTGTACAATTTTCAACTCCATTGCGTAGATTTCAAAGAAATACATAAAATAAAAAATAAAAAATAAAAAATAAAAATAAAAATCGCTCAAAAAAGCTAAAAAATGAATGAGTTATGGTGGTTTAAAGTTCACAGATAGTATTGCCTTAGCCATTTTTCTGTCCAGGAGAGACTTTTCACCAAATTAAAAAGTAGCGAGGGGTTTTATAAAAAAAAATGGCCAAATTGTGTGGGTTTTTGACTATAACACTTAATTTAATGTGTTTATGGCCAAATATCCCAAAATTTATTCACTTCGACAAGGGTAAATTAGTCATCATAAAAAATGTAACAAAAAACTAACGGTGATTAATTGATAGTTGATGAACGGAGGGGAAAACAATTTCATAACTACAAATCTCGGGGAGGTCATTTGTGTAATTTTTTTTACACCTATGGGCTATGGTACAAGTGAAGTCCATGTATTTTGAACATATTTTAAAAGTGGTCACTATAACTAAGTTACTATACTATCCTCGTTTGTAAAATTACTTAATTGACCTCATTTCAATTACTACATGGCAAAGAATTTTTTTTTTGTGCATTTTAAATTAAACACAAACAAGACTGAGGTCGTATCGGAGTTGAGCGGCACCCACTCCCCTCATGCTTTAGGCACTAATTCGAATCCGCTTCCCCATTCTAGTAAGAAAATTGAACACAAACAAGATCCATAGATTGGAATGTAAAATGGCCCGTCCAGGCTGGCCTAATATTGATTGAGCTTGGCTTTGGTCCACGGGCTCATGTCTTTCTTTGGTTCCGGCTTAAGAGTTCACAATTCAAGGCCGACCCTAGGCCTTAAGGTAGAGTCTAATTAAGCGTTTTAAATTTATTATAAAATAGAATAAATACTATTATATATGCAACAATTTTTTTATAGGTTGAAAATAACTTTGAATATAGCAACTTACAATTTATACATTTTTAATACTCAAAAGCGGTCAAAATTTTGATTGTTGGAAAGCTTTTAGTTAGACTTTTATGCAAGTCTCAGGGCCGGGCTTAATCGGGTTGGACCTCGAGGTGGGCTCGAACTTGAAGCAGTAGGTTGGGGTGGCCCTACCTCGGGCTAGGCTATGGGCCGCAAGTCGGGCCAGGTTTTTTTTTTTTTTAACACCCCTATCCAGAAGCGGACTACAGTGGGGGCGAGCGGGGGCAGCCATCCCCACTAAACTTTTGGGAAAAAACAGGTTATATATGATAGTTTTAAAAAATATGTAGACATTTATTAAGATTTTCTATTAATTCGGAGGCTTTTTATAAAGAGTAATGATATGCTTCCCAAATTTCTATCCCAAAAATGCTTCCCAAATAGTTTGGCAGTGGGGCCAGGTCAAATACAATGAGACCAGTTGAGTTTTGATTGAAAGTTATGTTTACCTTGCCTCACTGCTAGTTCATTTGGGAAGCTCTTTTGATATAGAAATTTAGAAAACATAGCATTACTTTTTTTTTTGGTAAATTTTAGAACTTTGCAAAACTTTGACACTGTTTTAATTGACAACTTATTCTCACTCTTAATTTTATAGTATTATATATTGTGTGTCAGTGTGTATACATGTATATGTTATATATTGAAAGACCAAAAAGCAAAACAAAAACCACTAGAGTCCCCTAGTGTCCCACAAGACATTTTCAAAAAAAATAAAAAAATATTTCCCCACAGATAAAGTTTGAAGTTTCGCAAAAAAAAACTCAAGACCCCATAACCTCATCTTGCTCTGTTTAGCGAAAAAAAAAAAAAAACCCACCTCTTACTCATTTTTCGTGAGATAGAAAGAAAAAACACAGAATTTTCAACTCCTTATATATAGACGAAACTTATGGAAAAAATGACGGAAAATTATACTATTTCTACAAAAAAAAAATAATATTCAGTCAGGAGCACTACCCCTGAACCCCCCTAAAATCATCGCCCCCACTGAATTAAAGTTTGGATCCACCATTGCCCCAATCCATAGTCTATATATATGTGCATATATATATACAAAGATTCTCTAAAGAGAGCGCCCTCTCTTTATTAAAGAGATGGCCTCTGTTTTGACCGTCGGATCGTGTTTAAAAACTGTGAAATGACAAAACTGTCATTAATGAAAACACGATCTGACGGCCAAAACAGAGGCCCTCTCTTTAATGAAGAGAGGGCGCCCTCTTTAGAGCTGACTGTATATATATATATATAAACAGTGTGAAGATTAATCTTTTTTGAGTTTCTATAATAAGTAAGAGGATAGATGTTACCTAATATGATGGGAACCTCTGCATGGGGTTTTGGGAAAGCATAACTTTCACCACGCTTGGGATAGATAATGAGTAATGCTAGATGCACTCCTAAATGTACAATCAAATGCACAACTCTACTTAAAAATATTAGGATAGATATAGCTCCATGGACTGTTGCCCGAGACCAGTCACTATGAGCATGCCAAAAAAAAGTCCCTTCCTCTTTAGAAAATATGACTTTTTGGGTAAATTTGAACCTTGTTGGATCGGGCACTAGGTAACATATTCGGGTCCATCTGACCATGGATACCTGGGTTGATGAACTCTATGCCTGGAAAAAAAAAAAAGAGAAAGAAAGAAATTGATAATATTACATAAAGAATTCAACATTATTTTAGTGGATTTTAAGTCTAATAGTATAATTTCTTACCATGATTTTAAGATCACCCTCAAAAAGATCATTAAGAATTTAAGATTTAGGAATTGAAAGCCCGTTTGGGATAGCTATGGAAATAAGAGATTTTTTTTGTAAAAATTATTTTTTCTGTAGAATTGTTTTGTTTACCATATCGTATTCTTGTAGAAATTAGAGATTTTGTAAAATAAAAATTTATTTAAATTTATTTTACAAGGTTCGTTTAAGCTCTTTCGAAAATGGTTTAATTGGATGCTGTTCAATTAATCTACAAAACCTGTAAGTAGATTTATTTATTTATTTAAAAAAAACATTTGGCTACTAAATGGACCTTGTAGCAATCAATGGACCTATCAGAGTAATTTTTAATTTTGCAAACTCATTTGCATACCATAGTTTTCTTGCCATTTGGTAAGTCCACCAAATCCTAAGTGTGATTTTTGTCCAAAGTCTGCAGTTCATCATCCATTGCTTTATGCCAAATAGGGTTAGAGCTGGCCTCAACATAAGATTGAGGCTCTTAATGAGAGAGAATTGTAGAAAAACAGTGGTAATCACGAAGATGTACTGGAGCAGTTTTTACTCAATCACTACGTCTAAGAAGAGGATCAGGGTCTAATGCGGATCCATTAGAAGGAGTAGACAGAGCAAACGGCTCAGGACAGACTGTAGTGGACAACTCAGATGAGGAGTTTGTAGATGTAGATATGTTAACAGGGGCAAGTGATGATGCTAATTCATATAGAAAAACTACATCAAATGTGTCAGGAAACAGATCTACTGAGGGGTCGGTGAATAAGAAAGGAGTACTGGAAAGAGATAGATAAAACTGGGACATTGAAGAGAGCATTTTGTGTTCCCAAAAGATAACATGACAGGACACACGAAGACGTTTGGAGTAAGGGTCCCAACACTAGTAGCCTTGTGTTCAATACCATACCCCAAGAAACAACATAAGCGGGCTCGAGATTCTAGTTTTGTGCGCTTAATTATGTGGCTAAAGTAAGACAAAAAAAGCAAAACCAAAGACTTTAAGGGCACTATAGTCATGAGGGTGGATATATAGAGCACATAGGGTGACTAATTTTTAGTATTGGGAGAAGGGACACGGGGTTCATGGTATAAATGGCAGTAAGGGCGACCTCTCCCCAAAACTATTCAGGACATGAAACCGAGGTGAGAAGAGCTCGAACAGTATTATGGATATGTCTATGTTTACGCTCGGCTCTTCTATTTTGTTGGGAGGTTCCTGGACAAGAATGACGGGGAAGAGTGCCATGCTGGCGAAGAAAATTTAAAACACATTTTTCTTTGTATTCTTGGGAATTATCAGCTCGAAACACTTTGATGTTACATGAAAATTGAGTTTTGAGCATGTTGGCAAAATCAAAGTAAATTTGGGGTAACTCAGATCAATTTTTCATTAGATATAGCTAAGTGTATTGTAAAAATTCATCGACAAATATTACATAATATCTAGATCCTCTAATTGTGACAGTTGGAGAGGGGCCCCAAACATAAGAGTGAATTAGATCAAAAGGTGCAGAGGAAACATAGTCATTGTTATTACATGGTAAAGTTGGTTGTTTGGCAAGTTGACAAGGTAAATAATCAACATTCTCAACTTTAACTGAACCTAACTGATTGCTTGGCATTAGGATTTTAATCGACCTAGTAAGACATGACCTAAACGAGAATGCCAAAGGTGAAAAGGTGAGGTGGATGATATTGAAGCTGCAGCTTGAGTAGGAGTAGGTGAGATGAATCGAGATGGAATGTGGAGACTATTAAGTTCAAATAATCGCCCAATGTTACGACTTGTACCAAGATTTCGTCCCGTTTGCAGATCCTATACTAGACATTCAGAACTAGAGAAAGTAACGGTAAGTCCAAGTTCTCACAATTGATCAACAAATATGAGATTTAAAGTGAGTTTAGGACAATTCTCCACCATTCACACATCTCTCTCTACCACTTATCCCATTCCTAAACTCGCTTTGAATCTCATATATGTTGGTCAATGGTATAAACTTGGACTTACCGTCACTTTCTCTAGTCCTGAATGTCTAGTATAGGATCGACAAATGGGACAAAATCTTAGTACAGGTTATAAAATTGGACGATTATTTGAAATTAATAGTCTCCACATTCTATCTCGCTTCATCTCACTTACACCTACTCAAGCTGCAGCTTCGATATCATCCACCTCACCTTTTTACCTTTAGCATTCTCGTTTAGGTCATGTCTCACTGGGCCAGTTAAAATCCTTAGTGTAAAGCGGTTAGTTAAGTTCAGTTAAAGTCGAGAATGTTGATTGTTTACCTTGTCAACTAACCAAACAACCAGCTTTACAATTTAATAACAATGACTCTGTTTCCTCTGCAACTTTTGATCTAATTCACTCTGATGTTTGGGGCCCCTCTCCAACTGTCACAATGGGAGGATCCAAATATTATGTAATATTTATCGATGATTTTTCTTAGATTCATCAAGAGAACTCTATATCATGGTCTCCACTTCTCCACTCACTCCTCGCTTGAGCTCCGTGCCTACTCAGATACAGACTGGGCAGAAGACCCAAGTGATCGACGCTCTACTACTTGTTATTGCTTCTTCCTAGGTGATTCTCTCATTTCCTAGCCCAGTAAGAAGCAAACTATCATCGCTCGATCTAGTACAGAGACTGAGTATCGTGGCCTTGGTAATTCCACTCAAGAGCTTCTCTGGCTTCGTTGGTTAATTGAAGACATGGGAGTTACTCATTCCACTGCCACTACCATCAACTGTGACAACCAAAGTGCTATCCAAATTGCCCATAATGATGTTTTTCATGAACATACAAAATACATTGAGATCGACTGTCATTTTATGTGTCATCATCTTTCTTGTGGCACCATTAGTCTTACTGCAGTTTCCTCCTCTGATCAGACTGCTGATGTGTTCACCAAAGTTAATCCACCAGGACGTCTTCAGGATCTTGTTTCCAAACTCAAGTTGATTTTAATTCTACCATCTTGAGTTTGAGGAGAGCTATTAGAATAATTCCCTTTTAGTTTTGTACTACCCTGTATTACACCATTGTACTACTCTCTCTTAAGCCTATATAAAAGTTGGAGTATGTACACTTTGATTTATCAATAAACTATACAATTTTGTATCTATCTCTCTCTCTTTTAACAGTTTCATTGAACATTTTTTCAAGGCGCTCACATGAATCAATAATCACCGCTTGATTGTCTTTCTCAAGCGATGAATCTGATTTACTACTTAGTTCATCTATCCATTTATTGCTTAAAAATTCATCTATAGACACGAAATTACCTTGCCCCCAAGGTGATAGATCTGGAACTTCACGTGACGCTTTAACAATATGCCATTCTTTGTAAAAGAAATCTTTTTAGGCTTCAAGACGGTCAATCATACTTTCAAGATAATCGATTTTATTGTTAAATAGGCGATTATCATAATTAAAATGTCGATGATGTTTCTCTTTATTCCACGGCTGCACATGCATACATTGTAGTAAACCGTTGCAAATGTCGCATTTCTCATAGTCAAGATGATAAATATTGTCTAGGTTGGTCAATTACCTCTTCTTGTAGACGAAGTTGATCGTCATAGAAGTGTAACCATACTTCACGAAACATCACTCGGCTGTCCCGCCGGGAGTACCAAATTGTTTTGGCTAAAAATTAATTTGCCAGGCGTTCCAAGGGCTTTGTACGAAGACCCAAACATGTAACCAAAACGATCCCTATCTGTGGTGTGGTACAGATCAAGCAATTATTGGGAAGTAGGGATGATCCTTCCCTTAAGATCCAACCACTCTGATACGAGTAATTTGGTTGAGTGATGAAAATGAAGAATGAAAAATCAAACAAGTGACGAACAAGTGTTGGTGCTTTTGGAACATGGACTCATGCATTAAAGAAACTGAAAATGGAACATTAAGAAAAGGGAACACCATTACATGTTCATTAAGATGCTGAAACTCAAAGTGCACACTAAACAAAATACAAATCTGGAAAAGGTAACAAAGAAAAGGTCAAAAGCACTAGTACACGGCTGGAAGCAAGCAAGAGAAGAAAGCAAAAACCAGTAAACAACAATACAAAACAGTAGTCGAACTGTTTATAGTTGCAAGGGCTATGGCTGTGTCTAAACATTTTGTTTCATGGTGGTCTTGTGCTTTTATAAGCATGGGAGATAACTTCCTTCAACTTCTTTCAACTCCCCACATCTTTAGTAACTTTTACCACCCACTAAGCTGGTAACTTTCCCACTAGTGTGGTTAATTTCCCACTTGCATAAATAATAACCGGTCATAATATAAAAATATATTTTTTATTTTAGGGTAGTGATCGGGAGAGAACAGATCCTAATTACATGCCTTAATTTACGTTTGTTAGTACCTTTTTATCCTGTTTTTGTATATTTTTACTTCGTTTTCTATTTTCTGACAGGTTTTGGAAGAAATCAAGTAAACCAAGTTAAATGGGGTAAAAAAACAGGACGAAAGAAGCTGAAAAAAGCCCTTCGCGCGCGTGATCCCCTCGCGCGAGATCCCAAAAATCGCTCGAGCGATCCGCTCGCGCGACTTCCCAATATAGAGCTATGCGCGGCCCGCTCGCCCGACCTATGCAAAACTGGAACTTGCGTATTTCACTCTACTGATGATTCCTACGCGAACGGAACTGCTTAATGACGTCCAGATTGTAAATAACAGCAGTTTTAGTACGTTTCGGGTTAGGAAAGATTCCAAAACTTGTTATAAATCTATATATACCCTATTTTACTTCAATTTAGGGGTTGACAATTGTTATACACACAATATACAATCATACGTTCAGCCATTGAAGGGAGGAAAGCAAGGAGAAGAAGAAGAAGAAGACCAAGGATTTCCATGGCCTCCTCCAACAACCTCTTGCCGATCTTCACTTCCATGGCAGCTTAAACGTAGATCTAGGGTTTCAATGAAACTCTAGCCAAGTAGTAGGGTGTATTTTATGTTTTTATTTTAGTTTTATTATGTATGGATGTCAGTTACATGTTCCGAGGATTTTTATAAATAAATCGTGCTTTTATTGATTAAATTGTTACTTTCAAAGTTTACTCTTGTCTTAGATCTATTTTGATGGTAGTGTGCTCAATGATCTATGCTTGCTGTGCTTGTGTAGATTATTTATATGTAATGGTGCTTAAATTGAATTGTGCTATCAAGTATCCGAATAGTCCATGCCTAGATTAGACGGATTATTCCACAACCCTAGTTTAGTGTGGAGTAATTCGTCCTAACCGAAGATGGATTATGTTGGTGCTTGAATCATAGTTATTTTCTTGACGGGGGGAATCGGGCTTGTAGCTACAATTCTCCATTATCATCCAACTTAATAAGCTAAAGTAATTCATAAATACCCTTATTATGAAGCTAGTGGTGGATTTGCAATCCTAGGTTCCTTAAACTTATTATAAAAATAACTATTTAATTGCTTTCATAATTTAGATTTACTTCTATTATTATTAGTTTAATTAAAATCAAATCAAAATTTGTTTTTCTTAAATTAGCTAAATTTAGGTTTTAAAATTAAAGCGAAGTAGTTAATCAATCTCTATGGGTTCGACCTTTACTTCCACACTGCAAATCTTTAGAAAAGTAAAGTATACTTTTATATCTTGATTTTGACAACATCAACTTTTTGGCGCCATTGCCGGGGCTTGCATTACTTCCTTTAGTTTTAGAATCTTAGTTTAGTTAATTCGTAAATATTATATTAGGTTTTCTTTTTCTTATTTTTCCGTTTATTTTGAGTTACTAACTTTTTATTTTATTTTGTAGTTTCTCGAGTCGTCAAAATTCTAATGTTTCCGAGTGGATTAGCTAATCACATCAAAGGATCTTACGCAAAAAAAAAAGAATCAAGTAAATTGCTTCTTGTGAAACTCGCTTTAAACTACTGTAAGTCAGGGCGCTGTGATGCACTATTTGCATTAGTTTAGGGTTAATTGCACTGCATTAGCTAGGACACCCAGGGCGCTGGGAATTGACGTGGTCACTGCATTTCAGGATAATTTACATGCATCACAATAGTTGAGTGCTTGTTATCTTAGTTGTGTGATTGCTATTTGTTTTTTTTATTATTTGAGTCAATTTTTGTTTTTAGCTTATTTTCTTGTAGTTTATGTTTGGTACATGCTCAAGTAAACCGGAATTAAAACCTTGCGATCTTGAACTTAAACGTACATTGAGAATTAACAAGTATTCAAACATAACTTCTAGAACAAGGTTAAACATAGACGACGAATTAACTCCGAAACCATCGTCGTTGTTTGAGTCCGAAATACGTAGTACCCTTAAAAACCTAAAGAAACCACGCTTTATTAACATAGAATCTAATCCAATGGCCGACATTGGAAACAACGAAAACAATGGAAATAACCCTAATATACCGCCACCTCTTCCGCTTAAAGATTATTTTATTCCTACGACTTACACGCCTCAAGCAGGTATCGAATTACCGGAGGCGACGGTATCTCACTTTGAGATAAAAGTCGTCTACCATCTCGCTACTTCCTTCTTTCCATGGCCGTATAAATGAAGACCCTTACCAGCACTCAGGGGATTTCCAAGATATATGCTCTACGTTAAAAATCCAAAATTTCACTGATGATGAATTAAAACTGCGTCTCTTTCCATTCTCTTTAAAAGATAAAGCTAAATACTGGCTCCAATCTTTGGAGCCAAACACAATTAGAACATGGGAAGCCTTACACACTGCATTTTTACAAAAGTTTTTCCCTACTATGCGTACGAATCAGATAAGGAAATCCATAACAAACTTTGTGATGCAAGATGGGGAAACGCTTTGCGACATATGGGAAAAATTTAAAGAATTATTACGCTCGTGTCCACATCATCAGGTTCCTAAGTGGCAGTTAGTTCAAATCTTTTACAAGGGACTTATTCCCTCAGTCCGTAATACCGTCGATGCCGTTTGTGCGGGTAGCTTCTTACACAAAAGTGCCGATGAGGCCTGGAAATTTTTTGAAACATTAAGCGAGAACTCTATGCATCAGGCTGTATCGGTACGTTCCGAGGGATATCTTTCGCAACCCAAACGTGAGGTAAAGTTTGAGTCAAGTCACTTAATAGAATTTCAGGAACTATCTAAAAAACTTGACTGACTTTTAACAATGAACCAAACGACAGCCCCACCCGCACATGAAGTATGTGCAATATGTTCTGATCCGTCACATTCTATCCTTGCATGTCCATCGGCAAGTTAATTTTCGGAATTCGTGGAGCAACACATTAATTCTATTCAACAATACCCACGAAATAATTATATTTCAACTACTAATAATCCGGACGTGCCATGGAGAAACCATCCTAACTTCTCGTGGAAAAATAATAATAATAATCCTAATGAGGCAACTAATTTTCCTAATGCACATCGACCCCAGTTTCAACCTAATCAATACCAACAATCACCTCCTAATCCGAGCCCTCCAAGGGGTAACGCTTTCGAGGAGAAAGTGTTGGTGTCACGACCCAAGTCTCGCTCAGTAAGATATTGTCCGCTTTGGGCCCAAACCCGCACGGATTTGTTCTTGGGTCACTACCCAAAAGGCCTCTTACTAGGGAGACTTGGAACCACACATATATAGCACATTACTTTTCCACACCCAGGCGATGTGGGACGAACTTCCCATAGTGTGTAGCCTGCCAGCACTTACTGCAGCCACAAAGGCACCTACAACAGGCCGCCCACAGCACCGGGGTCGTTACATTCCACCCCCCTTAGGGCCCAACGTCCACGTTGGCACACTTCCGGCTGCGTCTAGCTCTGATACCATTCTGTCACGACCCAAGTCTCGCTCAGTAAGATATTGTCCGCTTTGGGCCCAAACCCGCACGGATATGTTCTTGGGTCACTACCCAAAAGGCCTCTTACTAGGGAGACTTGGAACCACACATATATAGCACATTACTTTTCCATACCCAGGCGATGTGGGACGAACTTCCCATAGTGTGTAGCCCGCCAGCACTTACTGCAGCCACAAAGGCACCTACAGCAGCCCGCCCACAGCACCAGGGTCGTTACAGTTGGCGTCACTTAATAAAATCGAACCACAAGTACAGGCACAATCACAAATAGTGCACTCACACACATAATCCATTGCGAAGCTTGAATCCCAAATGGGACAACTAGCTACTGTAGTGAGTCGTAGAAACTAGGGGACGTTGCCTAGTCAAACAATTCAAAACCCTAAGGGACAATACGAGGTTAAGGGGCGAATGAGCAAGTAAACGCCGTCTCAACTAGGTTGACTACACGAGAGGAAGAGGTAATAGAAATTTTGAATGAGAATGTGATAGATATGAACATCAACTCTAATACAAAGAAGGGTGAGGACGTGAGCCAAAATAAGAAAGAAAAAGAAACGGCCCTGACTAATCATATACCGAAATTGCCCTTTCCACCAAACGTTGATGAACCATCAAATTTTCCAAAGAAAGGGTCAAAGGTTGAGGATATACTCGAGGTATTTAAACAAGTTAAAATCAATATTCCATTCCTCGATGCTATTAAACAAATTCCCGCTTACGCTAAATGTCTTAAAGACCTATGCACTCAAAAACGTAAATTGCGTAGTCATACTCCGAAAAAGGTCTTTCTCACGGAAAAAGTTAGCTCAATATTCCAACACGCTACTCCGAAATATAAAGATCCAGGTACGCCTACGATATCATGTGTCATAAGTGACACTATTATTCATCGGGCTCTCTTTGACTTAGGAGCAAGTGTTAATCTCTTATCTTATCATGTCTATAAATAACTAGGACTAGGTGAACTTAAGCCTACGGCCGCTACCATACAATTAGCGAATCGTTCTGTCAAAATCCCTAGAGGAATCGTCGAGGACGTCCTAGTTAAAGTTGATCAATGCTTTTATCCCGTTGATTTTATGGTCCTTGATACTGAACCTATGCTAGATGCTAGGAAACACACCCCGATCATTCTAGGTCGTCCGTTCTTAGCCACGGCTAATGCGCGTGTCAATTGTCAAATGGGGGTAATGAAAGTGTCGTTCGGGAACATGAACCTCAAACTAAATGTTTTTACCGCTGTTGATCAACCTCCCAAAGACGATGATTACCAATATATGGAAGGTAGTGAGATTAGAAGAACTGTTGAACTCAATAAAGAAATAAATATGAGTGAGGGGAATAATATAGTGAATAATGAGCGGATGGATTTGAATAACCCAGACCCTAATGAGGAATTTACTCGGAAGGTAAGAAATAGATTTGAACATAATAAGGATGATATGTCAAATGAATTAATCCAAAGCAACATTATTTCTGCTTAGCACCGAGCTCTTCCTGATATCCTTAGGGGTACACAGTCCGATTTACAACCTCTATGAGTCTTGAGCTAGCTTGGTCTAGCTGAAGACGTAAAAGATAGCGCTTCTTGGGAGGCAACCCAAGTTTCATTTCGTCTGTTTATCTTTTTTTTTGCATATTTTTGGGTCGTTTTGGTCAGTTTTTGAGTTTTTTGGACAGGTTTGGGGGTTGGAGTAAAGTTATGTTTAATTTATATACATAAAATAAGTGAACCGAGAGAAATACATTCTCACGTGCGCGGCCCGCTCGCGCGAGACGTCGCTCGCGCGAGAATGTGCCTTAGTGAAATTTTCGTTTACTTTTTGTTTAGGGTAAATTACACAAACCTCCCCTGAGGTTTGCCTTAATTACACGGACCTCCCCTCTTGTTTCAAAAATTACACAAACCTCCCTCGAGGTTTGAATTAGGTAACAAAACGCCCCCTCCCCTAATGGTCCATTAATTTTTTTTACATTAGCCTCCCCTGAAAATTACAATTAGCCCCCCTCATATTATAAAATTGTCATACTAAGCCCCCTTTCTCTTATATTTTTGTTCTAATTATAAAATCCCTCATCCCTCCTATGTTTTTGGGTTAATTTTTTTAGCATTAATTTATATCATCTACACAAAATACATATAAATAGGTCCAAAATTTTTTTTCCCCAAACAAACCTCTATCAAGCCCTCCATGTATTAATTTTCTAGATCTGCCCCTGTCCCTATACTTCAAAAGTGGACACTTAACCCCTTGTGATTGTGGACTAAAATGGAATTGTTATGATTTCACTCAAAACTGACAAAAATTCTAAAATTGGTTAAAAATACAAACACTTAACCCATTTTGTGATGTTAATTTTGGGGTTAACGCTCTTTGAGTGAAATCATAACAGTTCTATTTTAGTCCACAATCACAGGGGGTTAAGTGTCCACTTTTGAAGCATAGGGACAGGGGCGGATCTAGAAAATTAATACAGGGGGGCTTGATAGAGGTTTGTTCGGGGGAAAAAAAATTGGACCTATTTATATATGTTTTGTGTATATTTTGTGTAGATGATATAAATTAATGCTAAAAAAATTAACCCAAAAACATAGGAGGGAGGAGAGATTTTATAATTAGCACAAAAATATAAGAGAAATGGGCTTTAGTATGACAATTTTATAATATTAGGGGGGCTAATTGTAATTTTCAGGGGAGGCTAATGTAAAAAAAACTAATGGACCATTAGGGGAGGGGGCGTTTTGTTACCTAATTCAAACCTCGAGGGAGGTTTGTGTAATTTTTGAAACAAGAGGGGAGGTCCGTGTAATTAAGGCAAACCTCAGGGGAGGTTTGTGTAATTTACCCTTTTGTTTATGAGCTCTCAGGTTCTCCTCGTGCCTCGATTCGCGGGCGCGAGGCTGTCTTGCTCGCGCGAGATATTAAAAAAAAAAAAATTGGGATTCGCACGCGCGATGGCCGTTCGCACGATCCCCCATTTTCCTGATTTTTTTTCTTTTGTTTTCTATATCCTTTTCCCCACCTGTCACATATTTTTTTACTTTTCTGTTTCTATTTCTTAGGTACTATTAGATCAAGTCATGTGTTGTTTTCCTGTTTATAGTTATGTTTTATTTTCTTTTATAGTTATTATCTTTTTGTTTTCATAATTTTGTTCGGTCTTATAGTTTATTTCGTTTTGTTTAGCTTAGTTATAATTCTTTTAGCTGCTTTTATTATTTTGTTTGTTTGTTTTCTTTTATCAAGAAGTAACAGGTAACATTGAACTTTATTGTCATATTCCTTTGTGTTTACCTGTTCTATGCTTGTCAAGATCGAGATAATATCGTTCCTTCCCTACGTACTTTCCTTTCATTCATTTTATTGTTTCATTTGGGACAATGAAAGATTTAGGTTTGGGGGTATGCACTCACATGCACATTATATGCACCGATTTTTCAAAATTTTTTTAATATTTGTGCTTAAATAAACGATGATTACCGACATTTTTGCAATATAAATTTGATATTTCTTGTTTTGTAACTATGATTGTTATAGAATGGTAAACAAGAGAAGATGTGATTAAATGTTTGCTGAAGTCATGATATGACGTTTTAGGTCATGTATCGTTTGAATCGTAGCTTTATATCATAGATTTGCACACAAGGCTATGCACTGCACGTAGTCGATTGAATACATGTTTGATGTGAACTATAATATAATTCGGATTTCTAGATAACACAAGGTGGAGACTAAGCCCAGTGAGCTTTTGAGCCTATCTTTTCTTTTTAGAGAGTTATAAATACATTGTGTTTGTCGAATTTCACTTGAAATAGTGCATTAACTTGTTGTTTAGTCTCATTATTCTTGTTTTGGTTGATAGTCAAGTTAAAAAATTTGTTACCATGCTAAATAATCTTCCGTTGTAAACGTTGAAGAGCCATATAACCATAGGACATGATTTTAGGCCTTCTTTGTTTGCTACTCACCGATAAATGATAAATTTCCTTAGTCCGCCCTTTGAGCCATTAAAATGCCGTTTTTTCTTTAATTACCATTATCCTGTTTTTGCTCCAATTTGGCCAACTTTGAGTTCACACCTGAAAGATTGATCAACTTTTAGTGGTGTTAAGGCGATGTGTCGTTTGAGAAGAAGAAGAAAATAAGATGATGTTTGGGGTGGTTGCCTTGGTATTCAATGAATATTTGTTTTAAAAGCAATGAAGAGGAAAAGAATAGACAAAAAAAAAAGGTAGAAAAAAAAAAAAAAAGAAGAATGTTGAAAAAAAAAAAGAAATATATGAAAAAAGTTTGAAAAGATGAAGTTGGTAGAAGAGGCGAATGAAAGAAATCGAACATGCCTTACAATGCCATTCTGAAAACTACCTAATGAATCCTTTCTATCCTTTTCGTTGCCTGAGCCACATTACAACCTTTGAAAAGTCCTATTTGATCCTAGGAAACATGGTTCGAATATGAAAACGATGGGAGGGGGATTAAAACATGGTAATGATTAATTTTTCTTGATTATTGGCATCATATCCATGAGACTACTGTTCTTTCGTGTCATGCGTCCTTTTCGAGTCATATGTGAGCATTTCTCGTTTTGAAAACATATTTCCTTTACACACATATTTTAGAAAAATTACACCTGTTTCTGAGTGTTTCATTTTAGAGTGTAATTGACATTGTGAGATTCGTAGTCAAGACATAGTTAATTGGTTATCCGAAGTATATTCCAAGTTCATGACATGAGCGTGTTTATTTGACTACCATATCACACACGTGCAATTGTATGAGGAAATCTATTGATTTATACGATGCATATGCTTGGGATTGTTTTCATGATTTAGGTGGATGTTTCATTATGTTTCTTTATGTTCGTTATTCTATTTCAAATCATCGTTCTATAATAAGGAGTATTGAATGTTGTTTTTCGTTTTAATAAAACTTTTCTTTACAAGTTAATAAAGATAGTTGTGGGTGACTTGTTGACGAGAACCCTCACGAGACTTCACTCGTCCGACTAGGGACACCTAGGGGTTTAAAAGGCTTGTTGCATAAGCTAAATACAATCGCGATCCATGCGAAAATGGAGTAGTATTTTGTTAGTAGTTTAGTTTTATTTTTAGTTTTGCTCGAGGACTAGCAAAATGTAGGTTTGGGGGTGTGATCGGGAGAGAACAGATCCTAATTACATGCCTTAATTTACGTTTGTTAGTACCTTTTTATCCTGTTTTTGTATATTTTTACTTCGTTTTCTATTTTCTGACAGGTTTTGGAAGAAATAAAGTAAACCAAGTTAAATGGGGTGAAAAAGCAGGACGAAAGAAGCTGAAAAAAGCCCTTCGCGCGCGCGATTCGCTTGCGCGAGATCCCAGAAATCGCTCGAGCGACCCGCTCGCGCGATTTCCCAATATTGCGCTCACGCGGCCCGCTCGCGCGACCTATGCAAAACTGGAACTTGCATATTTCACTCTACTGATGATTCCTACGCGAACGGAACTGCTTAATGACGTCCAGATTGTAAATGACAGCAGTTTTAGTACGTTTCGGGTTAGGAAAGCTTCCAAAACTTGTTATAAATCTATATATACCCTATTTTACTTCAATTTAGGGGTTGACAATTGTTATACACACAATATACAACCATACTTTCAGCCATTGAAGGGAGGAAAGCAAGGAGAAGAAGAAGAAGAAGAAGACCAAGGATTTCCATGGCCCCCTCCATCAACCTGTTGCCGATCTTCACTTCCATGGCAGCTTAAACGTAGATGTAGGATTTCAATGAAACTCTAGCCAAGTAATAGGTTGTATTTTATGTTTTTATTTTAGTTTTATTATGTATGGATGACAGTTACATGTTCCGAGGATTTTTATAAATAAATCGTGCTTTTATTGATTAAATCGTTACTTTCAAAGTTTACTCTTGTCTTAGATCTATTTTGATGGTCGTGTGCTCAATGATCTATACTTGCTGTGCTTGTGTAGATTATTTACATGTAATGGTGCTTAAATTGAATTGTGCTATCAAGTATCCGAATAGTCCATACCTAGATTAGACGGATTATACCACAACCCTAGTTTAGTGTGGGGTAATTCGTGCTAACCGAAGATGGATTATGTTGGTGCTTGAACCATAGTTATTTTCTTGACGGAGGAATTAGGCTTGTAGCTACAATTCCCCATTATCATCCAACTTAATAAGTTAAAGTAATTCATAAATACCTTTATTATGAAGCTAGTGGTGGATTTGCAATCCTAGGTTCCTTAAACTTATTATAAAAATAACTATTTAATTGCTTTCATAATTTAGATTTACTTCTATTGTTATTAGTTTAATTAAAATCAAATCAAAATCTGTTTTTCTTAAATTAGCTAAATTTAGGTTTTAAAATTAAAGCGCGGTAGTTAATCAATCGTTGTGGGTTCGACCTTTACTTCCACACTGCAAATCTTTAGAAAAGTAAAGTATACTTTTATATCTTGATTTTGACAACATCAGGTAGAAACAACTACTCTAAATGAAAATTCTTGATCAATTGAAGGTCTTTGTGTTTATAGCATTTGAAGCCCAACAAGAAAATTACAAGACCAACTCCTACTAAAATTGCTGTAATCTTGAATATTCTTGTCCACTCAGAAATGTCGGCCATTCCAAAACTAGCCCCTATGGACCCAGTGAATACCAAACAGCTCAGGGTTGGAAAAAAGAATTAGGCCTGCTAATGGCCCAATGCAACCAATTGGTTGCATGAGCCAAGGGCTAGCCCTGCCCACTTTAATAGGAGCCCACTTGGAATGTATTATATTATATTATATATATATATATAGCTCATGTTATTGATACGTGTCAAATAAAAAAATTCACATATATTTATACAGAGTCCGATTTTCAAAGTTTGGAACTTGAAAATGTCAGGAACAAATAATACTGTGTATATAATGGAGGGCACTGGTAGAGTCAATTTTATGTGAGACATGCTCAGTGTAGTTAGTTGGCGGTACTATCACATTAAGGAAAAAAAAACACTCTGAATTGTCTCATATAGTAACAGTGTTATCTGTACAAATCTCTGTATGCACTTAACTTTATAATTGTTAAAGCACGGTTTGATTTAGGCTTCGTTTGATTGAAAAGAAAACGGAATAGAAAACATATTTCTTAGTATTTTTCTTAATGTCTTTTTTTTCCATACTTAGATAATAGTAGAAGTTAAAAATCTTCAAAATATAATGAGAACTCAAGAAAATAGCTAGGAAGAGAAGTGATTCACATTCAAAATTTTTAAATGTGTGTATTTTTTCCCCTTCTATTCTGTGCACTATTTTTCATATTATCTGAAACATATAAAAGTGTTTAATTTCCTATGTTTGGTTTATGGGTCTTATGAGGGATCAAAAGGGAAAAAAAAATCAAGGGAAGTGCTTTTCTTTATTTGGTTAATAAGAAATATAGTCAGCGAAATAGGAATGAAAATAATATGGCGAAAAAAAAAATTAGATTATGAATTTTGTGAGTCACTTACCTTCTTTGTCTCTTAAGTTATTGTTGATTTTATCCAAAATAAATAAAAACTTACTTGTGATTCAAACATGGAGTAAAAGAAGAGGGGAAAGACCTGAGGAAAATAGTTTCCATTTTTGTTTTCCTTTCTACTTTATTTATATATTTTTTCAGATCCAAGAACCACACAATTCACTATTTTTCTTCTCTCTCAATAAATCCATGAGCAAAACAAAAGCTTAACATGTCATCCACCATTTAACAAATTCTTGTAATACCAATGAAAGCCCAATCAAATACCAATGAAATGCAATTTTTTCAACAGGGTGGCATGTCCGGTGGTGGTGGTAGAATATGAGCCTCGGGGCCCTTTCCATTTTCCACTATAAACACAGTTTTCATGCCCCACGAGAGATGACGCTCGAAATGGCAATGCATAAACCATACTCCTGTATATAAATATATATATATATATATGCATATATTCAAAAAAAAAATTCAGTTAACAGTAATTGTAATAACACATTTTCAGTATATTTGCTTAGGTGCATATGGTACAAGAATATTGTTTCATTAGTTAATTGATTGGTCCATGTGATTTGTATTTGCAGATGTGTACAAATGATGTTCTTAAACGGTACCTGTTTGGCACAGCTTTTAATTCTTCTTTTTTTTTTTTTCATTTTTTTTTTCAAAAAATGATAAATACTTCTAATTGTATTAGTCAATCGCTAAAAACTATTTTTGGATAAAAGTTGCTTTGGCCAATCACAAATTTTCGTAATTAACTTACACTTTTTTGCAATTGAATTAAGTTTGGTTTACACCAAGCAACTTAATTTTAGCTTTTGAAATTGAATAATCTATTATAAACTCCAAAACTTACTGTCGTACACCCTCTAAAGAATTGTATCTGAGTCTTTTTCTAATAGTATAGTTGTAGCAAGATTAAATGAGAGTGACCTCCCCCAAGGTATCTTATAAATATATATAATGACCTCCTTGTACTTTTAAAAATTATACTGACATCCTTGAAATTGTATCTAGTATCAGTGCAGTCCATTTCAGTAATTAATCATCAGTTCATGGACATTAATTCTTTTGTTAAAATTTTTAAAACAGAATTCTCAACCTTTATCAAAAACTAAAAAGAAATAAACAAAATTCCCTAAGAGAAAATGTTTCCTCTCCTCTAAGTTTTACTGACATAAATTGACCGCAATTTGTATCTAGTATTGGCTGTTTAGCGTAAACAATTAAGGTTAATCTCATGGTGAGATGGCACTTACATGCACCGTCAATGTTGTTAAGCTTCTATTTCAAACAGGAGTAGTGCTACATATACACTTTTTGACATATTTTTTGACACTCAGCTTTAAATGCATGTACCATGTGATGTGTAAGTGGTGCACAAAAAAGTGTGAAAAAGTCAAATAGCACAAGATACATGTGTTTAAAGCATAGTGTGTCAAAAAGTGTGTGTGCCAAATATTTTCCTTCAAACTGGCTCAATGCAATGCCCAAAATTCAAGATATGGAGTCTTACATTTATTATATACCTCAGGATAGTTCAGTATAATTAGGCCTAACTACATTTTACGCCCTCTTAGTTTGCCCTTTGTGTTAATTTGGTCCCTGTAGTGTAAAAAGTATCATTTTAGTCTTTGTAGTTTCATAAGTGTGTCATTTTAGTCTCTCGAACACTTTTTGTGGCAAATTTTTCACTTTTAGTGACAAAAATTTTCATCACTAAAGGACTTATTTGACACACTTATGAAATCATAGGGACTAAAGTGACACTTTCTAATTTACAAAGATCAAACTGACGCAGATGACAAACTACAAGGATATGAAATGTATTTAACCCGTATAATTAATTTGCATTAATAATAATTCGAGATTGGACCACTAACCTGGGTTGTTTGCCTTGAATCTGATGGCAACCCATCCTTTTATGGGAACAGCAACAGTGTTACGAAGAGGTGGGTCCACAAGATTATAAGTCAATGGGTCCCTTTTTGCATCAAAATTACCAAAACCCCCTCCAACAATGTAAAAACTGTACCCATGCAGATGCATGGGATGCTCTATTCCAGCAACCAAGCTTGTCCCTTGCAAAACAATCTCCACCGTTGAATTATACTTCAATATCTTCACTTCCGTCGCCGTTTTCGGTATCTCCAAAATCAAGGGTTGATCATCTGCGGTGAAATTGAAAATCAACGGTGGAAAGCTCGGAAAATGTCGTCCAAACACGCCTTGAATGTGATCATAGTAAGCTTGTAATATGTCTATAGATGGGCTGACGAAGCTTATATTGTTCATGCTTGCAGCTAATAAGGTGCTGTTTGGCCCCTGACAAGTGCGGTTGGTGGGGCAAGGGAGTGTGTTGACCGAAACTGTGGAAAATAATCGTGTGTTAATAGTTAATGGCACTTGGATCGGATGGTTCTCACTGGCCAAGCTTCTTAGGCTATTACTAAACTTAAAAAAAGCTACGGTGTCATTGTAATACGGAAGCTTAGGCAAACGTGGGGGTACTGTAGATACAGAGTGTGTTGCAATGTATTGCACTATAGCGGTGGTGGTTGTGTTGTCGAATGGAATGCTCGAGGAACTGGCGTAAGCCCTTGCAACCATATAATAGCGGCCGGGGTCTCGATTCGCATCCAATATGCAGTCTAGGGTTTGACCAGGAGATATGACGACATATTTTCTTTTGAGCGGCTTAGTGTAGGAAGCATCTGCTCCGACGACTTGTAACTTGTGCTTTGCAACAGAGAAGAAGAGCATTTCGTTCATGCCAGCGTTGATCAATCGGAGTAAATAAGTCTTGCCATATTCCACATTTAGCTTGAATGTGCCTAAAAATGGAAGAGTAATTGAGGTTAATTGTAATGTACCATGGAATGGGGGGAAACGTTGTCCAAACAAATCCTAAAAATTGTAAATTTTACTATTAAGCTACTTCTGCTTTTAGTAATAAGTTACTTCTGATTATGT
This sequence comes from Hydrangea macrophylla, assembly GCA_033977485.1. NCBI lineage: Eukaryota > Viridiplantae > Streptophyta > Magnoliopsida > Cornales > Hydrangeaceae > Hydrangea > Hydrangea macrophylla. The sequence continues at coordinate 102,940,432 of CM066994.1, forward strand.
TGATGTGCAAACATTTTGTTTTTGGAAGGCTATTCCGGTGCCAAAAAGCGTTGTACTCTGTAATTCTGTGTATTAGTCACTTTGATTTTTCTATCATTGTGAGTCCCACTTAGAATTCACATGTCTCTAAAATCATAGAGATTGTCACAAAGGTTACAGGACGTTATTTATACCCCAACGGGACCTATGTTGGATATTGCTTGAGTTTAATAAGCAAGCGAACTTAGGCTTAGTTTGGCCTCTATTTTGGTGTTTCTCTTTTTTTAAAGCACAATTTTATGTTAATTCATTTGGTAATTAGTTTATGAGCTTTGTAAAAATTGAATTTAGAGCTTTTTTGGGGAGAGCTTTTAAAAGCTCTAAAATGGGGCTTTCAAAAGCTCAAGGTTGTTTTTTGGTTTCATGATGTTTTTTTGAAGATTAATGTGTCACTTGTACAAAATTATCAAACAACTTAATAATAAATTTTATAAACCACTTTTAAAAAGCCACGTAAAGGCCAAACTAAGCCTTAAAACTCCTCAAATGAAAAGGCACCCAAAAGAATTAATCCAATAGATTAAGGTCTGCTTGAGCTCCATTTGGAGGTTAACTAATTAACTTAGTGAGGAATGAGAGAGAAAAGAAATACTAAAAATATATTCTTCTATTTGCTTTGGTTCAAGAAAAATAGTGAGAAAATATCAAATAATGGAAACTGAATGATAAATTAATTATAAAAAAATTAACTTTAAATGTTAGTTCTCTTTCTCTTTTCTTGACTTCTTACTATACTAAGGCTTAGTTTGGCATTTTGGTGCTTCTCCTTTTTAAAGCACAATTTTATGTTAATTCATATGATAACTAGTTTATAAGCTTTGCAAAAATTGAAATTATGGCTTTTTTGGGGGGAGCTTTTAAAAGCTCTAGAATGGAGTTTTTAAAAGCTCAAGGTTGCTTTTTGATTTCATGATGTCTTTTTGAAGAGTAGTATGTCACTTGTATAAAATTATCAAACAGCTTAGTAATAAATTTCATAAACTTCGTTTAAAAAACCACGTGGGGGCCAAACGAAACCTAAAGTATTTGAAAAAAAAAAACTCTTTTCTTCATTTTTCATCTTTCTTCTCTAAATTTGTAAACTACAAATATTATAAAGAACACCAATAGTAGAATTTAGTTCAAACTAACTATGCTTTGAGCATTGAAAGAATCCAAGGGAAATTGTTCTCTCTCTCTCTCTCTCTCTCCATAAAGGGTAGCAAGAGAAAGAGTAGAACGCAAACCAGGCTTTGAGCATGGGTAGAGGTCACCAGGCTGACCATTTATGGTGAAAGCATCTGAGACGTTTGGGCTTCTTCCTGTTGCTAAAGCTTCCTCAAGCACCTCCATCACATCACTTTTCCACCACTCTCCTAATAGTCGAACAAAACAAGACATCTTCATTAATATACATATAATATACATACATACACACACATATTTATATACACATATTATCTACATCTCTACACATATCCATTCTTAAAATAAAAAAATAAAAAAAAAAACAACAAACAAACAAACTTTAACTATGGACCTGGGTAATAAAATTGAAAATTTAGTGCTGAATTTTAGATTATTAAAAATTTAAAATACTAAAAAGTGTTTCAAATATTGACATATACTGCTTTCTTATTTTTTTTTGACTACTTTCCTTATTAACCAAATAAAGGAAAAAATTAATTTTCCTCAATGGATAGTAAATTAACTTTGCAATGAGGGTACAATAGCAATTTAATAGTTCAAATCCCTTTTTTGTATTGTTTTGGGAATAGAGCTACACTCATTCACTTTCTCTCCACACCCATGCATATTGTGCTTTTGATAATGTGTTCATTAATTATCTTATGTTGTATGTAGAGACCATGAGTGTATCTAGAAAATCACTTCAGTGGCTACCCTCGAAAAAAAAAAAATTTGGACCCATTTATTCATATTTAGGACATAATTATACATTTTTGTGTATATTTTGGACTAATTTATACATATTTTGGACTTATTTATGCATTTTTTGGATATATATTAATACATTTTTTGTGTATATTTTGGACCTTTATATATATATATATATATATTTTTTTTTTTTCTATATACATTTTATAATTAACACAAAAACATAAGAGAGTAGGCTTAGTGTGATAATTTTATAATGTACGTTAGGAGGGACTTTTATAATTTTCAGGGGCCTTAACTATAAAAACTTTAATTTTTTTTAGTGCAAATTTGTAATTTTCAAAATTCTGGGAGGACTTTTACCCTTCTTGGGTCCACCCTTGGTAGAGAGATATTTGATATATTTACTAACTTCCTTTTGCAGATATATTTGTTTTCTATTATATTAATCCAATACCATCATTTTAATGAGGTAACAATGTCATTTTATGTTCATGGATTTAAAAAAGGAAAATTACATTGACCTCCCCTGTGATAAGACAAAATCCAACGACCTCTCTTATGAAAAATAACACTAACCTCCCCTATCAAAGATGGAAAGCTGACAATATCATTGGTCCATACAAAAGAACCGATATATATACCCCTAAAAAAATGTGTACAACTTTTTAATTTAAAAATAAAACATTATGAGACAATTTTATCTCTAGTTCATATACACTAGAGTAGTGTCACTCACAATGTGAGTGCAAAGAGAAAAAAAGTGGATTAGGGTAGTTGAGGGAAGTTGTTTTTTTTTAAAAAAGAAGTTTTTTAAAAAAAATTTGCAATGACATTTTAATACTTTGTGAAAACATTTTTATTAGGAAATTGTGTAAGTTTTATTGTAATTATTGATTTAAGAAAAACTTTTCTTTTTATCCCTCCCTTCCACTTTCTATATTAGTATAGATAAACAAAAGTATCATATAAAATTTTATTCACTTCGACTAGGGTAAATTAGTTATCATAAAAATTTAACAAAAAACTAAAGGTGATCAACTGATAGATGACGGACAGAGGGGGAAAACGATTTCATATAACTATGAATCTCAGGGAAGTTAATTAACCATATTCCGAAGAAAAAAAAAAACCTCAGGGGAGTTCATTTGTGTGATTTTTTTTACACCTATGGGCTATAGCTCAAGCAAGTCTTTGTATTTTTAACTTACTTTAAAAGTGGTCACTAGTTACTATATTGCTCTCATTTGTAAAATTACTTAATCGACCTCGCTTCAATAACATGGCAAGACTTTTCTTGTGCATTTTAAATTAAACACAAACAGGACTGAGGTCCTATTGGAGTTCTCATGTTAGGCATAAGTTCTAGTCCCCTCCCCCGTTCTAATCCCATCCCCCATTCTAATCAGAAATTGAACACAAGCAAGATCCACAGTTTGGGATGTAAAAATGGCCAGCCCTGCCTGGCTCGATATTGATCAGGCGTGGACTTTGGCCCATGCCATACACAGGGATTTTAGGGCAGTACCCTACCTCGAGCTTAAGGCCCATTTTTTCGGATTGGGCTACGGGCTGCTAGACGGGCCTAGCTCTTTTGCTTTTTTTTTTTAAAATTACACCCCTATTCATAGTATATATATAGGGATTTGCTAACCTAAAGCATAGGAGGCTTTTAGCAAGGAAAAACTGACTTTTAGCGAAGAAAGTTTTGGTCGCTAAAAGTTGGAACACTTAGCGACAAAAATTTCGTCGCTAAAGAGGCTGTTGTATGCTGCTAACCTACAACCATCATGTTGTAGGTTAGCAGCCACCGTGTATATATTTATATATACGAAAAGAACAGGTTAAGAAAAGAACAACTTATATGTATCTACTATACTATAAGGCCCTGTTTGGTGGTCAGGATAAGTGGTAGGATAGGATAATTTTTATCCTATTCAGCGTTTGGTGGCGCCATTAGACAGGATAAAATAGTCCTTAACTAGATTTTTATCTCCTAGAGAGTGAGATGACTCTAACCCATGGGAGGAGGTGGTATTAGGTAGGATTAGAAGTTTGGGATAACTTCTTAGGACAAAAAAAAAACATCGTTTTATTTTAAGGTTTGATTTTTTTTTCTTTTTCATTTTCAAATTTTTTTTTTTCAGATTTTTTTTTTCTTATTCATTTTCATGTATATTTTTTTCCCTCTCTTTTCATTTTCCGATCTTCTTTTTTATTTATTTACTTTTTTCAGATCTTATTTTTTCTTTTCTTTTTCATTTTTAGACCAGCCTTTTCTTTTCTTTTATTTTTCTTCAAATCTCCTCATTTTTTTGTTCATATCCATTTTTTCCCCTTTTTCATTTTCAGATCTCTCTCTCTTTTTTATTTATTTATTTTTTTTAGATCTACTCTTTTTTTTTCCCTTTCTTCAAACCCCATTTTGTGTTAAAAAGTAATAATTTAGTTATTATCCGGAACTTATATCCGAGCACGAAAAAACAGAGGATTATGATTTAACAGTTTATCCGGCAGTTTTATCCAGCACATTCCAAATACGGAATAACATAACAGCTTGTCTGATAGAATTACTATCCTATCAGATCCTGCCTTATCTTGTCCTATCCGATAGCTTTATCCGGCCTGCCAAACGAGGCCTAAGAAAAGAACAGCTAAAATTGACCTGCCTGTTCTAGATGACCACTGGATATCCTTTCTTTCCATAATGCAGGTATCAAGAACTGGGTTAATGTTATCCTGAACCCGTCTAATTCGGTTGGGATCAGAACTGATGAAGTCTTGGATTTCACCATCTTTGCCACAATTGCCATGGAACAAACTTGGTTTCTTCGAAACAAGGTCTTTCATGAAGACACTATGATTGATATGCCCATGTGGAAGTCCATTATTTTCTCCCAAGCCGCAGAGCATTGGAAAGCACAAAGACCAATTCCTAATGCATGTACTAAACCTTGCCAAGGGTCCCCTCCTCCCCCTCACTGGATTAAAGTGAATTTTGGTATTACAATCAATCCCAATTCTACTGCACTTGCTGCTGTGTTTAGAAACGCAAAGGGGAAATTTCGTCCATGCTCACACTTAGATTTCCACCAGTCTCGACCCCACTCTGGCAGAAACCAATGCTGCTAACCATTCCATTAGTTTAGCCGGTACGTTGGGTTTTAAAAATGTTATCTTTGAAAGGGACTCCTTACTGGTATGGGATACCCTCAGCTATTGGAACTCCACTCCCAATTGGACTTTTCATTCCCCTTTTGTGGAAGCTAATAGACTGTTGTCTTATTTCTTTGATTTTTGGCATGTTTCCAAAGTCCATTCTTCTGTGAACTTTGTTGCATACATTTATCCATTGGGCTTTGCTTTGTAATCTTTTTGGCCCCATCCCCATTGGAGACTTACCTTCTGTTTTGCTTTTGCTTGTAGTTAGTTCCTGTTTTTTCATTGTTTTCTTTTGTTTTTCTTATCTGTTTGATCGTCCTTTGTACCAAAAAAAAATAGAAATGTTTCTTACCAAAAAAAAGACCTGCTTCTTAAAATTTAGGAAGTTCCAAATGTGCCCTTGCTTTTGTCAGGTGTTTTACCATTATACCCCTTTCTGTCTTTTGTAGTTTCTCAACAATCTCTCTCTCACACACATACACACATCATTCGCTAATTCTCTCTGCATCTCTCCCTCTCTCTCTCTCTCTCTCTCTCTCTCTCTCTCTTCAATTTCAGTCGGTTGATCCTCCTAGCTAACGTGTCTAGCCATACGAATTCAGTTCAATTCAACTTCAGAGAAGCCACGCCCAATTTCCAAGTTCCCCGTCAGCAGAAAGAATAGAAGGGATTGTGAGCAGAGACGTGGCTAGCAGAAGCCATGGTTAGAGCTCCTTGCCACCGTGATCAATACTTCCCTAATTAACCTTACGGTTGGTCGGCTTCAAACTCGACAGGTTCGTGCTCTACTATCATTGTTACCAAAACAGAAAATAAATTCAATTCAACCTCTATATCTTCACATCCTCTACAATTTTCTCTCAATTAATTTTCAGTTTTCCGCTTGTAACTACTCACCGCTTCAAATCTCGTACAGCACTGTATAAGAGAGAAATCATGGAAATTGAAACTGCTCATCACCAGGGAGTTACTTCGTTTTTCAATTTAGGGTTTTCTCAAATTGAGAGGTTTTTCCCTTTTTCAAATTAGTGTTTGCCTCAGTACCAAAGTCGTTGTTGCCTTTTTTTCTTCTGGGTTTGCTCTAATTTGTCATTCTTTAGCTAATGTTCTGTTTATGCTTCCTTTCAATTCGACCCAGAAAGCACGCATTCAGATTTGGCTTTTCGAGCAGAAAAGAAAAAAAATGAGTTTATAGTGTTATTCTCAAGTATTCGTGCTTAGACCATCTCCAATGGGGTTAGGCAAAAATGGTAGGCAAAAATGGATTTTGACTCTTCAAATAGTATAATACCTAGTCGATTTATCTAATCTTCTCCAACCACACTAGCCAAACATACTAGATATTTATAAAAATAAAAAATAAAAAAATTATTAACTATTAACTAAATAAAACTAAAATTTAATAACAGTAACTATAAATATAATTAATACAATTGAGAGTCTTTCCAAAGCCCATTATTCCCAGTTAACAAAACTACTCCAATAACAATTATTTCTGAGGAAAAAAAAAACCTACTTCAATTAATTATAATATAATTAATTATCTTAGGCCCAAATTCCAGCCCAACATTTTAACTAAAATGTAAAGAACAAATAAACCCTAAAGCCCACCCAGCTTCTTTATCTTCTTCTTTTTCACGTCAGACGCAGGGAATGTGGAGATACACATAGGCGACATGGTAAGGAGCATTGACAATAAAAAAAAGACAGAGAGGAGCAAAGAGTGACAAAATCTATTGAAGATGAGAGATGGAGGAGGAAGAAGGTACTTTTATGGTTAATTTATAGTAAAAAGATAGGGATTTGAATGTTAATTTCACTGTTCATGACCCATGGAATCCACCCGTTGGAGACCAAACGGTCATGAACAATGCTTCTGCTAGATTTTGCCTTGCCTTCACCTCTCTCTCCATTTTGCCTCTCAAATTTCGGCCGAGCCATTTTCACGAGCTAGTTGCCTCATTCGTGGGAGCTTCAAATTTTCAGATTCAATAGGCAAAATGGCAGTTGGAAGATTTTCCTAGCCATTTGCCTCTCCCATTGGAGATGTCCTTATGGGGATGCCTTGCTCTAATGGTTTTTTGGGGTGTTTTCCTAAGGTTCTAGTATTTGTTTAGGATGATGTCAGGCTAGGCTATTGTTTGCACCCAAAAATCGTTAAAGGATTTTTGGCTCGAATGAGGCGGAATAGGGCTGGCTCGAAGTTGAGAATGGGGTGATTGGGCCCAAGAAGGCATGTGATTCATAAGGCAAAGCACAAGTAATATGGGGCCCGATAGGTGATAAGGCAGATGCTATCCAATCGGACACCATACTTAAAATAAGTGAGCAATGGTAAGTGTTGCAGCCCGATTGGGGGAGTTAGCATGAATAATGTTCATCGGCTGTTCATGAGAAGAATGGCTGGCCCGAGGCTACGAAGGGTGATCGGGCTCAAGGGGTAAACGTCATGTAGTACAGAAAGACAAGGCGTTAAACTGAGGATATGGAGCCCGATAAGTGATCAAGAGAGCACACTTAGCAATCAGGGACCATATTCAGAGAAACGGTAAAGGCCAGTCACATGAGCCCGATTGGTCGGAAGCACGTATATAACCATCATCGGACTCATGTGCGTTGGAAAGCATGATAAGTAGAATTACGCAAGCCCGATTGGTAAGGCAGTTCTGTTCTTAGTAGCAAACATCAGATGTCGTCCTAAAATTAAGGGGGTAGAGTTTGTTTAGGAATTGAATCTGATAACATCCAACTGGATATGGGAAGGTTATCCTGAAAATATTGGGATTGACTCAATCAGGATGAGGATAAGGAAAGAGTTAGAAGCAAGGGAGGATTTTGCTAGTTGTCTCTTTCTTGGGGTGCAATTCAAGGAGTCCTTGCCATATCAGGACTGTTTAAGGCCGCTATAAATACAAAGGCAAGCCAACCGTGTAAGGGACTTCGCGTCATCTAAAAAATAACACTCATACAGCATTCAAAGCATTCAAACCCCTGCATTCTTGCTACTCTACATCCCTAGCAATCATAGCAAATAAGTTTGCCCTCTTTGTTGTTTTTTTACTGTTTTCACTCTTTTGAACAATCAGAGCCTGTTCTGATTCTGTTCTTTGTTTTGTTAAAGTTTTTCCAAACATTGAATAAAATATCTTCGTATTTTATTAATTGTTTGTGATTGTTTACTTGGTAAACTCTATCACTAATTGGCTTGTGCGCTTCAGTACTGCCATAAAATTTTGGGTGAGGGTACTTTTCTACTCGCCTTACACAATTGCATTGTTAGAAGTTAAATTTTTCAAGCCTTGTGTATCACTCACACAAGCGTATAGGAAATTAGTTTGCACACACCGAAGCACTATTGGTTCTGGCACGCCCGGACAAAACTACAATCAAACATTTTGGCACACTCGGTGGGACCCATAGTGCTAAGATATGCCTCCAAAGAAAGATCACAATAATGGGAAAAATGGACAGGACGACCCAGCCGTTGACCCATCCATTGAAGAGAGCACTGGCCGCTCTCCACAAGACAGTGTTGTAATGCTGGAAGCACTGTCAGAGGTCATGAGGCTGAACATTGAGCCTATGAGGTAGGATTATAATACCTTATTAGGATCGATGGATAACTTTAAGGGCCTAGCCAGCCAAACAGCCGGGGTACATCATGGTTAGATTGATCTGATCACATCTACTAGGGTGACGCATGCTAATATAGACGGCCAAACCTCAGAAATCTCAGGCCTATCAAAAGCCATCTCAGTGCTAATAAATAAATTGACCCCTGAAAGCCCCCAGGAACAGATCGGCACCTCGAGTATAAGCAACTTGATCCACTAGCAGGAGGATCAGGTAGTGTGGTGGTCACCGATCCCAATGGATTGGCGACACCAGTGTTTATTCAAACTCAAGGTCGTAACACAGAAGCAATCGGTCATACTGATCCCCCTGCCCACTCTATTGGGGGGCAAAGAGCTAATGATGTTTTTTGGCCTCATCAAGCCAATAACAACCAACACCAAATACTTCCTCCAATAGTACCCCTTGTGGTAGTGCAGCTCGTTGTGCCACACGCAATCAATAGGGAGTAGTTCGTAGCGGCTATGCACGAAGAGTATGGCCCCTTGATAAGAAGACTGGAGAGGCTGGCCTATAGACGGCCATATCCTCCTAAGATTGACTAGGTCAATTTTCCTTAGGGATACAAGGTACCAAACTTTACCTTATCCTCTGGGGAAAGTGAGCAGTCCTCTATAGAGCACATAGGTCATTTCATAGTGCAATACAGCCATGCAGGTAGTAGTGACCTGTTAAAATTGAGGCTATTCCCAAACTCTCTCACAGGAATAGCCTTCTTGTGGTATGTCAACCTTCCGGCCAATTCTGTGAGAGATTGGCAAGGGATAGAGGAATTATTTCATGGCCAGTTCTATAGGACTGAGCCCGAGACATCATTTGCGGATCTATGTAGGATGCGCCAATTAGTAGGGGAGACAGTTGAGACCTATCTAGCCCATTTCAGAAAGGCTAAGTATAGGTACAAGACTATCTTGCCCGAGGAGGAATATGTTAAGATGGCCATGGGAGGGATGTCATTCGAGCTTCGCAAGAGGTTCAAAGGGACCGACTTTTGTGATCTATTCGAACTAGCCACGAGGGCCGCTTGCTATGAACGTATCCTTCTGGATGAACAAGAGAAGAAAAATTCATCCAAGGGTACATACTACAAAGATCCTAACTACAAGGTCCACCTGGAAGATTGTGACCTCAAGGCAGAAATTGATATGGCCGAATTAATTTGCAAAAGGCCAATCGTATGCAATGCCTTAAGAAAACCCATCAATAATAATGTTGCTGCAAAGAAGATGGCATTGGAAAGAATTATACTTTCGACATCACTATGGCCGATCAAACTTTTGACGCCCTTCTGGCCGAAAAAGTGATCAAGCTAGGTAATGGTCATCGGATCCCTAAGGCCGATGACACTAAAAATAAGGAATACTGTAAATGGCACAACTCTTGGAAACATTCTACTAATAACTGTTAGGGATATATACTAAAAGACATGCTTTATGTAGTTGATTTATTATTTATTTAATGAAATCAGTTATTCCATTTTTACGAGAATCTGTGTGGGCAATGTTTGCATTATATTGTTTATTGAATATTGTGCATGTGTGTCTCTCATTCTACATAGTAGTAGGTTTGTCTTGATTGCGATAAACGGTACAATTTTAACTCACTATGTTGGTACACTTTGTGTATTAAACGGGACTAACTTAGGGTAATTATCTTTGTACTAACTTATAAGATAATTAATACCTCATGGCTATTATGAGTGCTTATGCTCTAAATCCTAAGTTAATTTATAGACACGTACATTTGATCTTTACACTTTGATCCCTAAAAGGGTGAAATCCTTAAATGGGTCAATATCTCATTGGATTGGGTGACAATATTAATTGTGTGGTGGATATTAATTAATGATGGAATCCATGTCTCAATTTTGGGATTGATGATATCCCCTTGAGGAGGCTTATAAGTTTTGATTATGTCAAACCCTGTACGTGGATTTTTTATCTAACATATCAGATAAGTTAAGCAGAGGATCTCAATAAATTTTAAGAGATTAATTAAATATGATTGTCAGTAATTATATTTAATTAATGGATATCTGAAATCGTAACGTGGGGAGATAATAAGCATTTAATAACATGGCGCTCGAAACATATTTTTGAGATAAGGGTAGGAGTGCAATTATAATTCTTTAGTGGTATGAATTATAATTTATGGAAATAGGAATCTGATTCAGTTCGAATTAGGGTTCCTAATTCCATAAGGAAGCCTATTCCTTATTGACTTTTTATGGTCCCTATCGTAACCTATATATATACTGCTTTGGTTCTCTTCTTAGTTTGCATTTTTCAAAAAGAGCATTATAACTCGGAATAGATAAGAGAGCGTAAAAAGGGAGAGCAGAAAACAGAAAAGATTTCGAAAGAGTCCATACTCAGTTCGATATTCTAGCAGCAGAGGAATACGGTAGAAGATTGTGAGCTGTTATCGAACCCGTGTTCTCGATTCGTCTACTACAGCAATCCGTTTTTGCAGTTCAAAGTAACCCTAGTTCCACCTTTGTAGGGTTATTATAGCTTTCATGGAATTTTTGCAGTACCAACTTATACGCGCTGTCAACGGATTCTGGGAACGCAGTTTCCTAACGATAACTGCATATTTTTCGTAATGTGATATAGGAAAACGTAGAGAAGGGAGTGTTCAAATTCTCGGACAAGGCCATGGGAATTGATGCAAGTCTGTTTCCTCAGATCACCGATGCCAACATGGTAATCCCCAATCTGAAAAAGCTGACTAGGCCTAGACCGAAGGTTGGCCTGTCAGAAACAAAAGATGAAAAGCCGAGACAAAGGGAGGGAAAACAATTCACGAGCTCCAGAGGACTTATCAGGAGAGAAAGATAGTAGAATGAAAGGCCGAAGCTAAAATAGCCCGATCAAATACAGATAGTTTGATCACCGATTTGTGGCAACAACTGGATCTGATAGAGCAAGGTCTTTGCCTAAGGTATAAGGCCGATATCAAGGAGGCCTCTAGCCCAAGCAAGACACTGGGGGTGACTGAGTACTGCGAGTATGGTCCGAGAAGGTCTGTGTACGAAAGGCTTTCGTTGCCCGGGCAAGGTCAATTGAAGCCTAAAAGGCAACCAAAATCGTCGCCAACATTGCAGATTGGCCCAAGTGGTTCAGGCCGATCTGGGGTGAGGCATCATCATGTGTTTTCTAAACCAAATGTTCCCGTGAAGGGCCTAGTCTCAGACATGCGTCCAAGGATGGTACTACCACCGAGAGTGAATAAAGGAAAGTAGTATAAGGCTGAACACCCTCAATTCCCTAAGGTGCCCAAATGCAGTAAATCTCAAAAAAGGAGGTTTCAGAGGGCGAGGTAGGCTGAAAGGGAATGACAGTATTAGAAAGACCATGCTCACAGCTTCCCCAGGCCCAATGCACCCTTGATGTCCGATTCCTAAAAATATCCAATGGGGGAAGAGCTCACGTTTGACAAAAAATGGGCAAAGGAGCGATGCACGCCACTAAGTACCTAAAGGAAATCTTTAGGCGAGAAAATGCAACAAAGGAGTGCAAGCATGAAACGGACTTGATGGATGACAAGGCCGATGATGACTCAGGTTCAGACGCCTCACCGATCCAATTTGGAACAGTTCCAAAGGAACTATCTTCAAACACGGTGTTCACCTTGCCCATGTCTTTTAATGATAAGCCAGACCAACCCACGGCCATGAAGGGGGATGATATGGAAGGCAAGACCGAAGAGTCGGCCATGATAAAAGACATAATTTGGAGTGGAAGAGAGACAGTCAATCCCGATGTGGTGGAAGCCACAAGTAAAAATGTGGACTCCACCGATCAACAGTCCGATCGGCCTAAGATTACCATCTTAAGGCTGAAAGGGAAGCAAATTGAGGAAGGACTGAAGCTAGGAGGGCTTGTCAAGGTAGTCTTCGAAAAACCCACCTATCAAATGTCCTAGCATTTAAAACTGCTAAACGTGAAGGGACATATTGAAGGGATCCCAATAAACAGAATCCTCGTTAATGGAGGATCTACTATCAACATTATGCCCCAGATCATGCAAAGGGTTCTTAAAAAATTTGAGTCAGAGTTAATTCTGACCGAGATGAATGTCCAGAGTTTCACAAGGACACCATCAAGGACCAAGGGTATCCTACCTTTGGAACTAACTGTTGGAAGCAAGACGGTCATGACAGCTTTCTTTATCGTCGAGACATCGGCCACTTACAATGCATTGCTAGGCCGAGACTAGATTCATCCCAACTATTGTATCCCTTCAACCCTTCATCAGTTGATGATTTTCTGGAGAGGTGATGAGGTTGAAGTAGTAGGTGCTAATAAGAGATCGTTCTTAGCACGAGTGCAAACGGCCGATGCAATTCTATATGAAGATGACATCGGGCCGATCAAGCTATTAGAATGTGGCAAGTTGGGAAAACCAAATGCAGCCACATTTTGCAAGGGAGCTCCACAGGACTAAAAAATCATATTACCATAATCTCATTCGGACAGAAGAGTTAAGGCCGATGGAGATCAATGAACAAGATGTTATCGATGAATCTGTAACCGACTGAAGTTCGGAGACAGTTGGCCCTAATGTGCATATTTGGCCGATAGAAGACTTGAAAACGGTCACAGCAAATCTAGATGATCTAAAGGCCGATGTTCACTATCCCCTTTTGGCGAGAACCAAAAGGGGAAATGAAGGAGAGTATAAGCAAAACAGTACAAAAACTTATGTGAGTCAGATAAGTTAGGACTATGAATCCCCTTTTGGCGTTCACTATCCCCTTTTGGAAGTCAACTTGGGAAATGAAGGAGAGTATAAGCCTACTTATGTGAGTCAGATATTAGAACCACAATTCCAGGCTGAGGTAATAGCACTCCTACATAAGTACAAAAACTGTTTTACTTAGGACTATGACGAGATGCCAGGGCTATCTAGGGAATTGGTGGAACACCAATTACCAATCAAGTTGGGGTTCCGACCGTTCAAATAGTTACCTAGGCGTATGTCACCAGAAGTTACATTGAAGGTAAAGGAAGAAATTAAGAGACTCCTTGGGGTTGGCTTCATTCGAACTGCAAGGTATGTAGAATGAGTCTCGAATGTGGTCCCAATGGTAAAGAAGAACGGAAAGCATAGAGTGTGCATTGACTTCAGAAATCTAAACCTGGCTACCCCAAAGGATGAGTACCCAATGCCTATGGCCGATCAGCTGATTGATTCAACCGCTAAACACAAAATCTTGTCCTTTATGGACGGGAATTCGGGGTATATCCAAATTTACATCGTCGAAGAGGATGTCCCAAAGACAACTTTTCGATGCCCAGGGGCAATTGGGACCTTTGAGTGGGTTGTGATGCCCTTTGGACTGAAGAATGCAGGTGCCACTTATCAACGAGCAATGAACTTGATCTTCCATAAAATGATTGGGCGATTCATGGAAGTATACATTGATGATGCGGTGGTTAAGTCTGGGAGCAACGCCGAACATTTGGTTGACCTTGAGAAAGCATTCGAATGAATGCGGGCTCACAAGCAAAAAATGAATCCACTCAAATATGCATTCAGCGTTTCAGCAGAGAACTTCTTTGGTTTCCTGGTATACTAGAGAGGTATAGAGATAGACAAGAACAAGGCTCAGGATATCCAAGCAGTGAAGCCCCCAGCCAACAAAAAAAAGTTGCAAAGGCTGCTCAGGCAGATCAATTTCCTTAGGAGGTTTATCTCTAACAGTGCAGGAAAAACCTATGTATGGACCCCACTGCTCAAGATTAAGACCGATGAAGAGTTCAAGTGGGAAGATAGCCACTAGAAGGCCTTTGAAGGAATAAAGCGATACTTGTTTACCTTTTCAGTGTTGATGCCACCCAAGAAGGGTAGGTTCCTTAAATTGTATATATCAGCCTCTGATTGCTCAATAGAAAGTATGTTGGCTTAGGATAATGAGCAAGGCAGTAAGCAGGCTGTTTATTACTTAAGTAAAATTTTAACTCCAACCGAGCAGCGCTATGTGCCGATTGAAAAGTTGTGCTTGGCATTATACTTCATCATAAAAGTTAAGAACATATATGCTTCCTATTTCTACTTATGTCATATGCCAGACCGATGTTATTAAGTACATGCTTTCAAGACCTGTTATGTGTGGCCGAATTAAAAAATTGACCTTAGCCCTAATGGAATTTGTCATTCAATACCGATCACAGCAATCGGTCAAGGGCCGAGCCATAGCCAATTTTCTGGCCGATTAGCCAGACCCTACTGATTTGGGAGATCTGTCACTAGCACCTAAAGTATTAAACACGTCCTTAGTTCCATGGACGTTAATCTTTGATGGGTCTAAGAATGCAAAGGGTGCTGGGGCAGGGGTAGTCATTATCTCACCCAAATATAAAAAGACAAAGATGTCATTTCGGCTTAATTTCAAATATACCAATAATCAGGCCAAATACAAAGCACTTATCATCGAACTGGAGATACTCCTTAAGATGGGGGCATCATCCGTACACATAAAGGGGGACTCAGGGTTGGTTATCGGACATATATCTGGTGAATTCCAGATAAAAAGTTGGGAACTCTGCCTGTTTCATTCTGTGGGCACTCAGATCATGGACTCATTCGATGACATAAGTGTGAGTTATATTCCCAGGTCAACAAACGTGGAGGCGATAGATTAGGAAAAGAAGGATTGGCCTCATTGTGGATATCACAATTTTCTTTTACCCACAGCTTTTTAAAAGTCGTTTAAATTCAATTTCAAACACAAATGAGTCGCCACTTAATTTTTAAAAGGAAAATTAAGAAACCATTTAAAAGAAAACTGATCTTTTGCGAAACCAAAGATTAACTAGGTCTGGGGATTATGGAATGAGAGAGGAAGGAGCCCGTCGGACTAAAACACCCTCTCTCATCCTATCTTGCGATAGGCCTCTACTCAACATCCTTTTAATCAAATTTGTTAATCTAAGCATGCCCTCAACTAATACATATATACATATACATCACAAAAGCATGTCCAAAGGGTGTAAAATTGTAATTGACAAAATATCATTCAAAAGCCAAGTAATTCAGGTAGCAAGCGATATGATATGCAATAGAGAACAAGTGAACTTACCCGGGGTCCAGTAGCGATATTAAACGTGCAATGCATGCGGACAAAAGAAAATCCTAAAAAAGAATCTCTAATCACGTATACACATAAGGCAGAACCTAATTCTAAGGTGTCACGCATTAAGTCGAAAAATCAATAAAAATCAAGGAATACAATAAACTAGAGAGGGGTTGAGAAATCGTACCTCAAACGCGCTACAAAACAAAGATTAGTCCACATACTTCACATAATAATATGACATCGCACAATCAATCCTAATTCTCTAGCTTAGATCTAGCAAACATGAAATCCAACTTTATCTATTAACTAGTTCTAATTATAAGCATTGATGTACATAAATGAATGAATATGAACAAGAATAAGACATGGATTTATTCATTAATTTGGATCACTTAGCCTCTGGATTTAAGCTAAATTAATCATTATCAAGATATGGTTTAAGCCCTAAGTCATAGGAGAATCATTTGGGCCATTATTTACAAAGTTGGTCAAATGTGTCATAAAATTCTGAAAATTGCAGAGAGTAGGTCTGGACTTTAAAAAGGGAAAAAGCAAGTCTCTCATGGTTTGATGTCAGTGAAGTTTGGACACAAGATGCCTCTGTGAGTCTAGTTTCCAAATCAAAAAGAAAATCAAAGTTTCAACGGTTAGATCTCTGGGAAAAGGACAAACACCAGACATCACTCAGAGATGTACAACTCTCTGTCCAGAGATTTTGTTTGATTTTTTAAAAATAGTAAAATAATCCGAAATGCTTCATTCCTTTTAGGGGGACTTTGCTAATACATTAAACTACTTAAAAAAATTATTTTGGGTCACCAACACCTTACTAAAGCTCTGATTTACTAATTTCAAAAACGTTTTACTGTTCTGAAACTATTTTGAAGCTCTGGACAGATTGTGGTTAACTCACAAAACCCATGATCAAACCCCTCTAAACATAAAAGCACATTAAAATAAAAATTACAGTGGTAGAATGTTGTGTTATTGACATTTTCCCGTTGGTTTCACTTGATTTCAACGGTTAGATTTCGAACTAAAAATCTTTGATCAAAAATAGTTTGTGAACTCACTGTTTTTATTTGTCAACTTCAACTTTTATTTGGTAGCTCCAACTATTAAACCATGAAGTTGGATTTAAACCAAACCACTTCTCCTACCATTTGATGGTCATTGGAGGCTAAAGACCTTTATTTTTCATAGATTTCAAATGAAGTATGGATGGACTTCATAAAATCTACAAGATAAGGAATCTAGACCATGGAGATGGGTTTAGACCCAAAACTATATTCTCCTACCATTTGGTGGTCATTGGAGATGAACATATGGCTAACATTCATGAGTCTCAAAGGAATATAGAAAGGATTCCATGAAACATCAAGCTAGAGGACCTAAGTCATGAGTATGGACCTAGATCCATCTATTTGTTTGTGGAATGGAGTGGTGATCAAACTTTGACTCTCATGTGAAGCATGAGCTTACATGGGATTCAAAGGATCATACTCAAGAGATTTCAAGGGAGATATTGAAGATCTCTAAGAATCTCAAGAGAAAAGAAACATAAACAAAGAAATAAAAAAGGAATTAGAAACAAAGGCTCTTAAGCTTATTTGACAAACAAAGAGAATGACAAAAGGGTTTTAGGATTAGAGTTTCAAAAGAAAAGGAGTAAGTAAATAATCCATGGTTAGAGGATCACCTCCAAATTATACTCAAAGTTCTCTCTTCTTTAAAGATCTTCCAAGCTCTTCTTCAAACTCTCCTAACTCTCTCTTTTCTCTCCAAAAATGTTGGTGTAATGGTAGTGTTTTTTTTGTATGTGTCTTGGTGGAAGCCCTTGTGTGTTGTCCCAAGAAAGATCCTTCCTCTTTTATAGACAAAACTCACAAGTATTTTCAGTGAATTCGGAGTAAAAGACATGTGTAAACATCTCATTTGGTGGTACAATGTGTACTTTCTGAAATTGGACAGACTGCTGCCCAGGGCGGCAGTCAAGAAACTGTCGCGGCAGTCCGTGAATGCCGCTGCGGCAGTTCATGACTGCCGTTCCGGCACTGCGTGACTGCCGGGCGGCACTCATCAAATGCCGCGACAATTAATGGATTGCCGCGTTTTTGTCAGTCTTACTTTATCAGTTTTTTATTCTTATTTGCATACACATACGTATTGCACTGCAAAAATACGGATTTTAAAAGAGAACGGCAGTCAGAAAATGTCGGCGGCATTTGGTGAATGCCGGGCCGGCATTCAGTGAGTACCGTGCGGCATTCAGTGAGTGTCGTGCGGCATTCAGTGAGTGTCGCGGCAGTCTGCCGTGTGCCGCTTTTGTTGAACTTTCCTTTTTTGACTCTTCCTTTTTCTCAAAGCAATTTATTCTTGAAGATCTTTTCTGAAAATTATGTCTTATACCTGAATTCTCCTAAATACCTGGTATTTTCCTTCTTTCTGTGAAATTTTATTGCGTTTTGGAGAACTTTCTGAAGAGCTTGGAACACTTCGAATCCTTCGGTCTTTTATCATCATCGGATACGGAGGTGACACTCTCTTAAATTTGACGTCTGGTCAAAATTGGGGTGTCTACACTCATCTTCTGGAAAAGGTTTAGAGAATCAGGTGATGTCAATACATGTCCGAGCATTACCATCCGTGGCAAAGAGAGGTTGGTATTCCATAGCCAATTCGATCTTAATAGACGACGATGATTGGAGAATTCCTATCAATGAATACTTAAAACACCCAAACGTTAGGGTGGACCGTAAGGTAGGACTGTTCATAATTCGATTCGTGGTGCTTGATGGAGAATTATTCAAAAAGCTCATCGGTGATGATGAGATCCTAAAATATTTTGTCAAAAGCAAGCCATACAAGTAATGGCTGAAGTACATGAAGGGATCTGCGGAGCTCATCAGGCCGGTACCAAGATGAAATGGCTTCTACGAAGGTATAACTATTACTAGCTAGGTATGTTAAAGGACTGCATCAGCTATGCTAAAGGGTGCCAAGCTTGCCAAAAGCATGGCGCGATTCAACGGGTTCCAGCCAAGGAGCTTCAACCTATAATAAAGTCATGGCCGTTTAGAGAATGGGCCATGGATTTGATTGGCAAAGTACTCCCGCCATCATCTAGCCAACATTGCTTCATTATAGTGGCTACGGACTACTTTACGAAGTGGGCTAAAGCTATACCATGCAGGGCAGTGACTCAGGCTAATGTCATTAAGTTCATTGATGAGCATATAATACACCGGTTTGGCCTGCGAAAAACCATTACGGCCGATCAAGGGTCTGTGTTTACAAGAATAGAGACCGTAGCCTTCGCAGCAAGTAGAGGAATTACCATTCTCAATTCTACTCCATATTACATTTAGGCCAACGGACAGGCCGAGTTAACTAACAAGATCCTCAAGGGGATCATTGAGAAGATGATAAATGAAAACCCAAGGGTATGGGACAAGCTATCCGAAGCAATTTGGGCCTATTGGACTTCTAAAAAGTCCAACACTGGGGTTACACCACTTATGCTAACCAATGGGCATGATGCTATGCTACCTATGGAAGTAATTGTCTGATCAGCCAGGAGGGCATTTCAAAATATGCTTGAGTCCGCTGAGTACACTGAGGCTATGATAGTTGAATTGGGCTGACTTGATGAAATAAGGTTAACGGCCTTGGACTCATGAAAATTGCAGAAGCTACGTGCTGCCCGAGCATACAATAAGAGGGTGAAAGAGAAGTCTTTTTGCACAGAGGATTTGGTTTTGAAGGTCGTCTTGCCTATTGGAGACAAGGATAATCGATATGGTAAATGGTCAGTCAACTGGGAAGGTCCTTTCATTATCCACCAAGTTAATAAGGGTAGAGCATACAGGCTGCACGATATGAATGGAACAGTTTATGCTAGGTTAATAAACGGTCAGTATTTAAAGTCCTATCTCCTACTTTATGGGAGACTATTGATCTAGAGTACAAGCCAAATCCTAGGCTAAAATACGAACTGTTCACTTATGAGCCTGAGCCTGAATGATCAAAAGCTTCATTATATTAAACAAGGCTGAGCATAACTTACTTACATAGTGCTTACACAAAAAAATACTAGTAATAATAATAATCATCATCATCATCATCAAATAAAAAGATACATATACATGTACAGAGGATAAAATCGGCCTCTAGGCCGATTCAAAATTCCTAAGTTTGGCTCTCAGATCTTTCCAGGTTCTCTCAGCTCCAGCCTGATCTTTCCTAGCTTTGTCAAGCTTTTGGGACCAAGTACGGGAGATCAGGATGCTGGCTGGTAATTGGTCACTGCATTTCTGGGCATCCCCGCCAAGCTGAGCCAAGATTTCATCAATCTTTACTAGGGTCGCGTCGTTGGTAACAACTTTGTCCTCACATTGCTCCAGTTGTGCCCGGATCGGAGTATAGCAATGCTGGTTTGTAGCTAGGCATCTCGGGCAATCACCTAGGCCCGAGATACCTTCCTAGCCTCATATTTTGCTTTAGCAGAATGAAGAAATTGCATCACCCTTTGCCAAGCATTAAGATGAGTTTCGGCCTCAATTTCAACGGAAGAGTCCGATCGATCCAAGAGACGACAACCCGACAGTTGTTCTTGGATTTTTCGTATCAGAGAAAACTGCATGTCCAATAGTGAATGATCAGCCAGGTGGCAGCATCAACATTAGCAGCAGATGGAAAGTTGGTCAGGTTATGATTAGCCAGTCCGAGGAAAAGGCCCTTCGATCGATGAATTCATGAGGGGGAGGCCACTTCAGGCTCAAACGGACCTAGGTCCAAGGCCCCAAGGTCCAGGCCAGTGAAGAAGTCGCTGAAAGGTATGAACGACTTTGGACCCAAAGGGATGGCCTATTCAGGATTCAAAGTTTGCAGGGTTAATATTAACAAAAGACAGAAGAAATATTCCCTTACATAAACACAAAGTACCTGGGCAGGCAATGATGTAGAGGCCGAGGCGTCCTGTGGCACAACGGCTTTATTGCTTGGTTGTGAGATAGGAGTTTGGGTTGATTGTTGAACAGGCTCAGAAAGGGGGGCCAAAGCAGTATTCCCCATCAAGGTTCCAATGCCCATGCCTGTGTTGGGCTGAACATTTGTTTCAATAGCTGGAGCGGCGGCTGGAGTTCGGTCTTCACCACTTGGGGCCAGGGCTTCCAAAAAATTAGAAGTAGTTGGATCATCCATAGTCGCTTTTTCTACAATCTCATCAGTCAACTCGTCGCCATAATAGGATTAGCTCGATCCGTTATAATATCTCCGGCCTGTTCTACTATTAGCCTGTCCGTTTGTTCCACTTCCCCTCTAGCAGTCTCGTGGGTGATGCTGTCACCTGGTAGGTCCTCATTGCTAGAGGAAAGGACTTCTTATTCTAGAATAGAGCCCCCAACAGGATCAACATCATCATCTCCATCCGAGGGTGTGAGAGGAGGTACAACTTTAATGGAGACCACCCTCTCTACCACTTGTTCAAGGAAGGCTGCTGCCCATTTAGGATAAATCAAAACAAGAAGATCAGCTGGTAGGACTTGTGATCGGGCATCAGAAGGTTGGGCTAGTGGTGGTTGAAAGGTTTGTTCGGTCAACAACATGTCTTCCACAGAGTCCTCGTCCACAAGCTGAAATGGAACTAGAAAATAAGAAAATGGAAAGGTTAAATCAGACAAGGAGGAGAGCGAAGAATAATACCTGAGTGGATGAGGTTGCAGTCTATTTCTTCTTCTTGGACGGCCCTTGGCTTGATGCCTTCTTGGGAGCCGGTCTCTTCGCTACCTACTTCTTGCAAGTTACCACGGGGGCAAAAGCAGGTGTTTCGGCCTCAGCGGATGATGACGTGAAAACTTGAAGAAGTACCTCAGAAGCAGTACTCCTGAATATTTGGGTAGCCCGATATTACCACCATTTCTCAAACTCTTTAAACACGACCGGTCGGGCTGAGAAAGGTGTAAATATGAAGGCTGCTTTCAATCTGTCTGATCGGTCCTTAATTTTTTTCACTTGCTCGTTACTCACAATCAAGCCACGTTCTACCGAGTCCACATTTACAGTTATAGTAGGCGGAACGGGAACTAAGTAGCTGGAGAAGATTTCGTTCGAAGTGGCTTGGGTGCCCGAACCCCAATTAGCGGGGTTGTTGGGGAGTTGCAGGAATGTGGGAAGTGAAGGGAGGAAAAGGGTGTGAAGAGAGGATGAGCCCGATCTAAGCACCCCTCATAAAAGAAAGTAAAACACTCCTCGAAGGAGTGGGAGGAAGGAGCAACGTCCATGAAGTGGATGGAAAAAATGAGAATGTTAGCCAGTGAACGGGCAGCTGGCCTGAGTCTTTAAAAATAAGAGTGCAGCCAAAGCTGGAGAATCCAGATCGGGCACCCTCCAGTGCTAAAGCCTGACTGAACAAAATCGGTCACACCGCGAACTAGTTGTGCCCAGACAAGAGTGGCCAGGGCTAGGGGTTTTCCAAAGGCTAGAGCCAAGGCCAGGGTGGTATGCTCCTTTGTTATGGCCTGGCTAGCCGAGTAGAATAAATACCTATTCAGCCAATAGATGAGGAACGATGTGTGCTCAGTATTATACATATCTATTCCCTTTTTACCCATGTAGGCAGTCAGAAAACCACCGTAAGCTGTGATCGGCCTATAAGACATGGCCCCATCTCTGATAGATTCTTACTAGGGATAGGAGAAGCTGGTTGTTCCAACATCAAGTCCTAGAACTATCTCTTGCCCTTGAGGATAAAGACTGAGCAAGTAGCTAATATCTTTGACGGTTGGCACCATCGGACCGCAACGAAAGAGGAATCCATTGCAGGACGACGACCAGAATAATAGGGTAGAAAAGCAAAGAGATCGGTCCATTTCAAGCCTTGACCGACTCAGCATGATGGAATCATAGATGCCCGTTCTTTTCCATAGATCAGCCTTTGAGACTGAAACCCTGAGTAGCCATTTGTCCCAATTTGCTTAAGGGTGGGGCCAACCTCTAATTGGGTGGAAGGAAGTTCATACTTTGCTCCAGTTAGCAGGTGGAATGATTCATTCTCCACCGGCGAAAAGCAAGGGTTGAAAGCTGCCGGAGGGTTGCCACAAAATACCGTGCCCGTACATGGCACCGCCGGTGAGCCGTCGGAAGTGCTGTAGTTAGTGAAATTATTGGTAGAAATGGCAGATTCGAGGGCTTTGGCTAACTGCCTCACTTCTCTGCACCGATTTTGTGGGGGTGGGGCATCTAAAAGGGTTTTTTTTTCCTTTAGATGGTGCTGCCAGAGTAGTTTTAGGAGCCATTGCTGTGGGTAGTAGTGAAGTTTACTCGCCGGAAAAGATGGAAGTTGTAGAGAGAGAAGTTTTGAGTAGCAAAGAGAGAGGAAGACGCAAATGATTTGGGAAAGTGGGGAGGCTTTTGAAATCCCATCATTTTATACGCCTCAGCATTAAATATGGAGTGACTGGTGGGATTCTTGAGATCTGACAACCTCTGCATGTTGGACACGTGGCAGTTTCAAATTTAAAATGTCACATCAGTCAAGGGCAGGATGATTGACATGACCTTTTGGGGGGCAATTGTTTGCACCCAAAAACCATCAAAGTATTTTTGGCCCGAATGAGACAGAATAGGGCTGGCCCGAAGTTGAGAATGGTGTAATCGGGCCCAAGAAGGCATGTGATTCATAAGGACAAAGCACAAGTAATGTGGGGCCTGATAGGTGATATAGGTCAAATGCTATCCAATCGGGCACCATACTTGAAATAAGTGAGCAATAGTAAGTGTTGCAGCCTGATTGGGTGAGTTAGCATGAATAATGTTCAACAGCTGTTCATGAGAAGAATGGCTGGCCCGAGGCTACGAAGGGTGATTGGGCTAGAGGCGTAAACGTCATGTAGTGCAGAAAGACAAGGCGTAAACTGAGGATATGGAGCCCGATAAGTGATCAAGAGAGCACACCAAGCGCTCGGGCACCATATTCGGAGAAACAAAAAAGGGCCAGTCACATGAGCCCGATTGGTCAGAAGCACGTGTATAGCCGTTATCTGGCTCATGAGCGTTGGAAAGCATGACAAGTTGAATTACGCAAGCCCGATTGGTAAGGCGGTTCTGTTCTTGGTAGCAAACATCAGATGTCGTCCTGAAAATTAAGGGGCAGAGTCTGTTTAGGAGTTGAATCTGATAACATCCAGCTGGATATGGGAAGGTTATCCCAAAAATATTGGGATTGACTCAATCAGGATGACGATAAGGAAAGAGTTGGAAGTAAGGGACGATTCTGCTAGCTGTCTCTTGCTTGGGGCGCAATTCAAGGAGTCCTTGCCATATCAGGACTGTTTTAGGCTACTATAAATACAAACGCAGGCCAACCGTGCAAAGGACTCCACTTCATCTTGAAAACAACACTCATTTAGCATTCAAAGCATTCAAACCCCTTCTTGCTACTCTGCATCCCTAGTAATCATAGCAAATAGGAATGCCCTCTTTGTTGTTTTTTTTTTTTACTATTTTCACTCTTTTGAACAATCAGAGCCTATTCTGATTATGTTCTTTATTTTGTTAAAGTTTTTCCAAATATTCAACAAAATGTCTTCGTATTTTATTAATCGTTTGTGATTGTTTACTTGATAAACTCTATCACTAATTGGCTTGTGCACTTCAGTACTGTCATAGAAATTTGAGTGAGGGTACTTTCCTACTCACCTTACACAATTGCATTGTTAGAAGTTAGATTTTTCAAGCATTGTGTATCACTCACACAAGCATATAGGAAATTAATTTGCACACACCAAACCACTATTAGTTCTAAATTCTGATAGGCACGCACAAAACTACAAACAAACAGTTATATATGGAAGCTTTCTGAGTCAGGAACTCTTCACTTTGCTTTGTTGACTTACTAGACAAAAGAGCTAACAAATATACTTGTTGATAATTGAGTGTAATAATATATTTATTTGGGTGAAATTTAGCAAAATTCAATGACCAAAGTGAGATTTATGAGTTCTGAAGGAACAAATTAAAAATTTTTTTTTTGATGCAAATGTGAAGAAGTTAGATTTTCCATTTGAGAGTATATGGAGTTTTAGAATCCTAAATTCACTTTGAATTCATCTTAATACGAATCTTTACTTGTACTTGATTCATCTGAGAAGAACTTTTGGGATATGAAACTACAAGTACATTTGAGTAAGCAGCATATAGGGATTCTTTTAAGCATAAAAATTGTGGTTCATTTTCATGTAGATATTTAGTCTTTGCATTGTTTGAAGAGATAGAGGAACCGATAGTACATCAACTCCCGCAGGCGGCAGGGCTGTTGATGAAAGAGAGGAGACACAGAGCTGCTTATATTTAATTTCCTTCTTATGGTCTTTCCCTCTTTCAGATACTGCTGTTTCAGCATTTGTCTACGGTAGGGTTTTCTCAAAATAAATTCTTAAGTTCATAGTATGCTTTTTTCTACGTAAGACATGTTGAAAGAGATGTACAATACAACTAAACATTTGTAGTGAAATTCAGTAAATTGATTTACTTGTTAGTGTTTACTATTATAGGCTCTCCCTTTGTTGATATACAATAATTCCACCCATATTAAAACAGTGACTAATATGCCTCTTTTGAATTGTACACTTGTATATAGGGTAATATTTGGGACACACCCAAGGACACAATTTTTGGGACACAACCTAAGATATGTGTATATCTCTCCTGTGTCATGTGTCACTGTGGGATCCAATGACATCAAAGGAGAGATAGACATAACTTTTGAATTGTATCCCAAAAATTGCGTTTTGGGTGTGTCCCAATCTTTACTCCTTGTTTATTTGGTTGGATGCCAATTATTCATCGTAACATGTAAGGCAACAAATGATTAAATACGTATTACTTTAACACAACTCTGCTTTGTTGATTTGAAAGCATGTTTACTTATATTTGAGATTGTTTGCACCCAAAAAATACATTTTTCAAAGTCAAAATTGGTGGAGGCCGATTGAGATATTTTAATCAGACTCATGAGACCGATGGCAAAATTAATGGCTAAAGTGACTGGTTCAAAGTTGGACTGATTGTGATCGAGCTGATCACATATTTGGACGGACTACATTCAATCGGGCAGGAATTCATCAGTAGTCGGGCTGCCTCATGAGTCCGATTCAATGGGCTGTATGCTGACTGTGAAGGTTATTGTGGGCCACTACTTAATAAGTAAATTTGGTATCTTTGATTGACCATTTGATAATTATTGATCCTTAATCAGTTCATCAACTCAAACATCCGCCCCTTTATTGGTCGGCCTCAACGCAGCCATCGGGCTATGACTCCACTCTATCAGGCACATGGAGGCAGTACGGGTCCATTTGGTTTGATATGTGCTTTTTACATGATTGATGAGTTGGCTATGGTGGGTCCATGGTCAAGTAAAAATCCAACTAAGCAATGTAAATTGGCTTTTATTCATTCCATCGGACACAACGAGAAGATGGCATGCCTTGTGCTATTGGGTTGCCCAATTTAGCCACTTTGACGTACAATTTAAATATTTTAATATTGGGGAAGTGATGTAGGGCCCACCATGACTATTCAATGTTAACTATTTGGGCATCATTTATTTGGCCTCCATTTAAACACGTGGACAATTATGTGATTGATGGTGATGCATTATGGTGGGCCCGAGGACAAATCAAGTGATTATTTCAAGGCTGGCAAAACATCTCTAGTGTGGGAAACTTTGGTCATTCAATCACCAATTTTGTTGCTTTTAGTCGGGCCAAGTTCTGTTTGGAAGTGACTTCTCTCAATCGGGCTGAGCTATGTTTTAGCACTGTGTCAACTGTTCGGCAACTTAGGAAAGTTGATATGGTTGGTTAATTGTGGGAAGTATATCAGTCCCTACAATATCTCATAATAGTAGTGATATACATTATCATATTATTATAAGGGATAGTATATCAAGATATGGTATATCTTTCAAGATATTATCCGACTTTGGAAAGATAATATCAAATATATAGAATATTATCTTTTACTTGAAGGGGAAGTCAGCCGAACTAAGCCAAAAAATGGACCAGATACAAGATATATATATATATATGTATATATATTCGAAGATATGGCAGCTTTTAGCAGATTTTGGGAGATAAATCTGGTAAATTATACCAGATTATTATTCAAGTGATTTTATTGCCTTATCTTCATCAGCTTCAGCCAGGCCTATAAATCAGCAGGCCGGCCAGCTATTCAACTCACTCCACGTCTCTCTCGAATACCGCATCCAAAATGCATTCTACAAAGCATTCTTAGTTTTTAGGCAAAATAAAAGGCATCCTTTTATTTTTCTTAGGCTTTCTTAGCTTTTAATTACTTCTTGTAATTTCTTTTCTTTTTAATTGAATAAAAGTCCATTTTATTTAATTTCTTTTTTCATCACTTGTATGGCTTGTATGCTTCAATACGGCCATAGGATTTTAGGTGAGGGTACTTTCCTACTCGCCACACACAATCACCCGTTAGAAGTCAGATCATCAAGCCTTGAGTATCACTCACTCAAGCGATATAGGAAATTAGTTTGCACAACTCGAACCACAATTGGTTCTGGCACGCCCGCGCAAATTACAGCAAACATATTTGGTACGCCCGGTGGGACAGCCTTGTGATGAGCCATGCACACACTGAAGCATGGCTACACTTCTACAACAACCAGATTGGTTGGCGGAATGAGTCTGTTGGGTTTGTGCCCTCAAACCATTACTTTCTGTATGAGACATTGACATTTTAATATATGGATATCAGCTTTACATTTTATTGTGTATGTTCTTTTCATGAGATGATTGTTAATCCTTAAGTATTATAGTAAGTAATTCGTGTGTGTATGAGATGCACACAAGTGAGATACGAATTACTATTTTTTTAATACTTAGAATGTGTCACAGTGGATGATGAGACTGGATACCTCATCAAGTCTACACTGTAGCATAATTAACTACCATTGGATGGAGTGATTAATCTCAATCACTAGAGTGTAGCTCTTAGTTGATATGCTAGTGCTTATAGTGCATTGACGGACCTGAGTTTCCTATTGACGCTTAAGACTGTCAAACAGTCAATAGGAACTCATAACTTGTATAAGGTACGTGTTCTCAATCTTGAGACGATTATGAACACAGACTGTGGATATGACTGCTTTGATTTACCAATCAGTGAGGTCTATAAAAGATCAACACCTGGGTATCTTGGGTATGTCATGTTCATAGGGTTGTGTACATGCATTGTCAAGATAGAATCTACCCTCTGTTTCAGAGTAAGCATTCCCTTGAGAATGTCACCAAGTCGATTACTGAGTACTGCAGTCTTGTTGATAAGAGTTATCAACATGTTTGGTAATCATGAGAGGTGAATGGGACTCAAGGAATACAAGAAGTAATCATGATTCAGGTTGACAGTAACAGTTATCCGATTACCTGAATATGATTACGAATGCTGACGGTAGAGGGACATTAGTACACCATACAAGTCTAGTTATCGCTTCGGATATGTTCTTTTGCGTTGGAGTTCAGTTATCGTTTTATAGTGGAGTAAACTTTAACTGACCAGTTAGTTAGTTTGCTGATCAAAGAGTTTGGTCATGGTAATTAACAAACTGGTCTGAGCCAACAATAAAGAGCCTAGGAGGTCCCACTCTTAGCTCCGCCAGGATGCTTGGAAAGATGCTTGAGGATGATGTCCAGACAGGTTCGATCGATCGAAGATGTTTCGATCGATTGAAGTCTGAAGGTTCGATCGATCGAAGATGGTTCGATCGATCGAATGTTCGATCGATCGAAGGCACTTCGATCGCTCGAAGTCTAGGTCGGTTCTGGGAATCTATAAATAGGGCAGCTGCGTTCTGGAAAAGGTTGTTCGTCGTTTTGAACGTCAGAAGCTGCAGAAACTGTTTTGGAGTCCCAAAACCTACTCTATCCTCTCCATTAGGGTTCCCACCAACCCTAGTCTTTCTGACAGGCATCCGCAGGAGTCATAAGGGTGAAGATCAACTAGTGGAGGCTGCTGGAAGTTGAAGATCAGAATTGGGTTCAAGACACTAAGGTATAACTCGTGTCCCCTCTTGTGCGCATATGTAGAATTGACGAGTAGTAGATCCGGGCATGCCAATAAAGTTTCATAACTTGATTTTTCCGCTGCGCGTTTAAACTTTCCATTTAAACCTGTTTTTCCAACAATTGGTATCAGAGCCACGCTCGTTTGGATCTATAGATGCGTTTTTGGAACCCTAGTTTTGATTTGCATGTTTATTTTAGAACTGTTTTTGAAACTGCATCGTCACAGATCTGTTTCTGCAGTGTTATCGCAGCAGTATACAAATCTGTGATTGCATTGGATGCAAGATGGGTTCGATCGATCGAAGTAGTCTCGATCGATCGAACGCTCTGTACTCGAGCGATCGAACAGGTTTCGATCGATCGAAACCTTCTGTTGTTCGAGCGATCGAATAGAGTTCGATCGATCGAGATAGACTCTTTGTCAGGATCTTTGTTTCACAGTTTTAAAAGTATTTTGAAATTAAAAGTTTAATTTTAACGTAATCTGCAAAATTTTTAATCATTCTGTGAAATAGAATGTTCAAGCGATTGAACAGTGTTCAATCGATCGAAGGTTCGAGCGATCGAACGGTCTTCGATCGATCGAACTGTGACAGAGAAGTAAGATGCTGTTTTTAAGTTCTAATTCAGTATGTAAAGTGTTTATATACTGTGTGAATCAATTAAGTGTTCCAATAGTTACATATATTTGTTATGTATGTGTGGATGCGTGTACGACTAACCCTTTTGCAGCAAAATTAGTCGCTATCTCCCATGGCACCAAGAGCATTTATTTTGTGTTTGAATGTTTTGAGATTGGTGTATTGTTTTAATTTTGTTTGGTTTTAAGGCATATGTAAAGGGCGCTGCGACTTCAATCCTACGAAAAGGAAAGTCGCACCGGTTTCCCTAGCCTTTTATTTTGTTGTTGCTATTTCCTTTTTCTAGATAAATTGTAAGCTTCAAAAGAAGCATAGGTCCAATGTAATAGAATTAGAAATTCCATGAAGATGGAGCAAGGAGCCGTTGTCCATGAAGATGGAGCTGGAGGCGATCAAGCCAAAAAGCAGGTTCTATGAAGATAGAGCCATGGGAGATAGAGGCATCGTTTGGATGTCTTTTATTTCATTTTAGTTTTTTGTTTTATGTGCTTGTTTTGTGATTGGCGTATAATACATTGTTGCATGCACTTAAAACAAGTTTTCTAAAATAAAATTCAAAAACCGTTTTTCGACACATTAGTAAACATTGGATGTTTATGGGTAGTGTGTGGAAACTTTTTTCAAAAGCAAAATCCTTAATTTACTAAATCTAGTGGGAGAGGGTCTTATCAAATAACACCCACGATCTTCCATTAACGGTTCATTGTAAGATGAGTAGTGTATTCTGTGTCACCTCGCCAGGGGTGATCATTCCATACGGAGGGTACACTGCTCATTGGTTACTAGATGTGAACTTCCTATGGATAGGATCAATCAGACGTGTTAGAGGGTGACCACCACACGGAGGCGCTACTTGAGACGGTTGTGATTGGATCTTAGTTAATGGTATACACTAGCTAAGCTATGGATAAGGGATCCCACACGGGGCATTATTCAGAAACTTAGAGATCAAATAGGTTCGGGAGTCATAACTTGTTTTGCAAGAGTTGCATAGCGGACAAGTCATGATTAATCGAAAGATCGAACATTGACCACCACACGGAGGCTTTATTTTTTCGTCTCGATATTCCGGCGACTTTGTTTTTAAATAAGAGTTTTAAGGATTCTTTTATTTCAAACTGTCAAAATCTGATATCCATATTTATTTTGCCTTTTGATTTTTACAGTAAATCACAATGTCTGGATCTGCATTTAGTCCACTTGCCACCATACTCACTCAAAACAAGTTAACTGGAAACAACTACACTGAATGGAAACGTAACCTTGACATCGTGTTAACTGCGGAGGATCACATATATGTCCTCACCACCCCATGCCCCGAAGAACCCGCTGCAAATGCTTCGGCTGCTGCTAGACGCGAGTTCGATAAATGGAAGAAGTCGAATGGAATGGCTCGTTGCTATATTCTGGCCTCAATGGCTGGTGTGTTGCAACATCAATTCCAATCGAATGATTCAGCCAGTGACATTATCACATCCCTGAAAAAGATGTTTGGGGAGCATGGCAGGCCTGCCAGACAGGTAGCTATGCAAAAGATAATGAGTGCAAAGATGTCGGAAGGGACTCCAGTCAAGGAACATGTTTTAAAAATGATTGGTTATTTAAACGAGCTGGAGACCCTAGGTGCCAACATTGATGCACAGACCCAAGTTGATATGATCCTCAATTCGCTGTCGCCTTCATTCGCTCAATTTAAACTTAACTATAATATGAATCAAATGAATTTTTCAATGAGCGAATTGATGAGTTCTCTTTTGGCAGCGGAAGGGGTGATCAAACCTGGGGTCAACGTTTTGAACGTTGAGAAAAGCGCTTCATCTTCCCGATCTGTACCGAAAGGAAAGAAAGGGAAGAAGAAGGCTGGCACTGGTGGTTCAAGTGTTGGACCGGTCCCTAAGATTGCAAAATCTAAGGGAAAAGGTAAAGGCAAAGGGAAGGTGGGTGGCCAAGGCAAAGGAAAGTGTTTCCAATGCGGTGAGAAAGGCCACTGGAAGAGGAACTGTCCAGAATTCTTAGCTACAAGAGTTCAAGGTATGATTGAATCACATGTGATTGAAGTAAGTTTTATAACGGATACTTCAAACACTTGGTGCATTAATTCTGGTGCGACTAACCATATCTGTAATTCATTGCAGGGGTTCAGATCAACCAGGAGGTGCAGTGATGGGGAAATCGTACTTACTCTAGGTTCTAGCGCAACCGTTTCTGCGGTTGCTATAGGAGTCGTAGTTTTAGAATTTCTAGACAATAAAGTTTTGATTTTATCAGATGTACTTTACGTCCCTTCAATGAGACGTAATTTAATTTCAGTTTCTAATTTATCGAATAATGGTTATTCTTTTCATTTTGGAACTGAAGTTGTGATTAAAAGAAATAGTTCTTTTATATGTTCTGGTGTTAAATCAAATGGTTTATATGTGATTACTCCCAATATTTCTAAAGATTCTTGTATGGAACTTAATAACTCAGTGGTAACTGTACCATCTAAAAGAAAGAGACCTTCCACTAATCCAACAAAGCTTTGGCATATGAGGCTTGGTCATATCAATCTAAATAGGATTGGCAGACTAGTCAAAGAAGGGGTCTTAGGCGATTTGGTTCTCGAACCAATAGAAGTCTGCGAGTCTTGTTTAGAGGGTAAGATGACCAAAAGGCCCTTTCCTGCAAAGGGCAATAGAACCAATGCATTGTTGGAATTAGTTCATACTGATGTGTGTGGACCAATAAATATTAGAGCAAGGGGTGGTTATGAGTATTTCATAACATTTACTGATGACCACTCTAGGTATGGATATGTGTACCTAATGCAGCACAAGTCTGAAGCCTTTGAAAAGTTCAAAGAGTTTAGGGCTGAAGTGGAGAAGCAATTGGGCACACATATCAAGGCCATTCGATCTGATCGAGGTGGCGAGTACCTCTCTAATGAATTTATTGATCACCTCGTACAGAATGGGATTCTGTCACAGTTGACTGCACCTGGCACGCCTCAGCAAAATGGTGTAGCGGAGAGAAGGAATCGGACTCTTTTAGACATGACTAGGTCAATGATGAGTTATTCTGAGTTACCTTTATTTCTTTGGGGTTATGCTTTGGAAACCGCTGCTTACATACTAAATCTAGTACCAAGCAAATCTGTTCCTAGGACACCACGAGAGATGTGGATTGGGCGCAAGCCTTCTTTGCAACATCTCCGGATATGGGGATGTCCGGCACATGTGCTAAAAGGAAAGATGAGCAAGCTGGATTCTAGATCGGAAGTATGTTACTTCGTGGGGTATCCAAAGGGTACTTATGGATGGTATTTTTATGATCCAAGAGAACAGAAGGTGTTCGTCAGTACGAATGCTATTTTCTTGGAGGATGATTATATCATGAACCATAAACCTAAGGGAAGGATAGATCTTAGAGAGATAGAAGGAGAGCCCTCAGTCCAACCCGCAGTTAATAACGATGTAAATCAGGAAAACACCACTTCTTCACCTATTTCCGCACCAGTACCTCGTCGTAGTGGGAGGATTATCAGCCAGCCTGATAGATACATGTTCTTAGGAGAAGTTTTTGAAGCTGTCTCCATAGAATCTGAATCTGATCCTACCACATACGAAGAGGTAATGGCTGATGTTGATTCAGCTCATTGGGTTAAAGCTATGAAGGCTGAATTGGAATCTATGGATTCTAATCAGGTCTGGGATCTTGTAGAACTTCCAGCCAATATTAAACCCATTGGCTGTAAGTGGGTCTACAAGAGGAAAAGAGGATCTGATGGAAAGGTTGAGACCTTTAAGGCAAGGCTTGTTGCGAAAGGTTATACTCAGAGGGAGGGCATTGACTATGAGGAAACCTTCTCGCCGGTGGCCATGCTCAAGTCCATCAGAATACTCTTATCCGTTGCTGCATGCCTAGATTTTGAGATCTGGCAGATGGACGTCAAGACTGCATTCTTGAATGGCAATCTTGAGGAGGACATCTATATGCAACAACCAGAAGGGTTCATAGCTGGTCGGAAAGGTAACTTGGTATGCAAGTTGCAAAAGTCCATTTATGGGCTTAAGCAGGCATCCAGAAGTTGGAACATCCGATTTGACCAAGTGGTCAAGTCGTTTGGTTTCATACAGAATCTGGATGAGCCTTGTGTATACAAGAAATGTGAAGGGAAAGTAGTGGCTTTTCTTGTGCTTTACGTTGACGACATTCTACTCATTGGGAATGATGTAGCGGCGCTGTCAACGGTCAAGGTTTGGCTAGCTAGTACTTTCGATATGAAGGATCTAGGAGAGGCGAACTATATTCTTGGGATAAAGCTCTTTCGGGATCGCAAGCGAAAGATAATGGGATTATCTCAAGCTGGTTATATCGAGAAAGTGCTAACTAGGTTTTCAATGGATAATTCGAAGAAAGGTTTGTTACCTTTCAGGCATGGTTTAGCGTTCTCCAAGGACCAGTGTCCAAAGACACAAGAGGAGAGGAATCGCATGGCAGGAATTCCCTATGTCTCGGCAGTGGGAAGTCTCATGTATGCGATGTTATGCACTAGACCAGATATCTGCTTTGCCGTTGGCATGGTTAGCAGGTATCAGTCGAACCCGGGTCCAGAGCACTGGACAGCCGTTAAGCACATTCTTAAGTACTTGAGAAGAACTAAAGATTACATGCTTATGTACGGTGGTAGTGAGTTAATTCCAGTGGGATACACTGACTCGGACTTTATGTCAGATAAAGATTCGAGGAAGTCGACGTCCGGTCATCTCTTTACCTTGGGAGGTGGTGCTGTCAGTTGGAGGAGCATTAAGCAGAAATGCATTGCAGACTCAACTACAGAAGCTGAGTATGTGGCTGCTTGTGAAGCCGCAAAGGAAGCTGTTTGGCTCAAGAAGTTCCTTATGGAACTCGAGGTGGTACCAGCGTCACTGTCGCCTATTACGCTTTATTGTGATAATAGTGGGGCAGTGGCTCAGTCCAAGGAGCCAAGGAACCACGGAAAGGGAAAGCACGTAGAGCGGAAATATCATCTTATCCGAGATATTGTTCAACGTGGAGATGTGCCTGTCACCAAGATTGCCACAGCTGACAATCTTGCTGATCCGTTTACAAAGGCCTTGCCACAGAAGGTCTTTGATCGTCATCTAGATAGTCTAGGTCTTAGATGTAGTTCTGAATGGTTATGAGTGCAAGTGGGAGTTTGTTGGGTTTGTGCCCTCAAACCATTACTTTCTGTATGAGACATTGACATTTTAATATATGGATATCAGCTTTACATTTTATTGTGTATGTTCTTTTCATGAGATGATTGTTAATCCTTAAGTATTATAGTAAGTAATTCGTGTGTGTATGAGATGCACACAAGTGAGATACGAATTACTATTTTTTAATACTTAGAATGTGTCACAGTGGATGATGAGACTGGATACCTCATCAAGTCTACACTGTAGCATAATTAACTACCATTGGATGGAGTGATTAATCTCAATCACTAGAGTGTAGCTCTTAGTTGATATGCTAGTGCTTATAGTGCATTGACGGACCTGAGTTTCCTATTGACGCTTAAGACTGTCAAACAGTCAATAGGAACTCATAACTTGTATAAGGTACGTGTTCTCAATCTTGAGACGATTATGAACACAGACTGTGGATATGACTGCTTTGATTTACCAATCAGTGAGGTCTATAAAAGATCAACACCTGGGTATCTTGGGTATGTCATGTTCATAGGGTTGTGTACATGCATTGTCAAGATAGAATCTACCCTCTGTTTCAGAGTAAGCATTCCCTTGAGAATGTCACCAAGTCGATTACTGAGTACTGCAGTCTTGTTGATAAGAGTTATCAACATGTTTGGTAATCATGAGAGGTGAATGGGACTCAAGGAATACAAGAAGTAATCATGATTCAGGTTGACAGTAACAGTTATCCGATTACCTGAATATGATTACGAATGCTGACGGTAGAGGGACATTAGTACACCATACAAGTCTAGTTATCGCTTCGGATATGTTCTTTTGCGTTGGAGTTCAGTTATCGTTTTATAGTGGAGTAAACTTTAACTGACCAGTTAGTTAGTTTGCTGATCAAAGAGTTTGGTCATGGTAATTAACAAACTGGTCTGAGCCAACAATAAAGAGCCTAGGAGGTCCCACTCTTAGCTCCGCCAGGATGCTTGGAAAGATGCTTGAGGATGATGTCCAGACAGGTTCGATCGATCGAAGATGTTTCGATCGATTGAAGTCTGAAGGTTCGATCGATCGAAGATGGTTCGATCGATCGAATGTTCGATCGATCGAAGGCACTTCGATCGCTCGAAGTCTAGGTCGGTTCTGGGAATCTATAAATAGGGCAGCTGCGTTCTGGAAAAGGTTGTTCGTCGTTTTGAACGTCAGAAGCTGCAGAAACTGTTTTGGAGTCCCAAAACCTACTCTATCCTCTCCATTAGGGTTCCCACCAACCCTAGTCTTTCTGACAGGCATCCGCAGGAGTCATAAGGGTGAAGATCAACTAGTGGAGGCTGCTGGAAGTTGAAGATCAGAATTGGGTTCAAGACACTAAGGTATAACTCGTGTCCCCTCTTGTGCGCATATGTAGAATTGACGAGTAGTAGATCCGGGCATGCCAATAAAGTTTCATAACTTGATTTTTCCGCTGCGCGTTTAAACTTTCCATTTAAACCTGTTTTTCCAACAGAGTCAATACGCCAACTTCGTGAAGAAATCTATCGTCTCTACAACGATGGATATTGGAATGAAACTGGTCATCTTTATAATGAGATAGACCGTTTTGAGGCTGATATACAATTTTTTAATCAAGAAATCGGCCTCCTCAAAGCTTCGAGTGGAGCTGATGGACCGCCGCCTGAGGGAAATTCGTTCATATCTCAAGACGATTTTCTATACGGTGACTGGCGAAAGAAACTACTTTGTGACAACATTCATCGTGCTCTTGAGGATATGAAGGCGTCCTCGAGAGAACAGCAGGCAAAGCTTAGCCGATTTGGAGAAGGCACGAAAGCAGGCCTGGCAATACTAGAAGCTCAAGAGCAAAAGATCGAACAATTTTTAAAGTCACGACAACGGCCCGAGAAGGCCGATGTTACCACGTTAACTCAAGAGACCGATGTCTCTGGTCATCTTGATTCCACGCTGTCCAAGCCGCTCTGGGGGCAAGAAGACGGCGAAAAAATAATTTTTGAAGAAAGGCCAAAAATTTTTATTTCGGCTATAGAGCCTCTCGCCGACTTTGAAGAAGACGAAGAAGTACCCGGGGACAAATTCAAGACGAGCCTCACAATTTTGTTGAGGCCGAAAAGGAAGAGTGTGACAGGCCGAGTGATCCCGTATCGGCCATAGACCCTCTTGGTGATGAAGAAATCGGCGATGAAGTGCTCAGGGGGCAAGCTTCGCAGAGACCGATTGATGCTAAATCGGTCCATGAAGTTTTTGAAAATATTCCTTTGAGGAAACTCTGCCTCAAGGAATTGTTCAATTTTTTCGGTCTTGTAATACTGACCGATTATATTCTCCATTCTAAGCCAATTAATAATTTGGCTACTGTTAATTTACATCCACAATGGCTGTGTGGATCTCACCAATAATTATCTTTAATTTGGTGGTTATTTTTACAATACTGGTATTATCAAAATATTAAGGGTCTAACTAACAATGCTATTCGGACTCACAAGACCGAAAGCAAAAAAGAAATAATAATAATACTGACTGCAAAGATCCTGGCCTCGGTGGTGAATAGATTCATGAGGAAGTGCCTCGAATAGGTGGTGAATTACTGCTCAAGGAGTGAAGACTTTTTCTTTTGGTGGGCCATGCAATGGAGGTATTTTGTCTTTTCCTTGGTTTAGTCATTTGATCAAAAGTTTTGGTCAGTTAGATGTTGAATGTGATGACTTTAGTAGGTGGGCCATGCAATGGAGGCAATTTGTCATAAGCCACGTGCTATGGTAATCCCAATCTTCAGTCAAGGACTCAAGGTGCTAAAAGTCCATATGTCTCCATGTGATTCTTACATTACCGTCGGGCATTACAAATAAGACATGTTTCTAGGTTGCCAATCAAGATAATGAGGTCATAGATGGGGCCTGTTTCGGACCACTTAGCTTGCAAAATGAAGTTTTTTAGTGTCATATTTTTACATATGACTTACTATATGGCTGACATATAAGGCCGATGCAGCAAGTTAAAAGAGGCTAAGCTATAGAGACCATCAAGCTTGTTTTAAGAGTCCTTCGGACTACATAAAAAGAGGCATTGAACTCGTTTAGCTCATAGCTCAAACTGTCTGAACTAGCTCAGAACTCAGAGCTACAAGAGAGGTAGAAGCCCTATCCTATTCCTATTCAGGAATAGTGGGCTTCCACATCCCCCTCCTTTAGCTCAGTAACTCAATCTGTTTATAGTTCTCTTAATCGGCCCTTTTTAAAGTAATCGGTCTGAAAAGGGAAGTTTGGCTCTCCAAAAATTACATTGTTTCCATTTTTAAAGAGCCAGAGGGGGTATTGTTTGCACCCAAAAAATGCATTTTTCAAAGTCAAAATTGGTGGAGGCCGATTGAGATATTTTAATCAGACTCATGAGACCGATGGCAAAATTAATGGCCAAAGTGACTGGTTCAAAGTTGGATTGATTGTGATCGGGCTGATCACATATTTGGATGGACTACATTCAATCGGGCAGGAATTCATCAGTAGCCGGGCTGCCTCATGAGTCCGATTCAATGGGATGTATGCTGACTGTGAAGGTTATGGTGGGCCACTACTTAGTAAGTAAATTTGGTATCTTTGAGTGACCATTTGGTAATTATTGGTCCTTAATTAGTTCATCAACTCAAACATCCGCCCCTTTATTGGTCGGCCTCAACGCAGCCATCGGGCTATGACTCCACTCTATCGGGCACATGGAGGCAGTACAGGTCCATTTGGTTTGATATGTGCTTTTTAAATGATTGATGAGTTGGCTATGGTGGGTCCATGGTCAAGTAAAAATCCAACTAAGCAATGTAAATTGGCTTTTATTCATTCCATCGGACACAACGAGAAGATGGCATGCCTTGTGCCATTGGGTTGCCCAATTTAGCCACTTTGACGTACCATTTAAACATTTTAATATTGGGGAAGTGATGTAGGGCCCACTATTACTATTCAATGTTAACAATTTAGGCATCATTTATTTGGCCTCCATTCAAACACGTGGACAATTATGTAATTGATGGTGATGCATTATGGTGGGCCCGAGGACAAATCAAGTGATTATTTCAAGGCTGGCAAAACGTCTCTAGTGTGGGAAACTGTGGTCATTCAATCACCAATTCAGTTGCTTTTAGTCGGGCCAAGTTCTGTTTGGAAGTGACTTCTCTCAATCGGACTGAGCTATGTTTTAGCACTGTGTCAACTGTTCGGCAACTTAGGAAAGTTGATATGGTTGGTTTATTGTGGGAAGTATATCAGTCCCTACAATATCTCATAATATTAGTGATATACATTATCATATTATAATAAGGGATAGTATATCAAGATATGGTATATCTTTCAAGATATTATCCGACTTTGGAAAGATAATATCAAATATATAGAATATTATCTTTTACTTGAAAGGGAAGTCAGCCGAACTAAGCCAAAAAGCGGACCAGATACAAGATATATATATATATGTATATATATTCGAA
Source organism: Hydrangea macrophylla (assembly GCA_033977485.1). Lineage (NCBI taxonomy): Eukaryota > Viridiplantae > Streptophyta > Magnoliopsida > Cornales > Hydrangeaceae > Hydrangea > Hydrangea macrophylla. Next base: position 102,979,623 of record CM066994.1, read on the forward strand.
GATATGGCAGCTTTTAGCAGATTTTGGGAGATAAATCTGGTAAATTATACCAGATTATTATTCAAGTGATTTTATTGTCTTATCTTCATCAGCTTCAGCCAGGCCTATAAATCAGCATGCCGGCCAGCTATTCCACTCACTCTGCGCGTCTCTCTCGAATACAGCATCCAAAATGCATTCTACAAAGCATTCTTAGTTTTTAGGCAAAATAAAAAGCATCCTTTTATTTTTCTTAGGCTAATTGGGAGGGCGATCCTCCCGGTGAACTGACCGTACCCCAAACCGACACAGGTGAACAAGTTAGCTTTTAATTACTTATTGTAATTTCTTTTATTTTTAATTAAATAAAAGTCTATTTTATTTAATTTCTTTTTTCATCACTTGTATGGCTTGTATGCTTCAATACTGCCATAGGATTTTAGGTGAGAGTACTTCCTTACTCGCCACACTCAATCACCCTCATAAAGCCTTGAGTATCACTCACTCAAGCGATATAAGAAATTAGTTTACACAACTCGAACCACAATTGATTCTGACACGCCCACGCAAATTACAACAAACAGAGATTAATCGTTATTCGTTCAACTCCATGGGTCCACAGCATGGACCTCGATCTGGAATGTATTAGAAAACAAGAAATTTCAAATAGTTTCCGTTTCTCATACATTTTTTGTCTATATGGTTTTTCATATTTAATTTAGCCAACCAGTTTGTGATCAGGACCTTGTGATGTGTTTGGGGTAATAAAATGCACAAATTTCAATTACTCACAAATTTACAGCTACTCACGGGTCACTACCACCGAGCTGCGTGCGAAGCAAGCAGCCCCGCGACTAGTAAGAGGATAGGTGTACCTAATACGATGGGAACCTCTGCATGGGGTTTTGGGAAAGGATAGCTTTCACCAAGCTTGGGATAGATAATGATGGCTCCATGGACTGTTGCCCGAGACCAGTCACTATGAGCATGCCAAAAAAGAGTCCCTTCTTCTTTAGAAAGTATGACTTTTTGGGTAAACTTTGAACCCGGTTGGATCGGGCACTGGGTTACATATTCGGGTCCATCTGACCATGGATACCTGGGTTGGTGAACTCCATGCCTGAAAAAAGAAAAAAAGAAAAAAAAGAAATTGATAATATTACATAGAGATTTCACCATTATTTTAGTGGATTTAAATATTTGAACTCTAATACTGTAATTTCTTATCATGATTTTAAGATGACCTTCAAAAAGATCATTAAGATTTAGGAATTGAAAGCCGCGAGGCCCCATTGGGATAGCTATGGAAATAAGAGATTTTTTGTAAAAATAAGTTTTTCAAGTAGAATTGTTTTCAAAATTTGTTTACCATTTAATTCCTGGGGAAATTAAAGATTTTTGTAAAATAAAAAATTATTTCAATTAATTTTACAAGGTACGTTTAAGCTCTTTCAAAAAAAAGGTTGAATTGGATGCTTTTAAATTAATCTAAAAAACCTGTAAGATGAGATTTTAACCCAAAAAAAAAGAAGTTGTATACGGTATTCCTGTGAGATTTAAAAAATTTTGTAAATTACAATTTCATTGAAATTTATTTCAAAGGTTTAGTTTTGGCTTTTTCAAGAAAGGTTTAATTTAATGCTTTTTAAATTATTGTAAATGACAATTTCATTGAAATTTATTTCAAAGGTTTAGTTTTGGCTTTTTCAAGAAAGGTTTAAATTGATGCTTTTTAAATTAATAAAAAAAAAAAAACTACCAGTGATTGTTATACATGCAAACTATTTTTTTTAATAATTGATCAGAGTCTCATAATTGGTTGCCAAGGCACTTAAAAAAGGATTATTCTCCAGAACTGAAATCAATATTCTTAAAACAGCAATATAAAACCATATATAAAACCAGGAAACGAAAAACCACCCCACCACCACCAAGACAGACAGACAGTAGATTGAGATAGGACCCCAAAGTAGCTAAAGCTTCTGTTCTCATTTGCATTTTGAACATTGTTCTATTTCCAAATTCTATCTTCTAACTCATTCACCCATGAACCACCAACCTTAATTGAAATTTATATTAGCAATGATAAAAGCATTATTGCAATGCGCATAGTCATGTTAGAAAACTAAATAATAAAGGCACTGAAATGTTACAACAAAAAATTATTAAAAAAATCTAACAGGAAATATGTTTTCTAAAAAAAATGATAAATTTGAGTTACGTTCAAATCTGGAAACTAGATAATCTTAAAATTCCAAAATAAACGGCAACTGATCAAATGAAAATTTCTACCCAACGCAAAAATTTGGGCAAAAAGCAGAATGCACAACAACCAAATGATCCCCTAGCTACGTCGTTTTGGGTTGAATATTAGGTATTTTTGGATCCCCGCACGTATAATACTATATGCTTCATGTGCTCTTCCTTTACGCATAATGTGAATTTAGAGAGAAATTCGGTATGTATATTTAGCAGCTCCGTTTTGAAAGCCATGGGGAGAATTTTCCCGCCCTGCAAGCACTTCCCGTAAATTACCATAATACCCTTTGATTTGTTGTTTTACTGCCTACAATGCCTAGGACATGCACACTGAAATGATCTGCATGCAATGGATATATGTTAACATACATACATACACACATACCAGTGAATGGTGATGTTATGATTTCCTTTGTTATAAACATCCACTATGATAGTATCTCCTTTATGAGCATACAGAGTTGGCCCTGGAAATTTCCCATTCACAGTCAAAATGTTCTTTGTGCTACAAAGTCTAGAGTATGAAGCTTCTTTCACCTGAAATCAATAGATGGGACACATTTATTTCACATTTATATATATATACACATACATATTTGTATGTATAACATCTAGGAGCCCTCACACATACATACTCCTTTATATCATTCATAATTACTATATAGACATATGTACTAGATCATTTAATTTCTAACCTATGAATTTAAAAGTCAATCTATGAGCAAAGAATTGTACTTACAACAAATTGATAGTGGAGACCCCAAGCTTGAAAATGGTGGAAAGCGTCAAAAAATACAAACACGAAAATGTAAACGATAAAAAAATTTAGTCCAAACGCGCACATTTTCTCAGGAAAGGAAATTAATGATATTTTCTCTTGTAACACAACTTCTAGTTTGCTCTCAGAAGGAAATCTTATTGAATTTATAGAAGAAGGAAAGGAAATGGTTGTGAAGTGATTCAAGGCTTCAATGTAGATAAGTAGATAGATTGGCCAAGTGACAGTGAAAGTTGAACGAGAGATTTGACTTTGTGGATTATGAAATTTCCTTATGTAGTATGTACTGTTCGGATTAACCATTTTTAAGACCCTCTCATGTCAAAAGGTATTGAATATCCACTCACCCACCATTTTCCTCTCTACACCCACTACTGCATTGAGTAGTTGTACGTGTAGCATCATTCGTTGTGCATGTGGGCGTAGAGAGAAAATTTGTACGTGGGTGCATTGAGATTTCATCGATCTAAGGCTCTGTTTGGTTAAAAGCACCAAGGAAAATAATTTCCTTTGTTTGGTTACCAAGGAAAATTGTACGACAAATTGAAAGGGGAAAAGAAAACATAGTGAAAAATTCCTACCTTATTTCGTAAGTTACAACAATATTTAGAAATTTTTTAAGTTTTAATAATATTGAAGCATGGAGAATTAAACACATTAAGCGAAATTGTTTTCTTTCTCTTCTTTCCTTCCCTTTTTCTTCCACGAATCCGCAAACCAAACAAAACCTCATTTAATTAATCTTCCTACTTTAATTTCCTCGAAATAGGCAATACGTTCAACAACTTACAATCTCAAAACTCAAAAGTCTCATTGGTCTACACCTTATCCTTAAGCTACTAATTGCTTTATTACATATGATTAATAAAAGTAAATACTAGGGTAAATTAAACCCGCCGTGATCACATGATCAAAGACCTGATAGATATAGAGACCCACATTACATTTTTCAAAACTTACATTGACCTTCTCTACACTTATTCTTAAGTATCACCTTCTCTTTTTTGTTAGTAAATAGTCAGTTGATCATTTTTATTTTCTGCTACAGTTTTTCCGAATAAATACTTACTTGAAATTTAAAATGAAAAACTAAAATCCTCATGTGAAACTTCTTCCACTTTATTTGGATGGCATATCTTAGGAAGAAATTTAATTTACATAATTGGTTGACTTTTTAGATTAAATATCCCATTTGATTTTAAGGGTAGATTGGTAGTTAATTAATCTGCGTGCACTGTTAATATTGCTGGGTTCCATCTGGGCAATGTGATGTTTTAGAATGCGATAGAGATGCATGCATGCATTATAGATAGCTAAAAGGAGGTCATGACTTTGACCCAAGCCAATACTTTTTTGTTATTGGCCGGGTTAATTTGACCTTAGAACCTTGCTTGGTTGTTTTAAAAGACCATGGTGATCAAATCACATATTTTTGTGACCATTGCTTAGATGTTTAACACAAATCCTCTCGAATTATTGATGTATATTATTGCTTCATATGTTGCTTTCTTCCATGCATAGTTAGAAATAATGATTTAACATTCTGTTGGCACCCTATTTTATCAGAAGAAGTATTTTGACCTTTTTGCAAAAAAACAAAAATAAAAATAAAAAATAGAAAACTAAATATATATAAATTAAAATGAAAATCTTTGCTGGAAAACATAACCACTAGATCCAAGACATGCAGCTAACCTCTTACTTAATTAATTTCAAACTAGTACCCACTTTTTCTAGTTTTAGAGCTGAATTTTCTCAGATCAAATTTAATACTATGGGCGGCTCAATATAGTTTGGGGCCTTAGGCGAAGACCTAAAATGAGACCTTTATTATATTTTTCATTAATAAGTATGTAAGAATTTTAATTAAATTTTGTTATTTAAATTTTTTTTCTCTTTTTTATATTTAAAAGAAAAAATCAATTGATAACATGCCTAATCTATTTAATATCTCATGCAACATGGTTGATCTTAGGTAAGATTTTATTGTGTTTAGTTTTGAAAAAAAAATATTATGCCGAAGCGACTATTACACTATAAGCAATCAATACATTTAAAAAATAATATTGTTTTTAAATAAAATTTAATATTTCAATTGGTGTGTTTATTGTTTCTTGTCAACTTCCTCTAAATACTTTCAATTAGAAAATCATATGATTTTTTTTCCTTTTGTTTTGTTTTATGATAGGCTTGAGACCTTGAAGTTAAGGAGGTATGTAGTGGAATGTTGGGGCCTTTATTTTATAAATAGATGTATTTTCTTAAGAATAGATAGATGTATGTAGTTGGTTACGATTAATAGGGTTTTTTTTTTTTCCTTTCTAGGCAATAATTAAGTGAATATATATTGTGAATATAATAAAAGGTCATTTAGGAGTGTTATTAGTAGGGGATTTTTTTTAACGCAATATTACTTAGCATTTTCTTTTCTTTTTTTTTTCTTTAGGATAATATTACATGATAGATATTAAAAAATAAAAATAGGACGTCGTCTTAGTTGCTTTATAATTGAGCCACCCTATTTAATACTCACCCAAAAGAAGGTTCAGTCAATGTTTTTTTTTTTTGAACCTCGACGGCACGAGGAAGATTATATTGATATCAAAAAACAGTACACCTAATTAGCGGGGGGGCATTAGACCTTACCCTCCTAAAACCACAGCCCAATTAAAAAGCCAAAAACGAACTAAAATTTCAAGCCAAAAGCCAAAAGCTGCCACTGACTAACAGCAGCAGACCCTTGAAGTTTAACCTTAGCCCAAAAACCAGCAAGAAATAAAGACATAGCAAAATTAAAGAAGCAAAAAACAGAACAGTGAGACCGAAAAACATCAAAGAAAGCTGTGAATGAAAGTACGCAGTCTTAATGACCCGGCGTTGACTTCCCCCCAAAACAGAAGCTTTCAAAACAGGTTCAGTCAATGTTACACGGCTTATTCTTACATTTGTAGCTCTCTACCCTCTTTGGGCTGGCGTTTTCAATGTTTATTTACCTTTAAAACTATTCTTCTATCGATGGTTATTATAGTAATATATGAACCATAATTGCAGTGCGTTCAAACATGTGAAGTTCAGCTACCACATAACTTGGAAGATTAATGTTATATATGCTTCTCAAATTTCTATTTTAAAAGTGTTTTTCAAATAATGTGATAGTGTGGTTTGGTTTAATACCATGAGACCAATTTAATTATGATTGGATGTTGTTACCTGACAAACTGCCACATCATTTAAGGAACACTCTTAAATAGAAATTTGGGAAGCATAGTATTACTCAAATCAACTTGGAAACCAAGCTAATATGACATGACACACTTATTCTGTTGGTTTTGGGGTACTCGAAAAATGGATAAGAAACAATGAAATACAGAAAAAGAATTTCAAAGATCGAGCCTGTATTAAATAAGCTGTTCGAAAATAAAGTTACGCCTCACACACGGTTGCAAGTGGACTATGACGTCTTTGTCTTGAGGATACTACGATCTAAGTTAATAGAGGTAACAATCTCTATTAACTTCTGCAGAATTTGTGTATATAAATTGCTCTCAAAAGACTCAAGAAATTAGGTAGAAGAAGAGACAAAATCTAGACATAAACTCCATGAACTATCTATCTAAACGAACTAACATCCATGTATATATAGAGGTGTCTATAGGATAAGATACATGTCTCTACACAAACGGTGTGTCCCATCACCCTTAGAACATGTCTATGTATGTAAATGTACGTTTAGAAACGAATAGAATAGATATTCATCGTTCAAATTCGAAGTTGAGACACGAAAAGTCACAACTTTTCAGTTCTGGGCCCTCTCGACCGGTCGAGTTGACCCGGTCGAAAGCCCCTCTAAAACTTTCTCAAAACTCGTTTCAGTTCTAGGCCTGCTCGACCAATCGAGTTGACCCGGTCGACCGGTCGAAAGCCCCTCTGAAACTTTATCAAAAAATGAAGCTAAGAAATTCCCGGCGCTTTTGAATAAACGCTGTTAATTCCCGGCGCTTCAAGACAAACGCCGTTGAAACGTTGTCTCCTCATTCACACCTCAATTTTCTAACAATCCCCCACATGTGAATGACATGATTTTCTAAACTTAACTCAATGGATGATAAAAACGACGAGAGCAATTAACGGACTTGTGATGCATTAGGAGAGTGTCTTTTGGACTTGAACTTTCCCTTAGTGAATACCTAATGAACTTACTCGGTAAAGCGGTGTACATTAACGTATTGAACCGACCAACCTTTTAGTGTAAATCAACATTAGATACCACACACCATTTATCCTTATACACTTTAATTCATTCGGTTGTGTTCATTTTGGTCCTGAACAAGATCCTATGTTCATGAGAGCTCTTAGAGAACCAAGCCTTTGAAATTCTCATAGAAGCGACCTTACTTCTTTTCTCATATAGGTGATATCAATTTAGATTACTAACACTTACTCATCAATATCATTAAATGTAACAACATAACCTCAACAATTTTATTATACACCAATTCAATATACAAGAATGAAACCATTTATTACAAATGTGTGTTTACAACATGAACTTCCCCAACTAGTTTGCCTATTGAACCTAGATCTTGGGATCTCTAGTCAACTAGGTTAGGTTTCCGCCCAGGATGTATAAAGTATTGGCTTTAGTCCCATTCCTTTCGTAGTATATTGAACTTGATCTCTATTCAATCCTTTCGTTAAAGGATCCGCAATGTTCTCTTTGGACTTGACATAGTTAATCGTTATAACCTCACTAGACAGCAACTGCTTGATCGTATTGTGTCGTCTCCTTATATGCCTTAACTTGCCTTTATAAACGGCATTCTTAGCCACGGATAACGCCGCATTGCAATCACAATGCACAACTATAGCCGTTAGCGGCTTTGGCCACAGCGGAATATCTTCTAGGAAGTTCCGAACCGACTCAGCTTTCTCACCCGCCTTATCCAAGGCAATGAATTCCGATTCCATCGTTGAACGTGCTATACACGTCTGCTTTGTTGATCTCCAAGAAATCGCAGCTCCACCTAAAGTGAATACATACCCACTTGTGGACTTGGTTTCTTGATTGTCCGGGATCTAATTAGCATCGGAGTATCCTTCTACCACGGGTGGATACCGTGAGTAGTGCAAACCATAGCTCATAGTATACTTTAGATACCTTAACACTCTAATAAGAGCATCCCAATGTTCTTCCCCTGGATTGCTAGTGTATCTAGCAAGTCTCCCCACCGAATAAGCAATATCCAGTCTTGTACAATTCATAATGTACATCAAGCTTCCAATAACTTGAGAATATTCAAGTTGAGATATGGCAACCCCCACATTTTTCCTCAACTTGCAGTTTGCATCAAACGGCGTTAAAGCCGTTTTACAATCAAATTGTCCAAATTTCTTTAATATTTTCTCAACATAATGTGATTGTGTAATAAGATATCCATCAGAAGTTGAATTCACTTGCATACCGAGAATAACTTCGGCTTTACCCATGTCTTTTATGTCAAAGCTTGAGTTTAACAACTTCTTAGTTTCATTGATAACCTTCTTGTTGGTACCAGTTATCAATATGTCATCAACATATAAACACATGATGACATAAGAATCTTCAAATTCTTTAACATATACACACTTATCGCATTCATTGATTTTAAAACCATTTATGATTATGGAGTGATCAAACTTTTCGTGCCATTGCTTTGGCGCTTGATTCAAGCCATAAAGAGACTTAACAAGTCGACACACTTTGTGTTCTTGTCCCTTTACAATGAAACCTTCCGGTTGTTCCATATAGATCTCTTCATCTAGATCTCTATTAAGGAACTCTGTTTTTACATCCATTTGATGTAATTCTAAGTTATAGACAGCGGCTACAGTGATTACCATCCTGATGGACGTAATCTTAGTGACCGGGGAATAGGTATCACAGAAATCTAATCCCTTTTTTTGTCTATAACCTTTAGCTACCAACCGAGATTTGTACTTATCAATAGTACCATCGGCCTTGAGCTTTTTCTTGAATATCCATTTGCAACCAATTGGTTTACTTCCGGGAGGCAAGTTAACCAATTCCCACGTATGGTTTTGCATAATGGAATCCAACTCACTATTTACCACTTCTTGCCAATATGGCGCTTCGGGTGTACTCATAGCCTCGTTAAAGGTTTGAGGATCCCCCATGGTAGCTAGTGTCACAAAATCCGGTCCAAAAGAAGTAGCTTTTCTAGCTCTCTTGCTCTTTCTAGGAGCGACATTGGTTTCTTCTTCATCACGAGGATTAGACGAAACCTCTTTAACACTTCTTTTAGGAGTTGAATTTTGTCTTCCTTGTTTACAAGGAAAGATGTCCTCAAAGAATTCGACATCCACCGATTCTATAAACGTATTAGCATGAATATCTACATTATCGAATTTAACCACAAGGAATCGATACGCAGCGCTATTAACGGAATATCCAATAAATACACAATCCACAGTTTTAGGTCCAAGCTTAGTTCGTTTTGGAAGCGGAACTTGTACCTTAGCTAGACACCCCCACACTTTCAACTTTTTATAGGAGGGTTCTCTACCTTTCCACACTTCATAAGGAGACGTGATAGTCTTCTTATGTGGAATCCGATTTAGAATCACATTCGCCGTGAGAATGGCATCCCCCCACAAGTTATGTGGCACTCCCGAGCTATTTAACATAGCATTGTCCATTTCCTTGAGAGTTCAATTTTTCCTCTCCGCTACACCATTTTGTTGCGATGTATACGGTGCCGTAGTTTGGTGAATTATGCCATTAAGTGCACAATATTCGGCCAATGGAGTTGACTCGTATTCACCTCCCCTATCCGACCTCACCATTTTAATTGTGTTTGAAAGTTGATTTTCAACCTCAGCCTTATATGTCTTAAACATATCTATGGTCTCATCCTTTGAGTGCAATAAATAAACATAACAAAATCTAATTTTATCATCTATGACCGTAACGAAACATTTTCTTCCACCTCTTGTTGGAGTTAATTTTAAATCACTTAAGTCTGTATGAATTAAATCTAATAATTCACTTGTTCTATCTATGGATTTAAATGGTTTTCTAGCAAACTTAGATTCAACACATATTTCATATTTATGAGTTTTATCAATTTCAAATTTTGGTAATAGTCCTAAATTCATCATCTTATGCATATATTAGAAATTAACATGTCCAAGCCTAGAATGCCATAAACTACATAACTTAACAATATAAGAAGAACTTATTTCATTCTCATTAATACTAATTTTAGGAGTACAATTGACTTTGAAGAGCCCATCACACATATAGCCCTTCCCTACATACATTCCACCCTTAGTTAATACAAATTTATCGGATTTGAAGACTAGCTTGAATCCTTTCTTGCTAAGTATAGGACCCGACATCAAATTCTTTTGAATTTCAAGTACAAGTACCACATCTAGGAGAGTCATCTTTTTGCCGAATGTGAACTTCATTAACACATTCCCTTTGCCTTCAATGGTTGCAGCCGCGACATTTCCCATATAAAGCCTCTCACCACCTTCCACCTTTGTGTAGGTAGAAAACATGTTTCGATCTCCACAAGTGTGCTTAGTGGCCCCGGTGTCTATCCACCAACTCTTTGATTTGGTCACAACACAAGTTTCCATGACTACCGCCGCAAGATCGTCGGTCTCCATCATGTTTGCTTGGTTAGGATTTTTGCTCCCTCCATCAGATCCCTTCTTATTTCGACAATCGCTTGCGCGATGCCCGGGTATCCCACAAACCCAACAATTCCCTTTGATTTTCTTGGATTTGTGGTTCTTGGAATTATTGTATGTAGACTTCCTTTTTGCTTCCTTAGTATTACTTTTATTTTTAACCTTTGAAGACTCACCTTCAACAAGATTTGCCTTAGACACGATAGATCCTTGCAGCCCACTCTTGTCTCCTTTCTGGTTATCTTCCTCTATCCTTAAACGTACTACCAAGTCTTCCATTAACAACTCCTTGCGCTTGTGTTTTAGATAGCTCTTGAATTCCTTCCACAACGGGGGTAATTTCTCAATGATTGATGCAACTTGGAATGGTCCACTAATAGCCATTCCTTCCACATGAATTTGATTGATGATGACTTGTATCTCTTCCAATTTCTTAACCACCGAAATAGAATCCACCATTTTGAAGTCTAGAAACCTTCCCACAACGAACTTCTTAGTCCCCGCATCTTCTATTTTGTACTTCTTGTCTAGAGACTCCCAAAGTTCCTTTGCACTTTCAAAGATAGAATAAACATTGTAGAGAATATCCTTGAGCCCAGTTAAGTTATAATTGTGGCATAAGAAATCTGAGTGATTTCATGCTTCCAAAGCGGTTTTTGTTCTTTGGTGGCATTTTCTGTAGGGATCACCGGTTTTTGCCTCACGTAGAATGTGTGCGAGGTTGAGAGTAGTGAGATAAAATAGCATCTTCATTTGCCATCTTTTGAAGTCTTCCCCCTTAAACTTTTCAGGCTTCTCGGCATGGGTGTTCTTGACAATGGTTGCTACTGTTGTTGATGTTTCTCCGGTCATCTTTCAAGTATATTTTAACTTTGTTTTCGATTGTTGGTTTTGGGTACTCGAAAAATGGATAAGAAACAATGAAATATAGAAAAAAGAACTTCAAAGATCGAGCACATATTAAATACGATGTTCGAAAACAAAGTTACGCCCCTGACACAGTTGCAAGTGGACTATGATGCCTTTGTCTTGAGGATACTACGATCTAAGTTAATAGAGGCAACAATCTCTATTAACTTCTGCAGAATTTGTGTATATAAGTTGCTCTCAAAAGACTCAAGAAATTAGGTAGAAGAAGAGACAAAATCTGGACATAAACTCCATGGTTTATCTATCTAACTAACTAACATACATGTATATATAGAGGTGTCTATAGGGTAAGAGACATATCTCTACACAAACGGTGTATCCCATCACCCTTAGTACATGTCTATGTATGTAAATGCACGTTTAGAAACCAATAGAACATATATACATCGTTCAAATTCGAAGTTGAGACATGAAAAGTCACAACTTTTTAGTTATGGGCCCTCTCGACCGGTCGAGTTGGCCCAGTCGAAAGCCTCTCTGAAACTTTCTCAAAACTCGTTTCAGTTCTGGGCCCGCCTGACCGGTCGAGTTGACCCGGTCGACTGGTCGAAAGCCCCTCTGAAACTTTCTCAAAAATTGAAGCTAAGAAATTCCCGGTGCTTTTGAATAAACGCCGTTAATTCCCAGCGCTTCAAGACAAACGCCGTTAAAACGTTGTCTCCTCATTCACACCTCAATTTTCTAACATATTCATCTATATTATATATATATATATATATGGAAACTGTTGTGGTGCACCCTAGTGGTTTGTGCGGACTAAGCGTGCGTGAGAGAGAGTGAAATGTGAAGTTGTAGTGCTACCACATGCCAATTTGATGAGGATCGAAGATTGTAACTTGATGATGAAAGCTGTAACTTGATGAGAACAAATTGTAACTTGATCAGGAATATTGTAACTTAATGAGAAAATTAACCATTAGGAGGAAAAAAAAAAAAATTGAGCAAAGGTAGTTTTGTAACAGCTGTGACAAAAAATTGTAACTCGATAAGAAAATATTGTAACCACGATGATAAAAAATTATATCTAATAAAATCATTATGCAAAATTATCATGGTTTTCCTCAAAAACTCTGTGTCACGCTCTCCGCGTGCATGATGTGAGCAAACACCATGCGCACATAGGATAAGTTCCCTATATATGTATATATGCATATATATATATATATATATATTGGGAGAATCTCTGGTGCAGACGTCCATTTGCAGACTTCGCTTTTAGCGACGAAAATTCTTCACTAAATTAAGGTGAACACTTTTTAGCGACAATGTTACTCACCTTTAGCGACGAAATTTCTATCGCTAAAAGTGAAGCCCAACGTTCATTTAAAAGCCGACCTCATATATAATGGAAAATGATTACTTCCCATGCTTCGCAATATCCATTCATGATATGGACAAGTTTTTTTTTTTTTGTCAGAAATTTAATATGCATGGACGAGTTGTCACCAAAATGGGAACTCTAAATTACTTTTATAAATGACCTTATAAGTTTAACCTATGTTGTGAAATTACTTTAATGTCTCTATTTTACTTTGTATATCTTTTGAGGAAGAGGGGTGAAAGAAAATAGGTTTGAATCTTATAGTTGATTGGACAGAAAAGACGAGACAAAGGAAGACGGGATAGATGCTTCTTTCTCTGGGCTCACAAATTCTAATTCATTTAAAAGTTGACGGAATAGAAAAAAAAAAGCTTTTATCCTCGTTTGACTTTTTTGGACTTAAAAAAAATGCTATTTTTATCACTATAAGGGTACAATAATAAAATATACAATATTCTCTTCTTTCCTTCCTTCATTCTTTCCTATTTAATCAAAGAAAAGGAGAAAATGTTTACTAGCTTTCCCTAACAATACCTATTTGGTCCCTCTTTTTTTCCTTCTTTCCATTTTTCCATCGTTCTATGCTAAAATAAATTTGGGGCATCAACTATTACTAGAAATACCCTCGTCCATCTTTTCCCCTTTTTAATTTTCTTTTGGGTAGATTACCTTGACCTCCCATGAGGCATCTCGTAATTATGGAGACCTCCCTTGTAATTTCATAAATTACACTGACCTCATTTGAGGTTTGTTGTTATATACCACTCACCTCTTTTCTGTTAGTCATAGTTGAAACTTTTTAAGAGGGCTATTTTGCCCTTACTAAAGTAAAAAAATAAATAAACAAAAATTCTCCTCTATGTTTAGATTAGAGCATATCATCTTGAGGACAAATTTATCATTTCATAACTTTTTAACTTTTATTATGAAATAAATGTATTTTCTTCAAGGATAGATTGGTATTTTTGCATGAAACTCTAACACCAGTAGGGTTTCATATCTGATTAAGCGAGTTCAATGTAATTTTTAAAACTACGAGAGAGATTCCTGTAATTATGACATACTTTAGGGGAGGATGCAATTTATCAATTTTATTCTTTTTTTTTATAGGAATTTTATTTGTATGGGTAAATATCATTGACCTCCCCTGAGGTATGACCTAATATCAAAGACCTCCCCTGGGTTTTGAAAAATATCATCGACCTCCCTTATTTTTAAAACTTTGTATCACTGACCTCCCTTCCGTTAACGGTAGTGAATGAAATCTTGCGATGTCAGCAAATTTTTGCAGGTGAAATGACATTAGTTCCCTTGTTATTGACTAATTGGCCAAAATAAGCTCATAAACATGTGTCAAATGACACAAATACCCTCACTTTAGGTATTTCAAGGTGTGGGGACATTTGTCTAGTGATTCAGTGAAATAGATAAGTGAGGGCATTTATATCATTTGACACAAGCTTGTGAGGTTATTTTGGTCAATTAGTAAAAAAAAAAAAAAAAAAAGGGCAATAATGTCAATTCACCTTTTAAATTTTGCTAACATCATAAGATTTCATTACTGCCTCTAATAGAATGGAGGTTAGTGATACAAAGTTTTAAAAATAGGGGAGATTGTTGATATTATTCAAAACCCATGAAAGATCTCTGATATTAGACCAAACCTTAGGGGAGATTAGTGATATTTACCCTTATTTATTCATGTGATTCTTCCTTTGCACATGGGTTACTCATATTTGTGTGTACGTTAGCTAATCAAATTAAGATTAGTTTGTTGTAATTAGTTACATATCTACAACTCTCTCAAATCAATCTAGATAGAATTGACCTTTGTTTCAATTTTTTTGGTACTAGCACGTAACCTATTTTCTATTCATTGATATGTCTTTGGTATCTAGAATAACTAGTTGTCAAGTCGGGCAAGTACACAGGAATATTTCAAAAATAGCAAGACGTTGGAAGACAATAATTTAAATCAATCAAATACTAATTAGTAGAAATTAACCTTCAAATTGTCAATTTGCTTTATACTTGGAACACCAAATGAAAAGACGTCCGTCCTATGACAAATTTTCTATAACTTGCATCAAGGAAGTTTTGCAATATATCATAGAAAAGAATAATAAATTAAATGGTGTTCATCTAAAGAAATGTTTAAGAAACGAATCATGTGTACTTAATTGCTTTAGCGGACTGTTAATTACAAAGAGAACAATAATTGAGGTACATGTGTGTATATGCATATACATTAGGGGTGACAATCGGGTCGTGTCGGGTCATAATCGTGTCGGGTCATTGTCGTGTCGGGTTATAATCGTGTCATTCTTAACGTGTCATAATCGTGTCGGGTTATAATCGTGTCGGGTCATATACGGGTCACCTGTATAACCCGTCTAACCCGTGTAGGGTATCATCGGTTCGGATCGAATCGAATCGATTTTTATTTTTATTTTTTGATTTTTTTTTTCATGATTTGAAAACCAACCGAAGTGGTCGGTTCGATCTATTTTGCCAATTTTGGCGGTCAGATAAATTTTTTAGTTGTAAGTAATTTAAGAAACCCAATCGTTTAGCTCTGTTCGGCTATTTGAAATAAGCTTACATCCCTACTAAGAACACAAACAAGTCTTCCATCAAATGTATCAATTATTAACACGTACATTTTAAATACCAAACTACTACAAATATATCTAACTATTATAAACTTAACACCCAAGCTCATCCACACAAACTGAATAAGAAGAAATATTGTTTTTACTAACAGTATAAAAAAATTTCTTCACTTGCCATCCATCAAAAATCAAGATTAACAGTTGTATTTATCTAATTGACTAATTTGTCTCCCTCCTAATCCAGCAATCCTAGCGGGCTTCCTCCCTTTTTTTCTTTCTTTTTTATTTTTTAATTGTTTTTTATTTTTATTTTTTATGCAATGCTTGATGCATGAATGCTTCTCGGCTCCAGCTTCCTTCGTCCCTTATTAGTTATTAATTATTATTTTTTTATTACATTAGTTGTTAATTATTATATATAAATTTACTTGTTTGGTAAGTTGGTAACGACTCTCTTTTTTTTTTTTGAGCAAAAAAAAAAAACAATTTTAGTTTATATATATCTATATATATTTTAAATTTTTTTTTCTCTAAAAAAAAAAAATAATAATTTTTTTAAAAAAATATTTTTTTTTAAATTTTGTTATATTACTTTTATTTTAGACTTCCAGATTATAAAAAATTTATTTTTAAAATTAAAAAAAAAAATGCCCCAACTGTACTTAAATACTTAATCGGGTCAAACGGGTTAGACGAGTTAACCCGCTTCAACCCGTTTATTAATCATGTCAAACGGGTCGACTCGTTTATGACCCGTGCCCTTATACGGGTCACCCAAACCCGTTTATTTTCGTGTCGGATCGTGTCGGGTTGCCGTGTCGTGTCGAAAATTGCCACCCCTAATATACATATATCCACAAAAATTCTAGAGACCAACTCTTTGTCTCGATCTAAAAGCTTTATTTATTATTGTTATTTTTTTTTAAACTCTACACAGAAAATTAATGAACCATATATGAGGTAACGCTACGCTTGTCAAAATTTAATCGTAAAATTTGGTTTCTAAATGCTTTGTCCAGTTAGACTGTATGCAGTGGCATGGGATACCACCAATCACCGATTACTGTTAATGAATATGGTACAATTGTTAAGCCAAAGTCATTTAAGAATGAATTGGGAAGTATAACATTGTTCGTTAGAATGTATATACTTTTTTTCATAAATAAAAATAAATAAACGTGATATAATCCAATATCAATTCACCAAACAAAATTAGACAGTAGCTTTATCATAGTCATATAGATACATAAAATTTATATTTCCGAAAATGGCCTTTGCATATAAATCCAAAGCAAACTAAAACACAAAGTTTTACCAAAAAAAAAAAAAACTAAAACCAATAAGTATTACCTGCCAAGTTTGAGTCCAAAGCAGAAAAGTTCTATCAAAGGGCAAAGAATGTCTGGGAGAAGAAGTGACTTGTTTTTTTTTTTTTTTTTTTTAACAGCAAGAATTCAATTTTAATAATTGTCAGAGGCAATTACAATTGCAAGCCAACCCAAAAAACACCTGGCTAAAAGAAAATCAACAACCACTCAAAACCTGAGCAAAAGCAAACCTTCAACATCCACACTGAACAGAACAAAACCAAGCTGCACCTAAAACCAAAAACCATCTTAACCCGTCACAAGAAAACAAGAAACAAAAAGCACCCAGAATGCCTACAAAAAATCCAGCTCCCAACGCCACGAAAGACAAACAACGCAGAAGAAGAGACTAAAGAAGCTCAAACTGAGGAGAAAAGTTGAAAGAGTAGACATAGAAGAACAGGCAGCGAGCTTTAAAGCATTTACCTTCTGCTGAATGGCAAACTTTTACAAAATTGAAAAGCAACAATTTATACACCTCAAGACTCCGGCAAAAGCAGCCCAGCTCTACGAAAACCAGACCCACAACAAAACAAGACAGCCGATTGCAAAAAGGCCTGCAGAACAACACCGAAACAACAACCAAAACACGCAAAGTGTGCAAAAAGCACCAAACACCCATCAAGGAAAAGACACACCCTCCAAAACCCATCAAGAGATTGACATCAACTCCACCAGAGAGGCCATCAATTGGACTTCCTAACTCCAGAATCGGCACGGTCCCTGCACTCCATATCAATAAGTTTATCAAGAATATTCTTTTCATTTCCTTCAAACATTAGCCCAATTGCCTACCCTATTTCCCACGTATCTTTAGCTTCCTGGAGAATCGCCCTATTACGATTTCAGAATCCATCCTCAGAAATAGAACCAATTGTCCCAGCTTCCAACAGGCTATAAGCCTCTTCCATAGAAAGTGAGGGGATGTTTCTAGGGACCGGTTTAGAGGACTTATGCGCCTTACGTATAGTTGCATTATTCCATTTAGCCCCTACGGGGCACCCTTCCAAAATGAGATCAATCGCTTTCCGCCTCCCAACTCTTTTTTTCCAATCTCGAAGATTCAATACATTCAACATTAAGATTAAAATCATCCCCCTCAACATCTGTTTCCCACACGGAGATATCATCATCAGACTTATGTCCCGATGGTAAATTACCGTGAGCGATGTCAGAGCTTGCATCATTGGCCCCCTCAAGAATGGGCATGCAAAAGCTATCGGGGAGCTCTTGGATTGATGGAACAAGATGAGGGTTAAGCCCTTGAGTCACAGCCTTGGTGGCACTAGGAGAGTCAGCCACATTTATTAACTCAATTCTCTGATCAGAGAAAGGCATACCTTTTGAAAACGAATCACTAAGTGAGTTGTGAACCTTAGACTTCAAAGAAATTACCAAATCATTACAAGGCTTCAATCCCACATTAACAATCTTATTTGCATTTGACGACATCAAAACCTCTTCACGCTTTCCATCAGAGCAATTATCAGATGATTTAGAAGAGCTAGTATCCAGTTTAGACTTTGAATTCGGCTCCTCCAAACCGATATCACTTATCAGGGTCTCCAACAAGCTCTTTTATTTTAACACGACAAGCTCTCCCATTGATAACCACTTCAATCACTTTATCAATTTTTTCCTTTTTGTCAAACACAACCAAAATATACCTATGATGAAATTGATTACATTTTTTTGTATCAAAAGATGAACAAATAAGTTTACCCCAAAGCCCAGCAATAGAATTAAAGGTCTCCTTCAACCATCCAATCAACGACACCCCGCTACATTGTAGCCAAACACATCTAGGTGGACGAAGGAACTCACCATTCCAATGGACAATTTTGATGAACCAGTTCTAAAGCCAAGACTAGTTCGCTTCTTCCATGGACTTCAAGACGTCTTCATCATCAAATAAGAGCAAGAAAACTCTATCTGAGATGGGTCTTAGATCAACATTAAAGACACCTTCCTTGATGAAGCAATCCTTGAGATAATTCCCATCAACCCTCTTCTAGGAAAATCCCACAACACTCTTCTTAAGAATCTTGACAATTTCACCATTCACCGAGTCCAAACATGATTTGAGAGAGTTGTCACAACCTATCCCGCTACAGGCAGAAATAGGACACGTGGCACACCACCAAGACACATCCAATTCAACTAAAGCAAATAGCAGCGGAAAACATAAGTAAAATCCATGAAATTCAGAGTTATAAAAGTTTTGCGCATTTGAAAACACTTAAAGAAACACCCCTTTTGGAGCCATCAATCCAATCGACTGATCAAAGGTCCGGTCGACTAGAAATGCAAAATACAGAGAGCCTAAAAGCTCAATAGCCATTCCAGTCAACTGTGTTGGGGAGATAGTCGACTATGGTGTCAAAATCTCAGTCGACTGGCACTTGCCCAGTCGGTACCCTGTCTAGGAAAAACCTTCCATTCTGGAGCACAATCCAATCGACTACACCTCAACTTAGTCGACTATTTTTTTCACCGAACAAAAATGAAATTCTAACCCAAAGGATCCAGTCAACTATGTCAGGGACCCCGTCTATTGGTTTTCCCACAACAGCACATTCTGCAGAATTTCAATCTATGATTATCCAACCTCAAACGGGGATTAAAGAACATACATCAACTCATCCCAAAGGGGTTCTAACTGTATTACAACAAGCCAAATTATAATACATGAGTTTTACTATGGATTACAGTAACTACAAATCCATTCCAAGATTCTAAGCTAAGCACATGGTTTTAACTTCTCAAAGTTCTTATTTCAAAATGGAATGGAAACAAAAACATACAAGTATAGCCATGTCGTCCCACTGGCCTCACTCTCCTCGTTTCTTCTTTCATTTCTTTTTGTCACCTGCAATGGAGTAAATCTCCACTGCTCAGCTATATGCTGAGTACACAATTCTAAACTTATGCTTATATGAAAATTCATGCTTTAAAACATCTAAACACATCAAATAGTCTCTAAGGAGAGTGGTACATTTCCATCCAGTAAATGAGATTGATGCCGTGGAAGGCCTTCCTTTCCATACACCCAGTGCCCTGGCTGGGCCCTTCTTCCAAACCAGGCACAACAACCATCGATATCACAATCCTCAAACTTCGAGGAGCTTACCCTCAGATGGAATTGTACCAAACTCTCCTTTGACCAAAGTAGACACATAGCATGTTCACATAAACATTTTTACGTGCTTTTATCGCATTTTCATGTGCATAACTAATGGGCCTAATTAATACTTGAATTTTGCCCAGATCCAAAATTTCAAGTTCGATATTTAAAACATGTAAATTCCCTATAATTCATAGGTCTAGAATTCATACCTCATGCGATTTCTCTCTAACTTTGAAGGAAGTACTAGGGGACCGATTATACGTCAGATCTTAGATTTTGAAAGATTTCTACAAGTATTAACATGTTTTTCCCAAAATTCTAGAATTAGGATTTTCATAAAATAGTTGACAAACTAGGCCTAAGAGACATCAAAGTGTAGCTCTTACCTCGAGGAGTTCAAATATGAAGTTTGGAGAAAAATGGACGATCGGAAGGTCATCGATTTGTGTCGTGAAGCTTGTGGGAATAAATTCTCCTTTTTGTCTCTCTCTCTCCAAGATATTTAGATTTTGATATTTATGAAAAGTATCTTAAGTTTACTATATATAGACAACACTTTCAAAAATTATGTTTACCTCTCCACGAGTTCTCATATCTTCTAATTATCCTCCGAAACGTCGCACACATCCCTTTTATTACTTTACGAGTGCAAACTATCCATTATAAAAGTTTTCACTTAAGTTCCGTTTGTCGCCGTAATTACGTTCCGAAAACTATTCTCATGGAATTTCTAGATCACATACCTTTTATGCAACATATCACTCACGTTCTTACCAAAGTATTTGATAGGTCCAAAAATATCCAGTCAAAGTCAAATTGCCACGTCAGTAGTAGAATGCCAAGTCACCCGGGGCGAGGACATGGTTCTCAACCATCCCGGGTTCTCCCACCCAGGATTGCCCAGTCTGTTGGTACCGCTCGGGGGTACGTAATGCTGATAGACTAAGATGGACGCAGCCCGGGTCTGACCCCGTGACTCACGCTGAACTGTTCAAACAGTTTCCTAACTCAATCAAAAGACTAATGGAAAGAAGAAGGTGTTTCCTAAACCGATTAGGAAACTTCCCATGATTTGTGCTCATCGGATTATAATTAGATTAGGCTTCCTAATCTGGTAGTTACCTTGTATGGGTGGTCTCTTGCATCTATAAAAGAGGCCACCCACCCCCGTAAGAGGGGATCGCATTCCTGACTCATAAAGGAGCAGAACACAACACTATTACACATATACCCGATCAGTCTTTGGTAGTACCGCCCTCCTTGTGGGTAGAATCCGCCAGTGATCTGTTAGTGAAAGCGCACTGACGCACACGTGGACGTAGGTCACCTCATTAACAGGGTTGAACCATATACAAACTTCTAAGTACCCCTTTCTTATCCTTCTTCTACCAGTTTTTGGAATCATTAGTTTGGCGTCGTCTGTGGGAAGGATAAGTTTCTCATCAACAAATCTTTGACTGACAAACATGCCGCCGAAGAAGGGTAAGAAAATTATCGCATTAGAAGGTCAGACAGATTCACAAGCCGGGCAATCGGCTACTTCCATGACCTTCGAGCATGTTAGCGCAGCCCTTGCATAGCTCCTGGAGGGCTAGCGGAAAACCCAGTAGCAGATCGAGGCGTTGTTGTCCCGTCAGGAAAAGCTCCCTCAAATAGAGGAACAGCCCGGGAAGGGCATGCACGATCGGGAGCCCGTATGGGTGTAGACACCCCATTTTATCAGATATTAGATTTAGGTTCACAATGATCGAAAAAAAACTCAAAAATGACTCTTGGAAGTTAGTTCTATCTCTCAAAATGCTCAGAATGACCAAAATACCCTGAAAGCACCAAAACTCCCAGATTTGGACCGAAAGTTTTGGAAACATGCTACGTCATAAAAAATACTAAAAATGAGTTTTGAAGCAAAATCAGATAAAATCGTCAACTCCTAGAGACCCCCGAAAGTCCAGGAAGTTCCCTGAAAGTCCCCGTTGACCGGTTTGACCGAAATCATCCAAATTCGCCGAAAAAATTTGAGATTATTCTAGATCATGTGAAAAGTACTAAAACGAGTTTTAAAAGAAAATCGGACCAAGACGATAGCAGGTTCCCAGAACTTCCTTGAAATCTTAGGTTTGACCGATTTGACCTAAAAGTGGACTTTGAAATCAGAGTGCCATATTATTTTTCAAACATTTTTCATGGATACTAGAGGTCAATATCTTTCCAACAGTATATCGCACATAATTTCTAGATTTAAAACGAATTTATTATGAGTTTTCGAAGGTGAAAAAGGAGATCAAATCGACTTTTATCGCGAATACCGCACAAATTTTCAAAATGACTCATCTCCAAACTAATTTTTTATGGAAAGTAGACTCCATTACCTTTCCAACGATATATCACAAGCTCAATTTGGAGTTCGCACGCATTTTCTATGAATTTTGGACGAAATAGGGCCTTTTCGCAAATACCGAAACCTCTGGGGGCCTAAATACAAATTTTTGGGCATCTGAGGAGCAGTGCCGCGGTGGCATTGGGCCACTGCCATGGCGGCACATGTACAGTGCCACGGCGGCACTCAACCCCCGTAGAATCCATTTTTGTAATTTATTTTGGGGGTCCAAATTGAATAATTGAAAGCCAAAACGAAGTAGTTTCTTGTTAACAGATGTTTAGGACAAATGGGAACACTTTCTAAATCCCAAAATCACCCCCAAATTGGCCTATATAAATCCCCCTTTGCTCTTCATTTTAGGGGAGCCAAGTGCAAAGCTAAAAAAAGTTGTAGAGAGGAAGAGAGATGGAGATAGGATTAGAAGAGAGAAAGGGAGCTTCTCCCACTGATTTTCTATAAGAAAGTGAGTTCTAATCTTGTTTCTTTCCATTCCTTCTATATACTTCACATCCAAACCCTCCCCAACCACCATTCTTGAGCAATCTTGAGTTAGGAAGCTACTTCCATGTCCAAATCTATGAGTGAAACACCAAGCTACAAGTCCAAAATCACATTGATTCTCATCTATTGATTGTTATTATTTGATTGTTTATATAAATGTTCATCTCTCCTTACCTCATTTCTTCTTGATTTTTCTTTATTTACTTACTAGTTCATCATCATCTAGATGATGACATGGTGTTTGAGATGAGTGAATCCTTATGGATAGTAGCTCTTAACCTCAAAAACATGTTGATAGATGATGATTCCAACTTCAATACTTCCAAAGTATTCTTGAAGTTATGCTCAAATGAAAACAAATCTCTCCAACAATCTTGGAAGTTCTTGACTTGAGTTTGATGTTCCAAGAGGTTATAATCTCCATTTGATATTGAAAATACGCTTTCAAAACCCCTATTTCAAAACCCCTCTAAAACCCCTCAATATTTGGATTCCAAGAAATAAACCTTGTTTTCTCAAGAAATCTTCAAAACAGTGAGTTCTTCAACTTTAAAATATTATTCTGAGTTCAATACTCAATGTATGGATGCAAGACCACTTGGAAAGTCTTTCTAACTCATTAGAGAACACCCATGATTTTTGGCTTGGCTTGAAAACACTTGGAAGGGTTCCATTTTGGTCCAAACATTCCTTCCAGACATTCTATTTTTGCTATCACAGCAGCTTGGTTGACTTTCAACTTGTTTTCCAGAAAACTTTTCCAAAAGGGTGGTCTCAACTCATTTTTCCCTTGAACTTCAGTATCTTAGGGAACTTTCTATATAATATAGGCCTCCAGATGTTTTTTTTTTTTCATTTTCTACGATTTTTCAACATTTCAGTCGATAATACGGACTCTGTTTCTAAGTAATCTCTATTGTTTATATAATTTCTCTCAATCTGTAATAGTTATTGAAGATTGGCTTTTTGATATGTGTTCTAGACACAATAAGGATAATCTCCATAAAACAATTCATGAACTAAAAGCATTTTTAATCCCACTTTTCCATTTTTACAAGATTAACTCACTGTTCTGTCCACTATTCACAACAAGCATACTTTTACTTTCATGCTTTGATTTGATGCTCACATGCATTCCAAATTAGTTCATATCTCAGGAAGTAGTCCATACTACATTTGTACATATCCTATGATGATTTCCTTCATGCATTCATTCATATTTTAGACTTCTAAGTCACTTTAGAAAGTCCATGTACACAAATGCACTACAACCTTTGCACATTCTAGGATCATACATTGCATCCATGCAAGATTTGGAGTTTTTATGACTCCTAATCTAAGGAGATTATAAGGTATGAACTTGATCATATGTTCCTACTTCCCCTTTTGAACTATTCATCATTTCTCATCCGTCCCGGGGATTGAGAGGTCTTCTTTTTTCTCAAAGATTAACATGCATAATACTAGCTTGCTAAGCATGTTTTGATTTATTTGATTATTTGTTTCAAGAACAATTCATGTCCCCTTTAGATTAGGAAAACTTAATTACTTGATATGTGATTAGACGATATTTCCTAGGTTTGTTTGTGTGATCTTTCACTTTGTATTGTGCGATACTTGGCTTAGATCTTATGAATGATATCTTATCTTTAGATCTCTCATTTTAAGATTCTTATGTGATGTAATATGCTATCATAGTATTAATTGTCAAACCAAACATAGTATAAGATGATTATTTAGATGCTAATTGAGACCCGTCGAGAGACGGTGCGAGTTGAGGGTGTTTTAGTCGTGGCAAAGGCTCCTTCTTCTCTCGTACCAAAATCCTAAGCCAAGTTCTTTGGTTATGAAGGGCCGGTGCCCTTTATCCATTTGGGTGAGTCAAATTAGGTTTCTTGGTTCCTTAAAGAACAAATGGCGACTCTGTATTTGTTTTCAATAGACCTTCCTTTTTTTCTTCAAATCAACTTTGATTTCAAAACTGTTAAGAAAGATGTAGGAGAAGAAAAGTGAAGGCTTCAACTTGAGAGATTAGCCAACATATATATATATATATATTACAAAACATAAATATGAAAGTTACACAAATGCCCTTAGTCACTATTCTTATACTTTAACACTCCCCTCTCAAGTTGGAGCATAGATATCTATCATGCCCAGCTTGTTACACATATCACAGAAAGGTCCCTTATTTAGAGCCTTAGTAAAAATATCTCCTAATTCAGCATTAGACCTAACAAAGGATGTAACAATTTTTTTATTCATGACCATATCTCTTATAAAATGACAGTTAACTTCAATATGCTTGGTCCTCTCATGAAATACTGGATTGCTGGCAATGTACATGGCGGCTTGATTGTCACAATACATCTTCATAGGTTTTTCACTAGAGACTCCCATTTCTTGCAAAATAGACTTCACCTACAACAACTCACATGCAGCATGAGCCATAGCTCTATAGTCAGCTTCTGCACTAGACCAAGCAACAACATTTTGCTTTTTACTCTTCCAACTGACAAGGTTATTAACAACGAAGACACAAAAACCTGAAATTGAACGTCTATCCAAATAATCTCCAGCCCAACTAGCATCTGAGAAACCAACTATTTCCAAGTTATTTGAAGGTTTCAATACCAAACCCTTACCCGGAGCACCTTTCAAATACCTCAGTATGCGACATATTGCCTCCCAATGTTGTTGCTTGGGATTCTGCATAAATTGACTAACAACTCCAACAGAAAAGTAATGTCTGGTCATGTTATGGTCAAATAAATTAACTTGCCAACAAGACGTCTATATCGTCCAGCATCATCAAAGTTTTCTCCATCATCCTTACTAAACTTTATATTTGAGTCCATTGGAGTGTCAATGGGTTTAGAACCCATCATACCTGTTTCATCGAGTAGGTCAAGTACATACTTCCTTTGAGATAATAATATTCCTTCCTTAGACCTAGCTACCTCAATACCCAAGAAATAGCGCAATAGCCCCAAATCCTTCATATGAAAGTGCTTGCTAAAGTGAGACTTCAACAATTGTATACCTTCACTATCATTGCCAGTGATTACTATATCATCCACATAAACAGCTAAAATAATCGTACCTTTATCATTGTGTCTCACAAAAATTGAATGATCAGAATTGGTTCTCTTTAACCCATACAGACTCGCTGCTTGGCTAAACTTGTCAAACCAGGCCCTTGGAGATTGTTAAGGCCATAAATGGCTTTATTCAACTTACACACTTTATATGACTCCCCCTGAGCAACATACCCTGGAGGTTGCTCCATATATACCTCTTCTTGAAGGTCACCATGAAGAAAGGCATTTTTGATATCAAGTTGATAAAGAGGCCAGTGCTTAGTGACAACACAGATAACAAAATACGAACTGAATTGAGACGAGCAGCAGGAGAAAAAGTCTCAAAATAATCAACACCAAAAGTTTGAGTGTACCCTTTTGCCACCAAGCGAGCTTTTAGTCGTTCAATAGTACCATCAAAATGATATTTAACCACAAAAACCCATTGAAAACCTACAACATGTTTCCCAGAAGGGAGATCTATTAACTCCCAAGTACCATTCCCTCATCCATAGCACTCTTCCAACCAGGAGAAACGAATACCTGAGAATAAGATTGAGGAACAGAAACAGATGACAAGGCACTAACAAAGGAACACAGAGAAGGAGATAAATGAGAATAGGAAACCACTTGGTCAATAGGATGTTGAGTACAAGAACGAGTACCTTTTCGAAGAGCAATGGGAAAATCTGAAGATGGTGGAACCTCAGCTGAAGTCGATGTGGATGGAGGAGGGCAGGTAAGTCTTCAACCCTTGGTTGCTCGTCACGACGATGATATACCTGTAATGGCGAAGGGGAGATAGAAGATATAATAGACGGAGTGATAGGTGTAATAGAATAGACGAAGGTGGAGCCAAAACATCAGCATCTAAGTCTGCCCCCGAGGATGAAAAGAAGGATGTACCTTCAAAGAAGGTAACATTAGCACTTACAATATAGCGATGACTCTGAGGATTCCAACACTTATAACCTTTCTGGGTACGAGAATATCCCACAAATACACACTTAGTAGCACGAGGATTCAATTTGTCTTGACCTGGAGTAAGTACATGAACAAATGCAACACAACCAACGATACGTGGAGGCAATGTAAATAAAGGCCTAGTGGGATACAAAACAGAGTGAGGAATGCCACCACGTAGAACAGAAGAAGGCATACGATTAATAAGATAACATACAGTAAGAACAACCTCCCCCCAAAACTGTTTAGGAACATTCATACGAACCATAAGAGTTCTAGCTACCTCCATAAGATGTCGATTCTTACGTTCAGCGACACCATTTTGTTGAGGAGTGTAACCACAAGAATATTGATGAATTATTCCCTAAGAATCATAATAGGATTGAAGAGGTCCTTTAACATATTCTAATGCATTGTCAGATTGTAAAATACGAACAGCACAACCAAATTGAGTCATAATTTCTTTATGAAATAATTAAAACATAGATAAAATTTCAGAACGTTCTTTTATTAAAAAAATCCATGACATCCTTGAACAATCATCCACAAATGAGACAAAATAAGAAAAACCTAACAGACTCTTATGCCTAGACGGACCCCAAACATCGGAGTGAACCAGCTCAAATGGAGTGGCCCGATGATTATTCTGATGCAAAGGAAAAGATACCCTATGGTGCTTACCTAATTGACAAGCCTCACACTCTAATTTTGACACATACTTAAATGACGAAAAAAACCAACTTCAATGACTGCAATGATGGATGACCCAGACGACAGTGCCACTGTTGAGGAGAGACAGTCGCTTGTAAAGCCATCGATTTATTATTATCATTTGCTGGATGTTGTTCAAGGTAATAAAGGCCTTCCCACTCACGCCCCCCACCAATCATCTTCTCGAGTTGAGATCCTGAAAAACACAACGAGATGGATAAAAGGCTACAGAACAATTTAGGGATTTAGTAAGCTGACTGACCGATAAAAGACTAAGTGGGAAAGCAGGTATATAATGTATAGAGGATAATTGAAGAGATGAAGTGGGAGATTGTAGACACCCCAATTTCGACCGACCGTCGAATTTAGGAGAGCGTCACCTCCACGTCCAATGATGATAAGGACCGAAAAGATTCGAAGTATTCCAAGCTCTTTAGAAAGTTCTCCAAACGCGATAAAATTTCACAGAAAGAAGAAAATACCAGGTATTTGGGAGAATTCAGGTATAAAACACCATTTTTGGAAAAGATCTTCAAAAATATGTTTCTTTAAGAAAAAGGGAAGAAAGAAAAGACCTCAAAAGGGAAGTTCAACAGAAAATGGCACACGGCAGTATTCCGCTGCACTCAGTGAGTGCCGAACGACATCCAGTGAGTGCCGGCCCGGCATTTACTGAGTGCCGCCGACATTTTCTGACTGTCGTTTGCTTTTAAAATCCGTATTTTGTGGTACAATACGTATGTGTATGCGGATAAAAACAAAAAACTGATAAAGTAAGGTTGACGAAAATACGGCAATCAATAATTTGGCGCGGCACTTACTGAGAGTCGCGCGGCGGTCACGGAGTGCCGCCACGGCAGTCACAGAGTGCCGCGGCGGCATCCACGGACTGCTGCAGATGACTTTTGACTGCCGCCCTGGGCAGCAGTCTGTCTAATTTCAGAAAGTACGTATTGTACCACCAAATGAGATGTTTACACCTGTCTTTTACTCCAAATTCACTGAAAATACTTGGTAATTTTTGTCTATAAAAAGAGGGAGGATCTTCCTTGAGAGGGAGAGATAGATACAACACAATACATGAGAGATATAACCACCACTATACTAACATATTTTTGAGAAAGAAAAGAGAGAGTTTGGGAGAGCTTGAAGAAGAGTTTGGAAGATCTTCAAAGGAGAGAAACTTTGAGGATAGTTTGGAGGTGATCCTCTAACCATAAGTTGTCTATTTTCATTCTTCCTTTTTTTTGAATCTCTAATCCTCAAACCTTTTTATTTTCTTTGCTCCATTTCTTTTGTTGATCATACTTCCTTTTTGAGACTCTTAGAGATTCTCAATATCTCTCTTGAAATCTCTTGAACGTGATCTTTTGAATCCCATGTAAGCTTGTGCTTCACATGGGAATCAAAGTTTGATCATCACTTCATTTTATAGCAAATAAATAGATCCAAGTCCATACTTATGACTTGGGTCCCCTAACTTGATATTTTATGGAATCCTTTCTATATTCCTTTGAGACTCATAAGTATTAGCCATGTCTTCATTTCTAATGACCATCAAATGGTAGGAGAAAGTGGTTTTGAATCTAAGCCCATCTCCATGGTTTGGATTCCTTATCTTGAGATTTCATGAAGTCTATTCATACTTCATTTGAAATCTACAAATATGAAGGCCTTTAGTCCCCAATGACCGTCAAATGGTAGGAGAAAATGGTTTGGTTTAAGTCCAACTTCATGGTTTAATAGTTGGGGTTAACACATAAAAGTTGAACTTGACAAATGAAACAGTGGGTTCATAAACCGGTTTCGATCAAGGATTTTTAGTTCAAAATCTAACCGTTGGAATCAAGTGAAACCAACGGGAAAATGTCAATAACACAATGTTTTACCACTGTAATTTTTGTTTTGACGAAATTCCATGCTTAAGATGGTTTGGTCCTATGATTTTAAAATATGCAACTCTCTGTCCAAAATTTCAGAACAGTAAGTCCATTTTGAAATTCATAAATCAGAATCTTAATGGAGTTTCCGGGGTCTTTAATAATTTTTTCTAGGTACCTTGATGTGTTAGGAAGATCCCCTAAAAAGATCTAAGTGTTTATCATCTTTTTGCTATTTTTAGAAAATCATACAAGATCTCTGGATAGAGAGTTGCAGATTCCTGAGTGATGTCTAGTGTTTTCCATATTCCCGGAGATCTAACCGTTCAAACCTTGACTTTATTTTTGGGTTATAAACTCGACTCACAGAGGCATATCATATCCAAAACGTATTAAGATCTAACCGTTGGAAGTATGGTTTTTCTATTTTTTAAGATCTGGTCTGCTCTCTGTAATTCATAAAAAAACTGCTACTATTTTTGTCTAATCTTATTTATTTCAACTCAAATGGCCCCCTAATGTCTTGAGACCCAAATCATACTTTGAATAATGATAATTTAGCTTAAATCCAGAGGCTAAGTGACCCAAATTAGTGAATAAATCCATGTCTTATTCTTGTTCACATTCATTCATTCATGTACATTTAATGCTCATGATTAGAACTAGCTATTGAATAAAGTTGGATTTCATGCTTGATAGGTTTAAGCTAGAAATTTAGGATTGTTATTTCTAACTTCACATCTTGTATATCATGTGGACTAACCTTTTTGTTTTGTAGCGCTATTAAGGTATGATCTCTAGGACCCCCTTTAATTTATTTTAATTTCTTGATTTTATTGATTTTTCAACCTCATGCATGACACATTAGAATTAGGATCATGTCTTATATGTATATGTGATTAGAGACTCTTATTAGGATTTTCTTTTGTTTGTATGCATTGCACGTTTAATATCGTTGCTGGATCCCGGGTAAGTTCTCTTGTTCCCTAATGCATATTATGTTGCTTACTACTTGGAAATATGTGATTTTTGAATGATATTTTATCAATTGCAATTTTACACCCCTTTGGACATGCTTTTTGTAACGTATATCTATACAAATATATTAGTTGAGGGCACATTTAAATTAATAATTCGATTAGAAGGATATTGAGTAGAGGCCTATCGCAAGATAGGATGAGAGAGGGTGTTTTAGTCCGACGGGCTCCTTCCTCTCTCATTCTATAATCCCCGGACCTAGTTAATCTCTGGTTTCTAAAAGATCAGTTTGCTTTTAAAATGGTTTCTTAATTTTTCCCTTTAAAAATTAAGTGGCGACTCATTTATTTTTGAAATTGATTTTGAAAAGCTATGGGTAAAAAAAAGAAAACTGCGATATCCACAGAGATACAGAACCATGACCAACTATAGGACAAGAACTACCATCAGCTAAAACTACTGAGGACTATGAAGATGAGTTAATCAAATGAGAAAACACATTGGACTTGCCAGTCATGTGGGCCGAAGCACCTGAGTTAATAACCCATGGAGTAGAAGCAGAAGAAGAGAAACATGTAATGTTATCTGACTGAGCAAAATCGGCCTTATCGGACAAGGACATCTATTGTTGTTGATTTAAGGCATTAGACTCCTCCCAAGAAAGAGTGATAGACTCATTGGAAGATGTCACGACGGGTGGAGTGGGAGCACAAACTTCCTGATGAGACCCAGAAGCATTATCAGAGGAGAACAAGGTTGGGTTAGGAGTGGTTTCCCAAGGTTTACCATAAAGATCATAACACCTATCCACAGTATGATTGTCACCCCCACAATGGGTGCAATTAAAAAAACCACGACCTCTACTAAAACCATGACCACGGCCCGGAGGTCCCCCTCTACCACGATTACCATTAAAAACAGGAGTAGAGTTACCAAACCCACGACCACCATGACCACGATTATTACTAGGAAAATTGCCATGACCACAAAAGGCACCACGATGTCCCATAGATGTTACTAGTGCAGAATTATCTTTGGCATTAGAATCAGAAGATGAAGAAGAGTCTGTAATAACACGAAGCACACAAGAATACACATTACTCAACGAAGGTATGCTACCATCGCCTGCCAAAATTTGTGACTTAACTGACTGAAGATTAGGATGTAATCCAGCAAGAAATTTTGAGACATAAAACTCTTCACGTTGTTTCTTTATCACTTCCACATCACTAGTAATCGGATGATAGTGGGTCAACTCATCCAATAAACCGCAGAAAGAACTGTGGTACTCACTGATCGATTTGTCATTTTGTTGGAAAAGGAACAAATTCTGATAAACATCATAGACTTGAGAAACATTCTTGTCCATAGAAAACATCTCATGAATAGACTCCCAAATTTCCTTGGCGGAAGATAAAAACATCACATTGGAAGAAATAGACAGTTCCATACTATTCCACAACCAAGACATAACAATATAATTTTCAGAGACCTAATCCTCATACCCTTTACTATCCTGGGCAGGGGGTCTAGACTCAATATACTTGAGTTTCTTGCGACCACCAAGAGCAACCTTTATAGCCTGAGCCCACATAAGTAGTTGGACCCATTCAACTTAGTGGTGGTAATCTGCATACTTACTACATCAGACGAAGATACAGTCTTTGTCAAATCAGCCATAACGAAACCAACGAACAATAGGAGTCGTAATATAGGTGAAGAAATTAATACCAACAAATCAAAATCAACATTAACACAAGGAACATAAACCGAGGTCCATGGAGGGACCGAGACAACACGAACTAGAAAACACCTATCAAAACTGACCAATCAAAGTGTGTAGATGCAAATCTGTCCACTGTTATAAAAAGCTGCAAAAAAAATGAGGAAACACCAATCAAATCAAGGGTTGAAGGGCTCGGCTGGACTGTGTGGACATGTAGGTGGTTCGGCGAGGGTTAGGATGGTGCGCTGTAGGTGGTTGGGGATGAGGTTGGGTTCGACTGGATAGGTTAAGGCATGGGAAAGGCTCGGCTGGACTGGGTATGGGTTCAAGACGGCTCGGCTGGACTGGGTGTGGGTTTAGGAGGGCTCGGCTGGGTTGATTAGGGCATAGAAGAGGCTCGGCTGGGCTGGGATTAAGTTTGGCGCAGGGTATGGTGGTGGCTTGGAGAGACGTGGGTGATGTGGGTGGTAGGTGATTAGCTAGATGTTAATGGTGATTAGGGTTAGGGATCACCATTGGCTCTGATACCATGTTAAGAAAGATGTAGGAGAAGAAAAGTGAAGGCTTCATCTTGAGAGATTAGCCAGCACATATATATATATACATATTACAAAACACAAATATGAAAGTTACACAAATGCCCTTAGTCACTATTCTTATACTTTAATAAAAACTAAAGGAAAATCAATTCTGAAACCTCGAGAAGGAAAACAGGGGTGGGCTCACGGAGGCCGCGTGTCTACAACGGGTCCGAATGCGCGCCGACACTGAGCCTATATCTCCGCCGGAGCTGGGTTGGTACAGGAATGACGAGCATAGCCAGGCTCTCGAGTGGACCCAGCGACGCACCCGGGCCAACCCACGCCGAGTGGGGGATGCCCGAGAAATCATCAACAATAGGCGTGCTGCCAGAAGGGAGGGGCAAGACCGGACTGCGCGGGATTCAACTAAGGACCCCCCGGCCAAGAGCCATAAGGATCTCAGGCACACGGTTACCCGGAGTCGAAGTCGGGCCCTATCCTCAAGGACAACGCGCTTCGAGGAAGGGGCGTCATTGTCAAACTCGACGTACCATTCGAACACAGAATGAAAGACTGGTCAGACGGACGTCAAGGCCAATATCGAAGACCTGCAGAATCAGATTGAGAATCTAAGCCGTAAATCACGCCATGATCACACCAATACAGAAACGGAATTATCTTTCACCGTCCGGGTCACGGGATTCCCAATCCACCAAAAGTTTAAGCCACCGCACCTCGATTCTTATGTCCAAACTTATAAGGCCCAAATAGCACTGGTTATCACCGCTGACGAACTACTATGTCTTACCTTTCCCAGTAGTCTCAAGGGGGCGGCAACGCAGTGGTTCCACACCCTCAAACCCCGAACGATCAGCGACTTCAAATCACTCAATAAGCTCTTCATCAGACAGTTCGTGGGAATGCTCGACCGGTCATAGTCGGACACTCAATTGCTGACTGTCAAGCAACGTAGAGTGGAGTCCCTAAAAGGTTACGTCAACTGTTTCAACTAGCAAAGGCTGGAGATTCGCAATCTGAATGAAATGGTCACGATTATGGCCTTCTGCTCAAGAGTACAGCACACCAAAGTCACAACATCGTTTCACAACAATCGACCGGCCACTTTGGTTGAGCTTTCAAAAAGGGTTGGAAAATACATTGACATGGAGGAATTCCTGAAAGCTAAGCGTGCTAGCCTTACAGAAGATGAGTCCCCGAGGGCAAAACGGAAGCGGGATAGTTCTGAGAAGTGCTCGGGAAAGAAGCCGGAGCTGGATCAGCAAAAGAGTGGCCGAGAGCAGGCTCTAATCATTTTCACGCCCCTTTCCCGATCTATTCATGAAGTCATGGCCGCCGTTGAAAACCAGAGGGTCCTCCAACAACTGCCGAAGCTGAAAAGCCCTCCAGGGAAGAGAAATTGGGATAGATATTGATGGTATCACAAGGACCATGGCCACGAAACAGAAGATTGCTTTAAGCTTAAGATGGCCATCGAAAGGCTCATAGAATAGGGCCATCTGCCCGAGTTTGTCGCGGCAGACAGACGACCTAGGCTGGACACCCGAACCCCCGAGCAACCTCAACCACTTGGGCAAATCAATGTGATCTCTGGAGGAACCTCAGGCGGAGAGGACTCACAATCAACTAGGAAAAGGTATACTCGGGCATCCCAAGAGGATGTTTGGCATGTCCAATTCACCGACTCCCGACCAAGCGATGTGTTAACGTTCTCATCCGATCACATGAAGGGCTTGCACTGCCCCCACGACATCCCGCTGGTAGTAACAATCTCCATAGCCAACTACACGGTGAAGAGAGTATTGATGGACACCGGCAGCTCCTCCGACATTCTCTTCACCTCGACGTTCGACCAGTTGGGAATCTCAAGGGATAGACTCCGGTCTGTTGCCACACCTTTGGTCAGATTCAATGGCTCAAGCACGTAACTGCTCGGCATGATTGAACTGCTGGTACCTATGGGTACCCATCCCCAGCAAGTCTCTATGCTCACAAACATTGTGGTTATGGAGGCTCCATCTGCATACAATGTCATCCTCGGGAGGCCGACGCTCAATAAAGCCAATGCGGTCATTTTTACCTATGCTCTAGTCGTCAAGTTCTCGACTCCCCAAGGCCCGGGGAGTTTACGTGGAGATCAGGCAACTACACGAAGTTGCTATGTCAGTTCCCTGCGCCATGAGGCAGTCACAGAAGTGCTGAACGTTCAAGAGATGGACCCGAGGGATGTGAAGGATGGAGTAGGCCCGGTAGGAATCAAAACAGGTGATGCTCGACCCCGCATTCCCTGACCAATTCATGAGTATTGGCACACTCCTAGACCCAAGTTTGAGGGTGAAGTTGATCAAGTTCCTGAGAGGTAACCATGATATCTTCGCCTTGTGCCATGAAGATATGCCAGGGATTGACCCCCGGGTCATGTCTCACCGCCTCAACATTAACCCTGATTCCCGACCAGTAAAACATAAGAGAAGGGGCATGGCCCCTGAGTGACAAGTGGTGGTGCGTGAAGAAGTGGAAAAGCTCCTAAAAGCGAATTCCATCCAAGAAGGCCACTATCCTAACTGGTTGGCCAATGTGGTTTTAGTAAAGAAGAGCAACGGGAAGTGGCGAATGTGTGTGGACTTTACCAACTTAAATAAAGCCTATCCCAAGGATTGCTATCTGCTGCCTAGGATAGACCTCCTTCTAGATGCCACAGCCGGTCACTCACTTCTTTCGTTCATAGACGCCTACTTGGGGTACAATCAGATCAGCATGTACCCCGGGGATGAGAAGAAGACTTCCTTATTCACCGACTAAGGCACATATTGCTACAAGGTGATGCCTTTTGGCCTCAAAGACGCCGGGGT
Organism: Hydrangea macrophylla; assembly: GCA_033977485.1. Taxonomy (NCBI): domain Eukaryota; kingdom Viridiplantae; phylum Streptophyta; class Magnoliopsida; order Cornales; family Hydrangeaceae; genus Hydrangea; species Hydrangea macrophylla. The sequence goes on from CM066994.1 coordinate 103,015,304, forward strand.
AACATACCAATGCCTGGTCAATTACATATTCAGGGATCGATCGGGAAGTTGATGGAGGTATACGTAGACGACCTCTTAGTAAAAAGCCGAGACAAGACCGACCACCTCGAGCATCTGGCAGGGGCCTTCAGCATCCTAAGAAAATTCCAAATGAGGTTGAACCCAGCCAAATGCACGTTTGGAGTCTCGTCCGAAAAAATTTTAGGGCACTTGGTCAGTAGACAAGGAATCGAAGCGAACCCCAAAAAGATCCAGGCCATTATCAACATGTGGTCACCCCGGTCGACCAAAAAAGTACAGAGCTTGGCCGACAGGGTGACCGCACTAAACAGTTTCATTTCCCGAGTAACAAACCAGTGTCTCCCATTTTCAAGATCCTCCGTAAGGCTTTTCAGTGGTCAGAGGAGTGCGAGGAGGCATTTTAGGAACTCAAGAAGTACCTGACATCACCCCATCTACTCTCCATACTAGTACCAAAGGAGAAGTTGTTCTTGTATTTGGCGGTGTCTCCCTCAGTAGTGAGTTCAGCACTTGTACGAGAAGAGCACGGGGTATAATTTCCGGTCTACTACACCAGCCGAGCACTCTAAGGCGCGGAAAGCAGGTACTCTCGCATCGAGAAGTTGGCCTTTACCCTAATCACCTCTGCTCGGAGACTCCATCCGTACTTCCAAACCCATGTCATCATGGTCCTCACAAACCAACCCCTTCGCCGGATCTTAAGCAGGCCTGAGATATCTGGAAGGCTCATCAAATTGGCGTTGGAGCTGGAGGAGTTTGAGGTAGTTTATAGACCTCGGACAACCATGAAAGAACAGGTCATAGCAGATTTTCTCGTAGAGTTCACATACCCAGAAGATTCAGTGGAAGAGCTCGACCATCGGCAATACTACCCGGTCCACAACCCGACGTCCCAACTTGGGTACTCTATGTAGACGGGTCCTCTAACCAACAAAACAGTGGGGCTGGAGTCATCTTGACCACGCCCGATGAAATCCAATTGGAGTATGCGCTAAGGTTTGGTTTTTGGGCCTCCAATAACGAGGCCGAGTATGAAGCCCTGCTGGTCGTCCTGCAATTGACTACTTTGATGCGTACGCAGCAAGTTCAAGCGTACAGCGACTCCCAACTCGTGGTCAATAAAGTAAACCAAGAGTATGAAGCTCGGGAAGATAACATGGTAGCCTACCTAGCCCTTGTCCAAGCAGTTTCAAAGAAGCTTAAGGGATTCTCCGTCACACAGATCCCGAGGGAAAAAAATGCAAGGGTCGATCGATTGGCCCACCTCACCTCGTCTTCCATGTCAGATTTGCCTGGGATAGGAATTGAATACTTATCCGAGCCCAGCATAACTGACCTGGGGGGCATGGAGAACGACACAATCGCTACAGGGCCTAGCTTGATGGACCCGATAACGATGTTCCTCATGAACGGTACCTTACCTACAGGAAAGGAAGAAGCCCGGCGGGTAAAGTACCGAGTGGCCAAATACCACCCCGTTGACGGCATCCTCTCAAAAAGAGTTTCTCTATCCCATATCTGCGATGTGTCCACCCCACACAGGTACAAGGAATATTGAGTAAAATCCATGAGGGAGTGTATAGAAGCCATATAGGAGGTCAGGCACTATCCCAAAAAGCCCTTCTGCAAGGTTATCACTGGCCGACGATGGTCCGGGATTCTCAAGAATATGTCAAGCGGTGTGACAAATCCCAGAGATACTCACCCATGATAAACCGCCCGAGAGAGCTCCAGACACCAATCCTCAGTCCTTGGCCATTTGCTCAGTGCGATATTGACAAAGTCGGCCCACTCTCAGTAAAAAAAGGGCAAGTCAGATTCACGATCATCAACGTGGACTATTTCACTAAGTGGGCTAAAGCCTGGCCCTTGGTGTCAATCACCGAGAAGAAGATGAAAGGTTTCGTTGAGAAAAATATTCTTAGTAGGTTCGGCATACCTAGGGTTCTGATCAGTGACAACAGCAGGAAGTTTGACACCCTAATTTTCAGGCAATTCTGCTCGAGCTATGGCATGTCCAATCATTACTCCTCGCCCGAGCATCCTCAGACCAATGGCCAGGCCGAGGTGACGAACCGGACGATTTTGCAGTCCATAAAAACCAAACTCAAAGATGCCAAAGGCCTCTGGGCGAATGAGTTACCGACCCTTCTTTCGGCCTACCGTACCACCCCCTGAGCGGCTACGGGGGAGACGGCATTTTCTCTCACCTACGAATTTAAGGCGGGAGTACCCACAGAGCTCGGATTGCCAACGTACCGAGTGGCAAGCTTCAACGAACAAGGCAATGAGGAGGCTCTTAGAGGAGAGTTAGGTTGGTGGAAAAGAAAAGGGATCGAGCATATCTGAAAGTGGCAGCCTACAAACAACGGGTCTCCCAATACTACAACAGCAAAGTCAAGCACCACAGTTTCCAGGTGGGAGAACTAGTCCTCAAGGCCGTGAACCAGCCAATAAAACTCCAGAGTCATAAAAAAATTGGGCCAGAACTGGGAAGGACCCTACCGGGTCACCAGCGTAAACTGCCCAGGCACATACTGGCTACAGACTCTAGATGGGCAAGACCTCCCTCATCCTTAGAATGTGCAGCACCTTCGCAAGTACTTTCAGTAAAGCATGGAAGCAGTGTTGGTTTGGAAATTTGTAGCTCTCCCCGAGCAGTCTTTATAATGAATAAAATTTCTTTTTTTTTTGCCAAGCAATTCTTCTCCTTGTGTTCAATCATACCAAAAGACCTCAGGGTCAAACCCGAGGCATCCAAAAGACCTCGGGGTCAAACCTAAGGCATCCAAAAAACCTCAGGATCACACCCAAGGCACAGGCTTCGCCTAGGTCCTTAACCAACAATGTGGGGGCAAATCCCCCTAGGTAACCGATGATGGCAAACCTTAAAAGACCCTACAACCACCCATGTTCGGGGTCGGTTCCCTATGGTCGCTCCCTCAACTAACACCCGCCTTAGCAATAGTTTAGGGGATAGGGGGATACTGGTGTCTAACTCTGGACCAAAATAGGTAATCACACCAGGTATTCAACAGAACATGGGGCTGGGCATGTGATGCCACCGTTAGACAGTCCCGAGTACCTACAATGCTCAGAGAAGCCAAACGGATAGTAACAGGACCAACCCTATGCTATACCGGGCGAGACCTTAAAATAGGTCCCTAAAAGACCAAGTGCTTCCTACCAGTACAGTCCTAAGTTGTTGCTAAGGCAGGGTTTCTATAGGATATACAACCGGTCGGGCACAGGCAATCACAAGCAAGCAAGTACAAAAACAAATATAATTGATGAAAAAGGATGGTCTCGACTGGCCTTTTCATTAATTAAAATTTGTACAGAAGCTAGGGGGCAGTTGTAGTAGCCTCTCCCAAAAAAAAAGCAACAAACAAAATGAGAGGTAGAGGCCGGGGACTAGGAATCTTCCATGACAACAACATCCTCGATTTTCCCAACCTCTTCCCCCGGGGCAGCGTTATCTCCCAGGGCAGAGCCCCCGCCAGGAGAAGCACCTCCAGCGGGCCCAGCTTCAGTGGCAGAGCCATCAGTAGCAGAGGGACCAACGTCCCAGTAATCCGAGTCAATCCCCTTATAGGACGAGATGTCCCACTCGGGGTGATCCCGGGCTAGCCTCTACTTCAAATCTTCATAACCTTGGAAGAATCCGTCGTCGAAGGCCTCCTCCATCGACCCTACTACTGTCACCTCTGTTAGGGCCTTCGCCTTAGCCTTCGCCTTCGCCGTCACAGCGATGGCCCGGGCGGCCTCAAGATCAACCAAGGCAGTCACCAACTCCGCATGTGCTGCAGCAAGGCTTAGGGCTAAGCCCTTAACATTGTCCTTCTCGACGGCCAGGGCAGTTACCCTGGCCTCCGAAGTTACCCGCCCCTGTGACAAGGTGGCCTCAGCAGCAGTGGCCCTCCTGGCCAAGGAGGGCGGGAAAGATTCAGCCCCGGTGGCCATACAGCCAACTTGTAAAAAACAAGTAGAACCGGTCGGTTACTTAACAAGAGCAAAATGAAGAAAATTCTTGAAGGACAGGAAAGCTAGAAGAGACACTTACGAAGTGGGAGAGGCTGTACAGCCACACCTAAAAGGCTTGGGGAGATATGTTTGCACACTTCTCCACCTGGCTGGGGAGGAGGGCTGGTCTGACGCTCTCCCTTATCTCCGTCGACTCCCCAAGTGCAATCCCGGACGGACCACCACCACTTGGGGAGCCGATGTCTCCCAAGGCGTCGGAAGAGCTTGTGGTCCATACATTATCCGCCGAAGCGGACGATCGCTGCCCGAGGTCTCAGCAACAAGTTTCTTTCCTCTATCTGTAACCCGGATGGTGGCAGCGGCAACGGTAGCCTGTCTGGCCCTCAACTGCTTGATGTCTCTCCGAGGACCCATGTCTGCGAATAAATAAGAACATACAATCAGTGGTTGGGAAAAATAGCGAAAGACAGATAAAGCCAGAAAATTCGCCTAAGAATTTACCTGGGATGATTGGGAAAAAATGGGCACTTCAATAGGTTCGTCCAGGGAGTAGGTGGCAACAAAATCCCCTGTCTAGGATAGCCTGTTCCAGACATTAGTAGGCAGGTCACCTAAACGGCTGATCCTAGCCTGACACTCTTCAGGAATACTCGGCGGGTCAGTGGATCCCACTGCAAAACAAAGCGTAAAGTGGTTAGCCACCAAGTCACAATCAAGAGTAAAGAAAAGCAAAGAGGGGAATGATAGACAAGCTTACTCCTCAGTTCTCCTGCCCAGGAAGTCCTTAGCTGGATCCCTGGGGCTCACTCGAAAGCCCGGGGGTGGATACTTGGAAGAACTTATTCTTCTACCCCTTGTTGTTGCTTGGGTAGTTGACAATGAGTTTTCTCCCCAATCGAGCCCCCAGAGAGAGAACCCAACCTCCCCATGCACAGGGAACGGTCGATGGGCCCAAAAGAACTCTTGAAGGGTGAGCTCATACCCGAAGACTTGGGGCCATAGGGAGATAGACCCCATCAGGAACCTCTACCCGTTTGAGGCTAATTGCCCGGGGGCGATCCCGAGGTAGATTAGGGCGTTTCGGGCAACCGGGTAGAGAGGAATAAGGAACGCGGTCATGAGGGAGTCCTCGTACAAAGTGACAAAGCCCCGGTGATGGAGATGTGCCCCGCCAGCTTACACGGTCAGGGAGCAAGCATCGGGAATAGCGCACTTATCCCTAATTCGGTTGAAATCTTGGGCGCGCATGATGGAGGGGGTGAACTCGCAGGCAAACACTACCTCAGGGTCAGGACCCTCCGGTCCCTCATCACTGGAACCCTGCGAGACGGAGGCCACCGGGGCCTCCTGGTCTAACTCGTCGTTCGATATTCGAATCGGGATCCTACCCTCGCTATGATGGTCTGATGGAGTGGCGGAGGGTGGATCTAAGCTCGTGTCCAAGGTCCAGGACCGCAACTGTTCGTCCTCCGACTGGGAAGAGGAATGAAAATCAGAATGTTCCATCTCAAGGTTTCTTGGGACTGGACAAGGAAGTAACTGGCGGCCTAGGTAAGGATCGGCAACTCCCAACCTAAGGTACAAGGGGGGGCAGATCCAACAATCTGTGGGGTAAGGTGTACAGAGCTCTAAGGGTAAGGAAATACTCAGTCAGCACTACCATAGGGCAACCTGACCGGTTTAACCGCTCTATCACAAAGGGTGGGTGACTTGACCTGAGGACAAAGATGAACCTAAGGAAGAAGAAATCCCACTCCCGTGCAAGACCCAGTGGATTCGTCCTCTCCAGCCTTGCCCAAGGAAGAAAAAGAAAAGATAAGAAGGAAGAGAACAGTGAATTGATACTGGGGAAGTGAAGACTTACAAAAATTAAAGCAGAAAAAGAGCTCAAGAAGCTTGACCGGGGACTTTTGCTCTCAAAACCGCTCGGTAATCTCTGTCTCAAAGCAGCAGGAATGAAGAAAATGAACAAGGACCCCTTATATAGGAAGCGCGGACGGTCCAGATCAGATCAGATCCAACGGCCAGGAAGCTTTCCCGCCTAAACCACCTGCAAGCTGTCCCCTCGGGCACGTAAAGCGTCGCCTCAAAAGGCGCGCGCATTAAATGCCTGACATGACGGTTCGGTTACCACGCAACTAGTCGGTAATATCAGCGCTGGCCTCGTTGGATCTCAACCGAGCCAGTCACACCCTGACACGTGACGACTACCGTCCTCGGGTCCCCCAGCGATACCGGTCGGTTATATCCCGGGTGGCCAAGGGTGGGCCCATTCCTAAGCAGTAGCCGGGCAATTTTTCGATCGGTACATTGGATAACACGGATTTTCAAACCACAACTGATATAGCATCACCTCCGCTTTGAAAATTGGGTGTAACTAATAGGTCCAAAAATATCCAGTCAAAGTCAAATTACCACGTCAGCAGCAGAATGCCAAGTCACCCGGGGCTAGGACAAGGTTCTTGACCATTTCGGGTTGTCCCGCCCAAAACCGACCAGTTTGTTGGTACCGCTTGGGGGTACGTAATGCTGATAGACCAAGATGGACGCAGCCCGAGCCTGACCCCGTGACTCACGCTGAACAGTTCCAGTAGTTTTCTAACTCAATCAGAAGACTAATGGAAAGAAGAAGGTGTTTCCTAAACCGCTTAGGAAACTTCCCATGATTTGTGCTCATTGGATTGTAATTAGATTAGGCTTCCTAATCTGGTAGTTACCTTGTATGGGTGGTCTCTTACATCTATAAAAGAGGTCACCCACCCCCGTATGAGGGGATTGCATTCCTGACTCACAAAGGAGCAGAACGCAACACTAGTACACATATACCCGGTCGGTCTCTGGTAGTACCGCCCTCCTTATGGGTTCACCAGAATCCGTCGGTGATCTGTTAGTGAAAGCGCACCATCGCACACGTGAACGTAGGTCACCTCATTAATGGGGTCGAACCACATACAAACTTCTAACTGTCCCTCTCTTATCCTTTTCTTCCAGTTTTTGGTATCATCAGTATTCAAACGATCTAAATCGAGATCAAAATTACCAAAAATTATACAAAATAGGTATAATTACTATTCATCAAAATACCATGTAACTCAATTAACATTTAATGCACATAAATATCATTATTCATGTCAATGCCTCATGGATTATCAAATCCTCGTGTCCTCACTTGACACTCCTCGTTGACCCATAGTCAACCTCATCTCAATTATTAATAAATATTACTAATTTATATTATTCCAAATATGCTTTATTAAAATGAATGCATTTCCGAAACATGTATAACAAGAGTATTTCTGTTTTGGGAAATTCTCTTTGTTGTAAAACCCAATATAACCATTTTCTGTAAAGTTGTCAAAATCTTTCCTACCCGAATCTAGAGTGGGGTTTTGTAGGAGGCAAGAAGACAAAAAGACTGAAATTTATGTGGGAGAGGAAAGGCACACTCCAAGCTGCGTTTAGAAGATGAGGCAAGAAGATGAAGTGGAAGAGTTTTGTTTTGCTAATGTGAAAGCACTAAAACTAAAAGTAGTAACCACGTGGATGTCATAGAAAAAAAGAAGATGATGTCACTTAAACGCCAAGTGCCATCATATATAGATATATATATATATATATATAATAGATATGTACTGTAATTACTAAACGTTGAAAGAATATTCAATAGAATTTAGTGACATTAGTGAAAGCTGATTAGAACCAGGTGCGATTTAAGTGGGCTGTCACGGGAGCAATTGTCCCCGCTTAAATATGGACCCCACACATATATGACCCACTGACTTTGACATAACCCTCCCAACACTCCACTACCCCCCATTTTCTCTCTTCAAGCAAAACTAAAAAATGAAAAGACCCCTCTCATTTTCTCTCTCTGTTACGTGAACAATCGAGAACTTCATGTGGAGTAGAATAATTTGAAAGATATGTCATTGTCAGCTGTGTATGAATTAAAATTAGAGTAATGTTACACACACTTTGAAAAGTATATCAAAATATATAATTTTGTTTAAAAATATTGGACCTTGTGCTGAAAAGTCTGTACACACAAAATACCCACTTTTGTGTGTGCATACTTTTCAGCACCAGGTCCTACATTTTAAAGCAATGTTGTGCATTTTAGTGTGCTTTTTAGAGTGTGTGTAGCAGTGTTGTTAAAACTACTTCACTCCAAGATTTGTTTAGAGGCTGTTTGGGACAATGTAGAATTGGTTATGTACGTGGTTTAAAATTGAATTGTTTAATTTTATAAATTTAAGTATTTGGTACATTAATAGGTACTCAATCTTAAATACTCCTAAAAATAGGTTCTTTAGCAAACCAACCTGATATAATTTAGTTCTTACAATTTTTATGAAAATTTATATTTAGAGTGAGTACACGTAATTTGTAAACTTTTAAATTAATTAATACAGATATTTTACAACATGATCCATGCAATATACATCAATTTGCAATAATGGTTACAAATACCAACCTCCCAACTCTCAAATAGGCAAGAAGCCTCACAAACTAAAACTATTAATTTTTTTTATACAAAAAATCATACTCGAAAATGTGTAAAAATTGACCCCAAAAAATTAAAAAATAAAAAATCGCTTCAGGGTACAGAACAAAGTCTGAATTCCTGGTTCTGCTACTGGGAATGGGACTGAACCTAGTCTTATTTTGTGTATTAATTACAAGCATGCCTTGGACTCTTTTGTTCTTTGGCTATATGACCCACTGAGATTTGTAGGTTTGGTTTTATGAGATGTAGTGGTCCCAAAATACAAATTTAGAAATTGCTTGTTGAATGCACCAACCTGTACGTGATTATTAAAATTTTGTCTTCAAATTAATTTAAGGTGATCATTCTCGAAATTAAAGATTAGACTGTAGTTTTTTTTTTTTTTTTTTTGAATTTTTTTTTCAAACAAAAGGAGAAATATATGTATATAATATCAACTTTGATAGCATTTGTCCCATCCCAAAAATTTTTTTTGATAGAATTGCAATTAATGAAAAAATAGTGAAGCTTTCTTAGAAAACTTGTACTAGTACGTTTTCAAGAGTGCCAAGAAAAGGGAGGAAAGAATTGTAAGCGATTGTTTGGAAATACTTAAAATTGGACCTAGTTCAGTTCAAGTCTCATTGTACGGTTTTCCAAGTGCCAAGAAAAGGCTAGCTAGGGAGGAAAGAATTGTAAGAGACTGTGTGGAAATAGTTAAAATATGTCTTGGTTCAATCCAAGTCTCATTGTTTTATCTAGTTTTTATAAAATTAATGTTATTTTAATTTGACAAAAAAATCAATTTTAAAAAATAAATTAGAGTGGGCACGAACTTATCTGCAAGAACTGGATATTCATCGAACACTTGAATTTTTAGATTGGTTCAATTATATATAAACCATAGAATCATTCTTTGCCTTCCCAAATAGCTCCTAAAATTTAGACTCTGATGGTTTTCATGTATTGAGGAGAAAAAAGAAAAGAGAACACCGAAGAAAATATGTTCCTTTGTGTGGTTAATAAAATGAAAATGAAAACACAAATAGGGTTAAAAATAAGTTAAGTTTGAATTTTGTGAGTCATTAATCTCCTCTTTTCTCAGATTCATACCATATTTTGAATTTTTTTAATTTTTACTACTGTATAAATATTGAGGAAACTACAAGGAAAGACCCTAAGAATAATAATTATAATTTTACCCAGTGGCAAGGTTCGTTTTCAATTTACCCCCTGTGTTTTAAAAGTGGACACTTAACCACATGTGGTTCGGACTAAAGTGAAACTATTAAAATTTCTCTCAAAACTAACGAAAATTCAAAAAGTAATACTAACACTTAACCCCCTTTTGTGAGGTTAATTAATTTTGGCACTATTCCCCTATGTGGGGATCATGCTGCTATTACACCCACCTATGTAGGGCACGAGGGGGGGGGGGGGGGAGGGGGTGTTGGGGGTTTACTTGTCTATGTGGAGTTAATTTTGATACTAAATTCTCCTATGTGGGGCTAATTTTCATACGTAATCCCCATGGGAGACTATTTTGATAAAAGTCTTGGTAATTTCACTTTGGTCGAAAACCATAAGGATTTGAGTCTCCACTTTTGAACCACATGGGGGTAAAGTCAAAACAGGCCTAACCACTGCGGGCAAAATGTAATTAACCCTAATAATAATAATAATTGATCCTTGTCTTTCTTTCATGTTTCTTCTCCAAGTCCACAAATCAAACCAAAAATAGGAGAACACAAAAGAAAAATGCTTTGTTCATTCCATAGATTTGATGAGGAAAAAAATGAAAATCACTCCAGAAAACACTTTACTTTGTTTGGTTAACAATAAAAATATAGTAAACAATAAATTAAAAAGTGTAATGCTATTGTCAGAGCAGTAATGGCTAATGCAAGAGCAAAAAGTGTCACTAAAGTTTTAGGGACAAAAAAATATTGCTAAAATTTTTAACGACACTTTTTACTCTGGCATTAGCCATTTCTGCTTTGGCAATAGAACTAGCTGTTGGAAAAATTTGAATGAGAAATATGTTTTTAATTGAATGCATTTTTTAGTCATGCCAAACAGACCCTTAGTCGAATGGATATGACTGTTGACGAACAGTTTCCTTTCGAAAGGTTGTGACTGTTGACGAACAGTTTCCTACAACCTATATATATGGGTCTTGATTCTAATAGAAAAAATATGAAATTATTCTCTCTCTCTCTCTCTCTCTCTCTGCATATTAGAATTAAGTTGTTCGAGTATTATACATATATTTGCGTTCGTTGGGTTCTGCATATTGGAGTGCAACTTATACAGAACTGTAAATCCGTTCTATCTTGGGAGACGATTGTTCATCAACCTTGTGCACCGAGAGAGAGCAAATTCGTCTTAAGGAAACAGTTCGCTGGGCTCGGATTCTTTCTCAAATTTATTATGTATTTATTTTGGATCTCCAATCAGTAAGTATTTCAGATTTCAAATTTCAGATTTGTACATCCCAATATATTTTGTATAACAATCTTAAGACGAATTTGAATGCAAGTTATATTGCTTTAATTACTACTTTGAATCTGTTCGTAATTAAAGTCTGATTTGAAATCTGTTTTTTGGTTTAAATATGAAACCTGTGCATATCTTCTATTCTGTGATTTGGTAATGGGTTTCACACCACTGATATAAATCAATATGTGTATCATATAACCAGAACAACAATTCCTTGTGTAATCACCGGGAAATACTAAATTTTTAAATCTGGAAGTTTTGTTGGAAATCTAGTTCTGTTTTTTTTTTCCTGCGGTTTGAAATTTGAGTGCATTCTACATGTTTTGCACTGTACGAAAATTTGGATCTATACCAAGTGCCTATTCGTAGTGCCTGTTCATTGGTTTGTGCCGTGTACCATGTGACTGCTAATAATATGCCGTCAATGTTTTTTGATATTTGCTGTACATTTCGAACATCAATTTCTTAACCTGGGAATATATGTTGGAGTCCCTGGTACGAAATGGATTATGAATAGATATGCCTTTTGGAAAAAACTTGATCGGTACAATTCTTTTGATCTAAGTATAGTACTTTAATCACGGACTTTCATATGGGATCAATGAACTTATTCAATTTTATTACATAGTAGTGAACCATTTGTGAAGTATTTGTCAAACAATGGATATTGAAGGGTTTGAAATTAATAGCCACACTGTTGGAGAGTTTTGTTATTAATTACAAAACAGTGAAGGTTTCAAATTTTTAAGACAATTTATGGTATTGTTTACTGTTTGTATAAATCTAAATCTATTTTGGTTTGAAAAATTTGTATTTATTAAACCAGAAGTTTTACAGTTTGGCAAATGTTTGAATTAGTATATTAATATTCTTTAACGGTCAACAATTGGTGCATATTCAGAAAAGGTACATATGTTGTAAACATGTTTGTAAAACAGTGCCCGTTTTGAACCATATTACTAAAAGTATTTGGATAATCAAAAGTTGCACCGTTTGGAAAGATTACATTAGTAAATTTTTAATTTTTTTTTTTTTATTTTTTTTGAAGTCAGCAGTTAGTAAAAATAATTTCCAGAACATTGCATGGCACTATATATGTTGGGAAAATTATAACTGGTCTGTGACTTTTTGTATATTTGTATAAATATAGTGTACATATACTTGTATCATGACATAATTATAATTTTTTTCATAGAAGAGTGATTATTTAAATTGAAATGGTGCTTTGGGCACCAAGTTATTTAAATCTAAATGAAGCTTTTGGTACCCCTTGACTAAGATCCAAAAGGTATCTTGTAGCCACCTTTTCGTTGAGAGACAATAATAATAATAATAACTGATTCCTTTTATCTCTGTGAATGTGTTAGTAGTTTGCTAAAGTTTTGTAAATTTTCAAGTTGACCCTAGATAATTTACGTTTAAGCCCCTAGAGTGTAAATTTTGTTTTATTTCTTGCTTAAATATAAATGTGTAGTAAGCAAGCATTTGGACTTTCAAGTTGTTTGTGCATGTAAGGCTCATTAATGGAGAGTCAAATCACGCGATCTTCAAAATTTTAACAAATGTGGGGGTAATGTTAAAATGCTCGTATTTACATGTGATCACCGATACTTGCAAATGTGGGGGAAAATATTCGTTAATATTTTGCAAGTATAAAAGTTTTAGGTATATTTAATTCTCATATAATATATAAAGATATATGAGTTAGCCTTGAGAATAACCCAAGATGATTAAGTGTGGGAACCTAGGAAATTAGTGAAGATGACTTTTGGGTTCGCACTAGAATTAAAGCTAACGGCTTTAAGATTAGCAAAAGTAAATAAGATTCATGAGCACATGAATTGGCAAATTCAATGTGGAGCAATTTATAAAAATTCATTGTTCAAAGTCAAAGGGAAACTGTTTAAATTTGTGAAATCATTTTACGATTTGAAACAAGCTGGTATGAGAAAATTTGACAATGTCAAATAGGTTTGATATTTTGTCTGTGCCTAAAGCACGAAGACAAGATATGTCGTTATTTGCTGCTATGCGTGAATCATGCTAAGCATGAGTAGCAAAAATGACATGACTAAGACTATCAAGGAAATGTTGAGTAGTAAGTGTGACTAGAAGAATTAGGTGTTGCAGACGTGATACTAGTTAGTCTGGTGGACAAGTATGATCATAGTCCAATGAGAGCACCTTTAGATGTCAACTTACCTATAACTAAAAATATTGATAGTAGAATATCTCTATTTGAATATTCATATTAAATTAATAGTCTAATGTATGTCGTGAATTGCGCTCAACTACCGGATATAGCATACTCGGTGAGTAAATTAAGTCGATTTACCAGTAATCCTGGAGAAAATCACTAGAAGGATACTGTGATTTTGAATTTTTAGAACTATGGACTGCACATTACAAGATATCCACATGTACTCGAAGGATACTGTGATGTAAATTGGATATATGATTCTAAGGACTCAAAATCCGTATCTTGGAAATCCTCAAAGTAAACATGTATTGCAAGATCTACAATGGAATACGAATTCATTGCATTAGATAAAGCAGGGAAAGAAGCTGAATGGCTTCGTAACCTTCTTGAGGATATTCCAAATTGGTCAAGACCTGTGCCTGCTATATGTATACATTGTGATTCGTAGAGCACAGAGTCACGTGTATAACGGTAAGTCTCGTCATATTCGTCGACGACATAATCCCGTTAGACAATTGCTCTCAAATGGGATCATATCCATTGACTATGTACAGTCAAAGGAGAATATCGCGGATCCACTTACAAAAGGCCTAACGAGAGAGCAAGTAGAAAGTTCATCGAGGGGAATGGGTTTAAAGCCTATGCATTAAACAAGAGTCGTCATAGTGGCAACCCAACCTAGCTGACTGGAGATCCCAAGATCTAGGTTCAATGGGCAAACCGAACTATGTAGTACTCAGAACACACTGAGAAGAATTATATCTTTCTTCTTCCTTCTCCCATTTCAAAGATGAGTTAGTGCTTATCTGCCGTGAGAAATAGGATAAGCTACGCTTTTAATGGTCTCTATATCTTGGAAAATGTCCAAGTGGCGTATTGCAGGATACTCTTCATAGAAACCACTTACGTGAGTAAGAAGGAGCCGCTTCTATGAGAATTTGAAGGCTGAATTCTCTAAAACACTCACGGAACCAAGAGGTGTTCAAGGCAAAAACGAACACAAACGTGAGAACCAAATATGTAAGAAGAAGTGCTGTGTGAATTCTATTGTCTAGGTTTACACAAATGGCTGGGAGTTCAAAGACAATCTAGTCTACTCACTGGCTAGTAAATCCGATAGTTTATCACTAGGGCAAGTTCAAGGCCACTAGGCTACTTAGTCTGAAGCGGTACTTCTTCGTCAATACTCGAACTAGTGTCTGCATTTTCATTTACTTGTTGAATAGACAATTTATCATTCATGTGGGGGATTGTTGGAAAAAATTGAATGAGAAATATGTTTTTAATTGAATGCATTTTTTAGTCATGCCAAACAGACCCTTAGTCGAATGGATATGACTGTTGACGAACAGTTTACTTTCGAAAGGTTGTGACTGTTGACGAACAGTTTCCTACAACCTATATATATGGGTCTTGATTCTAATAGAAAAAAATATGAAATTATTCTCTCTCTCTCTCTCTCTGCATATTAGAATTAAGTTGTTCGAGTATTATACATATATTTGCGTTCGTTGGGTTCTGCATATTGGAGTGCAACTTATACAGAACTGTAAATCCGTTCTATCTTGGGAGACGATTGTTCATCAACCTTGTGCACCGAGAGAGAGCAAATTCGTCTTAAGGAAACAGTTCGCTGGGCTCAGATTCTTTCTCAAATTTATTATGTATTTATTTTGGATCTCCAATCAGTAAGTATTTCAGATTTCAAATTTCAGATTTATACATCCCAATATATTTTGGATAACACTAGCCACTTAAATATTTGTTGAACTTCTTAGTCACTTCACATTATTTTTTTTTTATAGAAGTTACAATTATATTTTACTTTTTCTAAGTTTTAGTGTTATTTAAGTACAAAAGAAATAAAAGGTAACTACTTTTTTTTTTTTCTTTTTCTCCTTTTCTAACAAACCAAACATAAATTTATGTGAGGAAAAGAATTACAACACAGAAGTTGACATCTTGGTCACAACTTGATCACAAAAAAGTATGCAAATCTCACTTTCAGTTACATGTATCAACCGTCATTTTTTTATTTTTTATTTTGGATAATCCAAGTAAGAGATAACCTTCAACCCCACAAACAGAATATGATCACTTTGATGGCTTAGTTTGGCTAATTTTAGCAATTGTTGCTTCGAAAGGCTTTTCCCCTATAGAACTGATTACTTTAGCTCCATTATATGCCCATGAATTGAAGTCAAAGGAGAAAACCAAAAACACACGCAAAAAAAATATATATATAAATAAGAAAAACAATTATGCTCAATTTGATTTGTGAATTCAGAGAAGAGAAGGAAATTAAGTAAAAATTAAAAAAAAAAAAAATACACACACAATAAAGTTCCTAGATATTTCTGCATTCCTTATAAGTTGCTTAAAATGTCAGAAATTTCTAAATTACAATAGTATCTTAATAAAATAAAGAGGGTGGTGACACAAAAACTTAAAACTTCTAATTTTATTTTTGTTTGCTGTAATTTGTGCGGGCGTGCCAGAGTCAAACATGCTCGGTGTATGTGTGCAAACTAATTTCCTAAACGCTTGTGTGAGTGATACACAAGGCTTTATGAATCTGACTTCTAAACAGTGATTGTGTGTAGTGAGTAGGAAAGTACCCTCACCATAAATTCCTTGGCAGTACTGAAGCGCACAAGCCAAATAGTGCAAGTGTTTACTGTGTAAACAAATCACAAACGACTAATAAAATGTAGATTTTATTAAGTGTTCGGAAAAAATAACCTAATCCAAAGAACAAGATCATAACAAACTCTGATTGCTCAGGAGAATGAAAAAGAAATAACAAAAAGGGCAAACCTATTTGCTATGAACTGAGTAAGTATTCAAAGGTATAGATGCCCTGAATGCATTGTATTGAATGCTGTAAAGTGCTGTGACGCAGGGTCAGGTTTGAATGTTGTGTATGCTGTGTATCGAGATGACGCAGAGTGCTTTGCACGGCTGGCCTGCCTTCATATTTATAGCAGTCTTTGGGAATTCTGATAAGGAGAGACTTCCTTGACTTGCGCCTTAAGCAGTCCTGATTAATTGGTTGATTGATAGTTGCAGAATCCTTCCTAATCTCCAACTCTTACCTTATCTTTATCATGATTGAATCAATCCAAATATTTTAGGAATTGGCCTTTCAAATCCAGCTAGACGTGATTAGATGTCTTTTCGAAATGGACTCTGCTTCCTTAACAATGCAGATGACGTCCACCGGGCTCATCATCTATCCCTTTAGTTAAATCGGGCTCATACAAGCCAGTTTGTTATATTTTATGTCTTTCATGCCCGATGACATCTTCCTGAATGCCTATAGACAATCAGGCTTGTACGACCGAGCTTCACCATGTTCATCAGATATGGTGTCCAATTGTCCTGCGCGCTGTTCTTATCTTCCCTCGGGCCTGGCTGAGCTAGATTACATTCCTCCTATGCCCGATGAGCTTTGACCATGTTCGGCCTCCCAATCAGGCTTCCTCACCTGCTACAGCCCGATTGGACTATACACAACTCACTTCATCAATCGAACTCCACCATTCTGTGTAACATCCCTGTCTTCTGAACCACGTGACATTTACCTCTTGAGCCCGATGTGCCCTTACACTCTTTGGGCCGGCCATCCTTATAACCATTTCAGTAATCCATTCGGACTCAAAAACCTTTGGCGGTTTTTTGGTGCAAACAATTGCCCCCCAAAAGGTCATATCAAACGTCCCCTCTTGATTGATGTGACGTTTGAATTTAAGTACGCCACGTGTCACCCATGCAGAGACTTGTCAAGCTTGGGGAATCCCACCAGTCGCTCTGCATTAAATGCGACGCGTATAAAGTTGCGAGATTTTTGAAAAATCCCTTTACCTTCTCATTTGTGTCTTCTTTCTTTCTCTCTATACACCATTCTTTTCGGCGAATCAACTCCATCTCTACCTACTGCAATGGCTCCCAAAACTGCTCCGGCAGCCACCTCTAAAGTCAAGAAGACCTTCGTTGATGCTCTGCCGCCCCAAAACCGGTGTAAAGAGGTCAGGGCATTGGCAAAAAGCCACGCCGCAGAGATTTCCACAGACAGCTTCCTTCAATACAGTGCTACCGACGGCTCACTGGTGGCGATCCTTCGGCGACGTTCAGCCCCTACTTCCCTCTCGTAAAAAATGAGGCATTCCTCCAGTTACCCGTCAACAGGAACAAAGTTTGGACAGCTTCACCCCAATCAGGGGTTGGCCCACCCCTGCTGCTGATTGGGACAAATGGGTCACAAGAGTATCGGCCTCCAAGGCTAATCTGTGGAAGAAAATGGGCATCCATGATGCCATGATGCCATAATGCCCAGCCGGTCCAAGCTGGAGATAGACCGGCCTCTCTTCTTCTCAGCTCTTCTCTTCTGGTCAGCCTCAATAAACGGGTTCCTTTTCCATTGTGGCCCAATGGCACCCACCGTCAAGGATGTGAGCTACTTGCTTGGGCTACACCCTCACGGATAAGAAGTGGTTCCGGGCTTAGATGTTGGAACGGCCAGCTTCTCCTACCCCCAACAAGAATCTACAAGAGATGGTGTCGTTTCCTACCGACCGATCACAGCCTTCGGCAGCGTCTTAGTGGCCTGCATGGGTTCTGCCGAGACCGAAGTGTCTGATGATGAGCACACGGCCTTTCTGATATACTGACTGAACAGATACCTCTTCTGCTCAGCTAGTCAGGCCATCACCAAGGAGTATACTACTCTCGCCTTGGCCCTTACTGCTGGGAAGCCCTTAGCCCTGGCCACTCTGGTCTGGGCTTATCTTGTTCACGAAGTGATCGATTTTGTGCATTCAGGCTTCAGCGCTAGAGGCAGCCCAATTTGGATTCTTCAGGTTTGGCTCTATTCTCATTTCCAGCAATTTAGGCCGGCCGATCGTCAATTATCGTCCGTTCCCGTCTTCGCTGTCCAATTTATGGACGTCACTCCTTCCTCCCACTCCTTTGAGGAGTGCTTCTCTTTCTTTTACGAGGGATGTGCCAATCGGGCTGTCCCTCTCTTTCAACTCTTCTCCTCTTTTCATTTTCCAACATTCTTCCAGATTCCAAATAATCCTTCAAACTGGGGACCGGGCATCTAGCCTACTTATAATGAAGTCTTATCTAGCTACCTAATAACTAGAGACATTATTGATCGGGAGAGAACTAATCCTAATTATACGCTTTAACGCGCATTTGTTAGACCTTTTTATCCTGTTTTTGTATATTTTTACTCTGTTTTCTAGTTTCTGACAGGTTTTGGAAGAAATCAACTAAACCAGGCTAAATAGGGTGAAAAGTCATCAAGAAAGAAGCTGAAAAAAACCAATTCGCGCGCGCGGTCCGCGGGCGCGAGAATCCAGAAGTCGCGCGCGCAATCCGCTCGCGCGAGACCCCCAATAATTCGCTCGCGCGATCCACGCGCGCGAAGTACCAAAAGTCGCGCTCGCGCGATATGCCCAAAAATCAAAGTTGCGTATTTCAGTGTACTGAAGACTCCTGTGCAAACGAGACTGCTAAACGACATCCAGAGTGTAAATTACATCAGTTTCAGTCCGTTTCGAGTTGTAAAGGCTTCCAAAACATTTTGTAAATCTATATAAACTCTATTTTACTTCAATTAGAGGGTTGGCAATTATTATACACACGTTCTACAACCATACTTTCAGCCCGTAAAGAGGGAGAAGCAAGGAGAAGAAGAAGAAGACCAAGGATTTCCATGGCCTCCTCCATCAACTACTTGCCGATCACTACTCCTATGGCAGCTTAGATCATAGATCTAGGGTTTCAATGAAGCCCTAGATGAGTAATAGGGTTTTATTTATGCTTTTATTTTAGTTTTCTTATGTATGGATGACAGTCACATGTTTAGAGGATTTTATAAATAAATCGTACTTACATTGATTAAATCATTGCTTTCAGAATTTATTCTTGTCTTAGATCTGTTTTGACTGTGATGTGCTCAACGATCTATTCTTGCTGTGCTTGTTTAGGTTGTTTACATGTGATGGTGCTTTATTGATTCGTGCTATCAAGTATCCGAATAGTCCATGCCTAGGTTAGGCGGATTAAATCACAACCCTAGTTTAGTGTGAGATAATTCGTGCTATCCGCAGATGGATTATGTTGGTGCTTGAACCATGATTATCTTCTTGTCGGAGCAATTGGGCTTGTAGCTACAATTCCCCATATTCATCCAACGTAATAAGCTAAAGTAATTCATAAATATTCCTATTATGAATCTAGTGGTGGATTTGCAATCCTAGGTTCCCTTTAAATATTATTTAAAAACAATTTTAATTGCTTTCATAAGTTAGATTTACTTTTATTGTTAGTAGTTTAATTAAATCAAATCAAAATCCGTTTTTCCTAATTAATTAGACTTAGGTTTTAAAATTAAGTCGCTGTAGTAATCAATCTCTGTGGGTTCGACCTTTACTTCCACACTGCAAATCTATTGAAAAGTAAAGAATACTTTTATATCTTGATTCTGACAAGATCAATTATCTTGAGCCCGAGTATTCCCTCTGCCAACAACAAGTATGGGGTGGAGTATTACTTTGCTCCACTCTATGCCCGTCAACTAGGGTTGTCACAGTTAGTGCCCGTCCCACCAGCTATTACTATAAACATGGACTAGGTTGAACGCAGCCTCATCGTTAATGATGGGCAAGTGAAGAAGATAAAGGAATAGTCAGACAAGTTGAAGGCCGCCTTTAAATTCCACCGTTTACGGGCCGACCGGTTGTGACGATGAGTTCGAAAAGTGGTGGTCCGATCGGGCTACCCAAATATTTATGGGCACTGCTGCGGAGGCCCTTCTCTAATTTTTCATGCCACCAGCCGCCGAGGCCGATGTTATTGTTGCTACCACGGCGTCGACTCGACAAAAGCAAATAGCAAAGAGGTCGGCCCCTAAGCAAGCACCAGGGCAAGGATAGAAGAAAAAACAAAAACAAGCATCGACCTCCACTAAGGTACTATTACATACTTTCCCTTGCTTTGTTCAGTCTAATTACCCTTATCTGCCTTCCTAATCCCATTCTTATTTCATTCCAGCTTGTAGACGAGGATCTGGGAGAGGACGTTCCGTTGGCCGGGTAGGGCTCTCAATCAACAACCACCCAAACTCAAACCCCACCGGCCGATCTTCCTACTTCTCCTTCCCAGCAGGCAGCCTACCTGGAACAGGTTGCCAAGAGAGTTATGCCTCTCCATATCCTACCGCCTCTATCTCCCTCAGACGAGGATGTCCCCGCTACTCCCGCTGAAAGGTCTATGCCCGAACCAGCATTCCTTTCCTCAAGCAGTGAGGACGTGCTCGAGGCTAAAATTGCTAGGGAGACAGTTGGAAAAGAAGAAGTTGAACAGGCGGCCCCAATAGTAGTTGAAGCCCCTTTCGGCCAGGCTGACGCTACCACTGCCATGGGATCGGCCTCTGATCCAACAGAGGAAACTGTTGAGGTCGATGTTTCATCTGTTCCTAATGGTCCTCCAGCCTTCAATGTTGAGGATAGGGCTATAACTGAAGCCTCGGGCTCCACACCGAGCGTTCAAACTTCATCAAGTAATGG
Organism: Hydrangea macrophylla; assembly: GCA_033977485.1. NCBI lineage: Eukaryota > Viridiplantae > Streptophyta > Magnoliopsida > Cornales > Hydrangeaceae > Hydrangea > Hydrangea macrophylla. The sequence goes on from CM066994.1 coordinate 103,036,071, forward strand.
CGTTACCGACCAAACGGTGGAAATCATTACTACTCCCCCTCCTGAGCCAAGTCAGCAGCCATCTCAACCATTCACTTCTCAGCCAAGTGGTGAAGCTGATGCACGTCAGGAGATCTCGGCCACTATAGCCTTACCTTCCATTTTCATTCATGAGTACCTTATCCTCTTTTAACCCTTAATTTTTTTTTGACAGGCCATTCCTATAGGTGTAGAGCCATACATCCCCTTTGATGACTTCTTCAACAGCCTGGACCTAAGTGCATTTGACCTGGGTCCTCTTGAGCCTGAACCAGTGTCTCCTTCAAATATTCGGCAGTCAAAAGACCTCCTTCTTGGGCTAGCTGATCAAGACCTTCCCGGTCTTCCACTTGCTGCTGATGTTGACGCTACCTTGAATGTGCTCCTCGCCAATAGTTCTTCAACAAAAGGACAGCTCCTGCTAATCCAGGAAATACAAAAAAGGCTTTCTAGTTGCCGTCTCTTGGAGTGATCAGCCTCTACGGTTCAGGCTGAGGCCGAAATTCATCTTGGTGCTTGTCAGAAGGCCATGCAGTTTCTCCAGGCCACAAAAACCAAGTATGAAGCTGGGAAGGCCTCTCGAGCCCAAGTGATTGCCCGAGATGCCTGGTTGCAAAATCCCATTGCAACACTCATGGCCTAGCTAGTACAATGCGAGGCCGAGGTGATAGCTAATGACGCGGCTCTGGTGAAGATTGATGGAATCTTGGGCCAGCTCGGTAGAGATGCCCAGAAGTGCAGTGAGCAATTATAAGCCATCATTCCCATCTCTCGGACTTGGACACAAAAGTTAGATAAAGCCAAACAAGATCGAGCTACAGCAACAAAGACCTGGGAGGACTTGAAGGCGAAGCTTAGGAATTTTGAGTTGGCCTAGAGGCCGACTCTACTTTTGTACTTGTATATTTTATTTTTATTTTTTGTAAGCAAGCTGTGCTCAGCCTCATCAATACAATGATGATTTTTCTTAAACTTCCACCTCAGGCTCATGATTGAATGATTCATACTCTAGGCCAGAGTTTGGTTTGTACTCAAGATCAATGGTCTCCCATAACGTAGGATTATAGGATTTCAAATACTGACCATTAATTAACCTGACATGAATTATCCCATCCATGTCGCGCAGCCTGTATGCTCCACCTCTCCTGACCTGGTGAACGATGAATGGACCTTTCCAATTGACTGACCATTTGCCATATCGGTTGTCCTTGTCTTCAATTGGCAAAATGGACTTCCAGACCAAGTCTTCTGTGCAAAAGGACTTCTCCTTCACCCTCTTATTGTATGCTCAGGCAGCCCGTTGCTTCTATACTCTTAACGAATCTAGGGCTGCTAGTCTTATTTCATCAAGCCCTTCTAACTCAGCTATCATAGCCTATATGTACTCAGCAGGCTCAAGCTGATTTTGTAATTCCCTTCTAGTCGATCTGACTGTGACCTCCATAGGTAGCATGGCGTCATGTCCGTATGTTAGCATGAATGGTGTAACCCCAATGCTTGACCTCTTGGATGTCCAATAAGCCCATAATGCCTCGGACAGTAGTTTGTCCCACTCCCTTGGATTTTCATCTATCATTTTCTCAATGATCCCCTTGAGAATCTTGTTTGTTGACTCGGCCTGTCCGTTAGCATGAGCATAGTATAGAGTGGAGTTAAGGATCTTAATTCCCCTACTTTCTATGAAGGCCATTGTTTCGGTGCCTATAAACATGGATCCTTGATCGGCCATAATGGTTTCTGGGAGGCCGAAGCGGTGAATTTGGTGTTCCTCAATGAATTTGATCACTGTTGCTTGAGTCACCGTCCTGCAAGGTATGGCTTTGGCCCACTTGGTAAAGTAGTCCGTAGCTATTATTATGAAACAATGCTGGCCCGATGAAGGTGAAAGAACCTTGCCAATCAAATCCATGGCCCATCCTCTGAACGGCCATAGCTTGATTATAGGCTGAGGTTCTTTAGCCAGTACTCTTTGGATCAGACCATGCTTCTGGCAAGCCTGACATCTTTTAGCATAGCTGATGCAATCTTTCAACATGCCTGGCCAGTAATAGTTATGCCTTCTGAGGAGCCATTTCATCTTTGCCCCGGCCTAATCAGCTCCACAAATCCCTTCGTGGACTTCGACCATTACCCTCATGGCTTGTTTCTTCCCGAGGCACTTTAGGATTATGTCATCCCCGATGGGTTTTTTGAACAGTTCCCCATCTAGCACCATGAACCGGACTGCGAACAATCTAACTTTTTGGTCTACCCTCACTTTTGGGTGCTGTAAATATCCGATGATTGGGATTCTCCAATCATCATCCTCCATCAAGACCAAATTGGTTGTAGTGTACCGTCCTCTCTTTTCCACAGACAGCATTGATCGGACTTGTATCGTGATAACTTTATCCTCGAGTTCTGTTTTAGCTGTCGGGGCCGAACCCCTTTTTGCTAACTTATCAGCCTCTATATTTGTTGACCTAGGGATATAGCTCACACTTATATCATCAAATGAATCCATGAGTTGAATGGTCACTGAGTGAAACGGGCATAGCTCCCAACTCTTAATTTGGAATTCACCTAATATCTATCTGATTACCAGCCCTGAGTCTCCTTTGATATGGACAGATGATGCCCCTATTTCAAGGAGTATCTCAAGTCCGATAATAAGAGCTTCGTATTCGGCCCGATTGCTTGTACATTTGAAATCGAGCCAAAACAACATCTTCATCTTTCTATATTTGGGCGATACAATTATCACCCCTGCCCCAGTACCTACTGCATTCTTTGAGACATCAAAGAACAACATCCATGGGACCAAGGATGTATTTAATACTTTTGGTGCTTGTAGACACCCCAATTTTGACCAAACGTCAAATTAAGGGGAGTACAACCTCTAAGATCCGATGATGACAAGCGTCCGATTAATCTAGAACTTCCAAAGATGATTCAAACTATTCCAAAAGCTCTTGCAATTCAAAAACAAAAAGGAAAAAGAAAGAAAAGGAAAGACAAAAGAAAATGGCGCACAGTGACCTCTGCGGCAGTCACGGGCTGCCGTATGGCACTCCATGGAGTGCTGCGCCGCTTTCTGTGAGTGCCGTTAATTCCAGAAAATGCCGCGAAAAAATGAAAATTTCAAAACTGGATGGCAGTCCGTAAAATTTCTCCGGCATTCATTGAATGCCATTACGACATTCACTGAATGCCGCTCCGGCACACACTGAGTGCCGCAACGGCACTCACTGAATGCCGCATTTTTGTAACAACCAGCTGTAAAATAGCACACTTTGTACCTTCAAGAAAGGACATTCGGGGTTAGGGTTTTACCCCTGAAATGGCTGGAATACCCCTCCAAAATCTGCCTATATAAGGAAGGTGTAAATCCCACTACAAAGGGACTTGGAATATTAAAATGTTAGGATCCCAATATTGATTCTCCTTCACAATTTTCCAAATTAAGAGAGTAATAGAGAGATTTGTTTGGAAGAGTTAGAAGAAGAGTTTGATCATTACTTGGAAGGCCTTGAAGAAACTAAGAAGTTGAGGATACTTAGAGGTAAAACTCTAAACTAATTAGTTTATTTAGTAGTTCAATCACAATATTTAGATACTTAGGATCTTTTACACATTTTCAAAACTTCTCTTCCTACCTCATTTCATCACACACCATATATATTGTGATTGAACTTTCATCTCATTAGTTTGGATCAAAGTAAATTTAGTATTTGAAGCTTAAAATAAATCTTGAAATAGAACCTTGGTTTTTTTTTTTTTGCTTGTGTTTGTTTAGATTCATGAGACTTTCAATGTCTTATTTAAATCTTAGCATTCAAAACCCAATATTCTCATGAACTTATGATTTATGAAAGGATTGAGGTTGATTTTAGTATATGGAGTCAATGAGTCCAAACTTCATCTATAGTTTGAACTCATTACTTTGAGGTTTTATGAAGTCTCTTATACTTCATTGAAATCCACAAGTTCAAATGTCTTTATTCTCCAATGACCATCAAATGGTAGGAGAAATAATTTGAATCTAAGCCTATCTTCATGGTTTAGGTTCCTTGTCTTGAGGTTTTATGAAGTTTCTTCATACTTCATTAAAATCCACGAGTTTAAGAGTTCTTAGTCACCAATGACCATCAAATGGTAGGAGAAATAATTTAGCTTAAGTCCATCTCTAGGGCTTAGGCTAATCCTTTTCTTAAAGTTTTGTGAAGTTCTTCATACTTCACTAAGACCTACATGTGTGTGTGTCCTTAGTATTCAATGACCATCAAGTGGTAGAAGAAATAGTTTAGGTTAAGCCCAACTTCATGGTTTAGTAGTTGGGGTTAACAAATGAAAGTTGAACTTGAACAAATGGTGCAGTGAATTCAATGACCACCTTTGATCAAGGATTTTTAGTTCAAAATCAGACCGTTGGAACTGAATGAAACCACTTGGAGAGTGTCAATAACACAAAGTTTTACCACTTCAATTTTTGCTTTTACTAGATTTCAGGTTTATAATGGTTTGGTCATGAGTTTTGTGAGATAACAATAATCTGTCCAGAATTCCAGAACAGCAACACCCTTTTGAAACTAGTAAATCAGAGTCCTAACCAAGTATTTGCAACTTCAAATAAATTTTTCTATGAGATTTAATGTGTTAGGAAGAAATCCTAAAAAGATCAAAGTGTTTCTGATTTTTTTTACTATTTTTAGAAAATCATACAAGATCTCTGGACAGAGAGCTATATGCCTCTAAGTGACCTCTGGTTTTTGCCCATTTCCCAGAGATCTAACCGTTCAAAACTTGATTTTATTTTTAAAAATATACAGTTTGGTCCCTAATTATGGCCATTAATAGGAATTGATCCTAACTTGATTTGGTGTATAGAAATTAATCCTTAATTTGCAACAGAAATCAATAATTAGTCCCTATTCCTAAATGGTTAGTATAAATTCGGACCATTATACCCTTGTCAGACATATATACATAAATGTATTGTATACACATATATATGACACATGTGAAATTCAAATAAAGTTATATAAGGTAGTTAATAAATGGTGCGGATTGTAAGGAGATCATGGATAATGATTTTTATTCCAAAAAATATGTTGATTTGTGGTTCAAAACAATGCCTTTTTAAAATCTGTGTGTACTATGTTTATAGTAGAAAATGATTTGTATGTATTATTGATTCGAATCATAGAAAGAATAGATAATTTTGTGTGGAAGATTGAAGGTTGCTGATAAAAAGGTGAGAAATTCTCACAATACAGTGCGGAATTTATAACTGTAATTCACAGTATAGTGTGAAATCATGCTGGAATTCATAATTTGAGAATTTGGTGATAATCTTGTTGGAAGAAGTGACTTAGTTGTGAGAAATTTTGTATTATATCCATTCAAAAAGTGAGAAATTTGTATTACTAAGTGAGAAATTTGTTATTAGAGCATTCGAAATTGGCCATATGATTAGATGTATATATGTATATATGTACCACCAGCACAAATAAGGCGTGTGAATGACGGGTATGGCAAGTGTAATCCATGGAGATCATAGATAAGAGAATAAATATTGCTAAAATCAAGTAGTTTCCTTATTTTACTCAACTTTCAAATTTGTTTGCTAAAATCAAGGAATTTACTCACTCTGATAAAATGATCTGTATGTAATACGTTTATAGTAGAAAATGATCTGTATATTTTATATTGATTTGAATAACAGAAATAAGATTATTTTGTGTGGAAAATTGAAGATTGCCGATAAAAAGGTGAGAAATTCTCTTAATATAGTGTGAAATTCATTCATTCATATATATATATATATATATAGAGAGAGAGAGAGAGCTGTGTATATTCAAAATACTTTCAAAATCGTGGTATATTCAGTTATGGGAAATGAATTTTTAGGAGATCATGGATAAGGGGATTAATATCCCTAATATCAAGAGATTTCGGTTTAAAAGAGTAATGTGAGAATTTCTCACCTTTTATATATATATATATATATACAGCTGTGTATATTCAAAATACTTCCAAATTTGTGTTATATACAGTTATGGGAAGCGTATTTTTAGGAGATCATGGATAATGAGATTAATATCCCTAAAATCAACGGATAATTTTCTTAGTATTTAGTGAGAATTTCTCACTTAATATGTAAGAATATTTTCTCATTATTAAGTGAAAAATTTCTCACTATGTTTGCATGTCTTTCATTTAAAAATAATCATAGTTGTGTTATGTATATGCGTAATGGTATTAGCAAAGGTTTTTTTTTCGAGTTTTTATTGTAAGGTGAGAAATTTGTGGTTATTTAGTGAGAATTTCTCACATTTTGTTCAAATATATACACACATGTAGACCATATGTATCAGAAATTTATCACTTCTCATTAACAAAGTGAGAAGTTCTCACCAAATAACCACAAATTTGATGAGAAATTTTCACTTCTGTTCAAAAACAAAAACTTTAATAAGACGAATTCTTTGCAAAACTTCCATTCAAATATATATATACACACAAACAAATTTCTCACTATTATTCTCTTAGAGATCATGAAATTTTCCACATCACTAAAAAACTACAAACAAAACAAATATAATGTATAAAAAAATGAAAAGATTATAGAGGTTAAATGAAAGACTCGAGTTAGTGTTCTAGCCATTGCTATCATGCAGTCTTCCAATCGTCGTCGTCGATTCGAAAAACTTTTAGTGTGAAGCCAAGCCCTAATCAAAACAATAACCATTTTTCTCAAAAAAAAACTCCAATGTTTGAATCGAAGCTACTTGTTCCAAAATTGTGAGAAATTTGTACCAAAATTCTTAGAATACATAGTCGATAATGAATCAAGCTTCTGTGTCGACGATCTTCATGAATCACCTATGACGGAAGGTGGTGGACATGGTGTTGCGAAGTCTTCTTTCTTTCTCTCCTTCAACTTTTGTTTCTCTCTCTCTCTCTCTATATATATATATATAGTTAATATGGGTTTTGAATTTTAAAACCTTGATTGTGGGAAGTAAATATTATATATGTGTATAGATATATTTCTACATATAATTATATAGGGGTATTTTGGTCCTCAAAATAAATTAGGGACCTATTTCTAGTTTCATTTTAAAAAGGGTTTAATTTCTAGTTAGGTGTCTATATTAGGACTATATATTAAGTTACTCTTTTATTTTTGGGTTAGAAACTAGACTCACAGAGGCATAACATACTCAAAAATCATCAAGATCCAACCATTGGAATCATGCTTTCTATTTTCTTGAAGTTCAGGTCTGCTCTCTGGAATTTCCATAATGTAGTGACAGATTTAATCAACTTTGTAAATAAAGGTTCAAATGATCTTTTCTTAACCTAGGGTTCATACTATGCTTTAATAATGATTGAGTAAGCTTAAAACCAGAAGCTAAATGATCCAAACCAATGAATAGTTCATAACTCTATTTCATTCATACTCATGTGTTCATGTGCATTCATCCACGTAGACTGATATTTGAAAATAGAATTCACCTTGTGTTAAGACTTGTTTCTTAGGATTTAGTAATGTGTTTTGTTTAAAGTATGTGAACTAACTCTTTGTTTTGTAGCGCTTTCGAGGTAAATTTTCTTAATCCTTTCTCTAGTTTTGTTTATTTCTTAATTTTTTTGATTCCTCGACTCCATGTATGCCACCTTAGAACTAGGATTTACCTTATATGCATATATGTGATTAGAGACTTTTTTATTTTTAGGATTTTCTTTTATTTGTATGCATTGCACGTTTAATATTCGCGGCTGGATCCCGGGTAAGTTCTCTAGTTCTTTGCTTTCATATCATGATTTGCTTGCTAAATGAATTACTTGATTTTGAATGATATTTTATCGTTAGCAATCTTGCACCCTTTTAGACATGCTTTTTTAATGTATGTATATACATATGTATTAGTTGAGGGCATATTTAGATTAATAAATCGATTAAAAGGATGTTGAGTGGGGGCCTATCGCAAGATAGGATGAGAGAGGGTGTTTTAGTCCGACGGGCTCCTTCCTCTCTCATTCCATAATCTCCGGACCTAGTTTATCTTTGGTTTCACAAAAGATCAGTTAGTCTTAAAACGATTTCTTAATTTTTCTTTCTAAAAAATTAAGTGGTGACTCGTGTTTTGTATTTTAAAATTGAAAAAGGTTTTAAAAGAAAAGCTGTGGGTAAAAGAAAAATTGCGATATCCACAATCTGGCGACTCTGCTGGGGATTGAACCCAAAATCTCTGGTTTCGCAGACCAGAATTTCTGATTTTGGGTTCACTTGAGGATTAGACTTGAAAGCATCCTTTAATCAAATTAGTTAATCTTTGTGTGCCTGTTGCATTTCACTTGCATGTCCAACCAGTCGATTGCACGGAACTATGACCTTGGAGACTCGGGGCAACTCGGTCGGTCAAGTTATCATGGGACTGTACGATCACCCTTGATCTCGTACCATGTGTTAGTATATGAAGCATCCTATCGGGTGTGTGTCAAGGGTCCCTTATTTGACCAAAACCCGGATTTTTCATAATAGTTTCATAGAACCTTTTCAAATCTTAGGACGTCAATTCTTAATTAGGATTTATGTGCTAGGGAGCTTTGTATGCCCAAAAGGGATTACTTGAGATGATGACGATGCTTGCTTGATGTAATATGTCCAACCTCTTAATCACTTTTGAGCAATTCCCTTCGTGTCCCACAACATTTGGGGAAAATGTTGAACCTTGATTATAAGATTACGTCTCTTATATGATGTTTAGCTAAGCATCATTGACCTTGTATGTATCCGAATTCATGAAAAGTACGGTAATTATCTGATCATGTGATCCATCTACCCACGGGGTATTTTAAATACATCTTTGAAAATAAATAAATTTTGATTCTAAAGCATTTAACCGCTCTTTAAAAAATCTTTGGAATTCGCTTTGACTAAAATTCCAAATCAACCTTTGTTGAGGTATATTTGCACATCCCCATCCTTAAAGAATCCAAAAATTTTGGGAATTATTTTTCAAAAGAATTTTAAAGCAAAGTTTCAACCCAAATCACATTTATTGAGAAATATTTTCACCTCCTCATTTTTTAATGAAAGATTCAAAATCCTTGAGAATTGTTTTAAAAAAAATCTCATCATTTAAAGAGATGCTTTTCAAATTAATTTCCAACCTTTGAGGGGGTAATAAAGATCACAATGAAAGGAGAAGTTGGCGCACTTGACATAGGTGAGGATCTTATATGCTTATGTGTTTATATGTTAGAATTAGGATTTTCTTTTCTTTGGCATATAGAGTAGGCACACACACACACACACATGCATTGCATCTGTGTGACGTATAAAAGAAAGTTTTTTTACCAAAAGTCTTTTAAAAACAAAACACATGGAAGCAGATAAAAGTTTTTTAAAAATAAAAAAATTTAAACCTTTTTGTAGGGGCAAAAATAGCATCAAGTTCAAATCAAGCCTGGTTTAGGGATCCCACAACAAGGTTGGTAAGAAGAGAAGACGCTGAAATGGAAAAAGAAAGGAACAACGAGGAAGTAGCTGAGTTGAGAACACTGGTAGAACAACAAGCAGAGAAAATGAGGCGGCAAGCCGAAAATATGAACCGTATGATGGGAATGATAGAAGCACTAAATTGCCAACCACCGCCTGTAGTTCCGCCAATTGTGGACCCACCTCTAGGGGGAGAAGGAGATGGGTTTGATGATCAGGAGGTGCAATGGGCTGATATACTATAGGCCAACAGGGAAAGGGAGAAAGCTGAGAAAGAGAGGCTACTGACCGAAAAAATCGAGAAGCTAGAAAGGGTGATGCGTAAGGCTCAAGGGGTCGACACTTATCTGATGGAGTTGGAAGGTCTGTACGATGGGGTCCACGTGACGCTGCCGGCCGGCTTTAAGATGCTAGTCTTTGATAAATTCGACAGAACCGGAAACCTTCGCAGTCATGTAAGGATGTGCATTGGAGCTTTCCTACCAAGCGGACTAAGCACCACCATGATGGCCGTATTGTTCCAACAAATTTTAACCAGAGTTGCCTTATCCTGGTACCTCACTCTCGAACCAAGCAAGACCTGGGTTTGGGAAGAAGTGATCAAAGCATTTGTGGCGCAATATGAGTACAATCAAGACTTGGATGTTACCGTCAGGGATCTGGAGACCACCATGCAAGGAAATAGAGAGTCTTTTGCTGAATACTTGAGTCGTTGGAGAGGGAAGGCAGCTTATAAAATGGTACAAAGGCCGTCTGAGAAAGACCAGATCTGAATGTTGATGAAGAACCTTCAACCTGTCTATCAAGAGAAAATGAGATTTCAGTCGATCAACACTTTTGCTGAGGTATTTGATGTAGGAACTAGGATCGAAGATGCAATCCAGGAGGGAGTGATAAAGAAGGAGGAATAACCAAATAGTTATAGAAGGCCAAGCTATGGGTCCAATGGAGGACAAACGGGGGGTCACTCTGGCCCCACCGATGTCAATGCACTTAATGGGCCAGAGAGGAAATTTGACATAACACCGAGGAGAGGAGGGGACAAAGCACCAAGAAAATTCTCGGATTTGGGAGTGTCACTATCCATTGCTCTTGATAGGTTGTTAGCAAAAGGGCACTGATCGGGAGAGAACAAATCCTAATTATACGCCTTAATTCACATTTGTTAGCTGTTTTTATCCTGTTTTTGTGTAGTTTTACTTTATTTTCTGTTTTCTATCAGGTTTTAGAAGAAGACAAGGAGATCTGGTTAAATAAGGTGAAAAAGCAGGCAGAAAGAAGCTGAAAAAAACCCTTCGCGCGAGCGGCCCGCTCGCGCGAGATCCCAGAATTCGCTCGCGCGACCCGCGCGCGCGACCTGCCCAATTACGCGCTCGCGCGGCCCGCTCACGGGATCCTTACAAAAATCAAAGTTGCGTAATATGCTTTACTGAAGAATCCTGTGCAAACGAAACTGCTTAATGACGTCCGAATTGGAAATAATAGCTGCTTTAGTTAGTTTCGGGATAGAAAAGCTTCTAAAAATTCCTTGTAAACTCTATATATATTGAGATTTTATAAGTTTTTAGGGTTACACATTCTTGAGAGAGAGCTTTGGGAAGGCAAGAGAGAGTAGAAGAGCAAGTTTGAAGGTCTCTAATGGCTTCCATCAAATCAATTTTCATGCTTTCTTCTACCATGTTCAACTAAACTCCTAATCTAGGGTTTCAATGAAACCCTAGCCATGTAAAGGGGGATTTTCTATGCTTTTCTACTCTAGGGTTTTATGTTTTGGGATAGTGATTGTATGTTGATGGATTATTTATAATCAGTTTTTAATGTTAATAATCAAGAGTATGTTGGATCTATTCTTGTCTTAGATTTTTCCTTATGCTTATTGAATTCAATAGTCCTTGATTTCTGTGATTGATAGAAGTATTTACATACAATGGTGCTTATGTGATTGTGATGTTTATATCTTTTATAATTCATACTTAGGAAAGATGAGTTATGCTACACTCTAGTTATAGGTAGATAATTCATGTGAACCATAGATGGGTTATGCTTAGATTGAACTAACAATATCTTCTTGACGATACTATTGGGCTTGTAGCTACAATAGATCATAACTATCCAAACATAGAATTTAGAATAGGAAGTATAGACCCCCAATGCATAGTTAGTGGTGGAATTGTAATTCTAGATCTCATCTCCATATATTTAAAGCAATTTTGAATTTTGCATACAAGTTTTCTTAGATTTATTTCTAGATTTTATTTCTATAATTTCATAGTTTACTTCATAGTTTAATTAGTAGTAACAATCAAATTCTAAACCAATCAAACTCCCGATTTTCTGATAACTGAATAGATTTAATTTTAGTAATTAAAGGATTAAAAATTAACAATCTCTGTGGGTTCGACCTTTACTTTCCACACTACAATTCTTTTGAAAGTAAAGCACAAATAAGCATACTTTTATATCTTGATTTTGACGAGATCAATTTTTGGCGCCGTTGCCGGGGATTGAAATAATTTTTACCGTTAATTATTAGAATCATAATTTACTTAGTTGGTAAATATTAGTGTCTATTTTATTTTCTTTGTTTTTAATTTTATTTTCGAGTCGCTAAAATTATCCTTGTTTTTACAGATCTCGAGTCGTCAATTCTAGCAAGATCAAGTGGAGCAGCTGTGCACGTCAACGGAGCTTATGCGGACTTGAAAAATTTTTTGCAATCAATTTAAAATCACCAAGTAAATCCGTTATTTAAATTTTGCATCGAACCACTGTAAGTCAGGGCGCTGAGACGCATTACTTGCATTAGGGTAGGTGTGGAGTGAGCACTGCATTAGCTAGGAAACCCGGGGCGCTGGGCTTGACGCGGTCATTGCATTACAGGATAATTTCATGCATCATGTTAGTCTTGTGTGCTTGTATGCTTGGTTATTAGCGTAGCTTATTTTTGCTTTAATTGAGTCAGTCATTAGTTTATGTATGGTACTCGTTCAACTAAACCTAAATTGAATCCGCTTAATCTCGAACTTGAACGCACACTTAGAGGCCTTAGGACATCAACACAAGCTCCAAGAGCTCGGTTGATGTTAGACGACGAGTCCACACCGGAACCGTCATCTTCGTTTGAATCGGAAATCCGTAGTACCCTTAACCGTTTAAGAAAAACTAAAACGATAAAAATCGAACCAATTCCAATGGCCGATTTTGGACATAACAGGAATAATGGAAACAATCAGAATAATGGGGATAATCTTAACATACCCCCACCACCACCGTTAAAGGACTATTTTACTCCTACTGCCTATACACCACCGTCGTGTATTGCCTTACCGGAAGTGACGGCAGCCCATTTTGAAATCAAATCATCAACTATTGCGCTCCTGCCGTCATTCCACGGACGTGTTAAGGAAAACCCTTATAATCGTCTAGGCGAATTTCAGGGTATCTGTGCGACTTTAAAGATTCAGAACTTAACAGATGATGAGTTAAAAATGCGTCTTTTCCCGTTTTCACTCAAAGATAAGGCGAAGTACTGGCTCCAATCTTTGGAGCCAAATTCAATAAGAACATGGGATGAGTTGCAAACTGCATTCCTACAAAAAAATTTCCCTATAACTAGAACGAATCATATTAGAAAGTCAATAACCAATTTTACAATGCAAGATGGGGAAATACTTTACGATACATGGGAACAGTTTAAAGAACTCTTACGTTCTTGCCCTCATCACCAGATACCTAAATGACAGCTGGTGCAAGTCTTCTATGAAGGATTAATTCCTGCCGTTCGAAATACCGTCAACGCTATTTATGCGGGGACGTTCCTCCACAAGAGTGTCGATGAAGCATGGAAGATATTTGAAACATTAAGTGAAAACTCTATGCACCAAGCAGTATCCGTACGACCTGAGGGACACCTTCTACCTCACCCAAAGAGAGACTAAAGTTGAGTCTAATCATTCATATGAAATCCAAGAATTAAATAGAAAAATGGACCAACTTATGATGATGGGCCTCATGCAAGGCCCACCTCCTCCTGCTAAAGTATGCCAGTTATGCTCAGATTCGTCGCATTCGACATTAGCATGTCCGTCCGCGTCCCAGTTCCCAGAATTTGTGGAACAACATATAAATGCTGTCCAACAGTTCCAACGACCCAATTATAACCCCATAGGTTATAAACCGGACTCGACATGGGGATCTCACCCGAACCTTTCTTGGAACTCTAATAGTGAGAAATCATATTCGAAACCCGATACGACGAATTTTCCTAATGCGTATCGGCAACAACCTAATCAGTATAAGCAGACTCAAAATCAACAAAATCAATACCAACAGCCTCCCTTCCGCACTAATCCTCCTAGGGATAAAACTTTCGAAGAGAGCGTGTTGGCGTCATTAAAAAACCTAGAAGCTCAGTCACAATCACAAGCGCAACTTGTCAACTCTCACACGCAGTCAATAGCTAAATTAGAATCTCAAATGGGACAACTTGCCAATACCTTAAATCGTCGTAATGAGGGAAAGTTACCAAGTCAACCGGTCCAGAACCCTAAGGGGCAATATGAGGTGAGTTCGGCGAGTGATCAGGTTAACACAGTGTCGACTAGAGCGACTGAACGTCCGGAGGAGATCGTACCTCCTCCCGAATCTCAAAAAGATAGAGTAAAGGAATTAGTAAGGAACAAGATGGTGATAATGATAAGGTTACAAAGGACCCTGTTCCTTTGGTACCTAATACGTCTAAAGCGACAAATCCATCAAATTATGTACCTATAATGCCATTTCCTCCAAGCGTGGATGTCCCAGCGCACTTCTCGAAAAAGGGAACACGACCGGAGGATATTCTTGAGACATTTAAAGAGGTAAAGATTAATATTCCACTACTCGACGCTATTAAGCAAATACCTCCGTACGCTAAATTCTTAAAGGATCTATGCACTCAGAAAAGAAAGTCCAGAAACCATTTATCTAAGAAAGTCTTCCTAACGGAAAAGGTTAGCTCTATATTTAATAACACTCTAAAGTACAAGGACCTGGGTACTCCCACCATCGCTTGTCACATTGGTGATAAATACATTCATCGAGCCCTGCTTGATCTAGGAGCGAGTGTGAACTTACTCCCCTATTCCGTATATGAACATTTGGGTTTAGGAGAACTAAAACCGACAGCGGCTACCTTAGAATTAGCCGATAGGTCAATTAAAGTTCCACGGGGGGTAGTAGAAGATGTATTGGTCAAAGTTGATAGATGTTATTATTCGGTCGATTTTATCGTACTAGACACCGAACCCGTCCTAGATGCTAGTAAACAAGTCCCAGTCATTCTAGGACGCCCTTTCCTAGCCACAGCCAATTCGATTATTAACTGTAGGACTGGTGTGATGGATATAACTTTTGGTAACATGACCGTGCGTCTTAACATCTTTAATGCATCTAATCAACCATATAGAGATGACGAAGAGGCAGACTGCTATGCCATAGACTTAATAGACGAATTAGTCGAAGAGGCAGCGCCTTTTATGTTGACTAAGGAAGCTTTTGAAGCATGCCTATCGCATTTTAATTTTAATGATTTCAACATTGACACAAATATTGAAGATGTAAATACTTTATTGGAATCAGTAAACACAACCAATGCACTTCCATGGAAACCTAAAATAGAAGCTTTACCGCCTCTTGCACATGAACCAGCCTTACCATCCATTGAGTGTCCTCCAACACTCGAACTCAACCCTTCTAGTTATAATCGCGTCAAATTTAACTAAAATTCAGGAAGTACAGTTGATCGAGGTTCTAGGTAATCATAAAAAGGCGATTGGATGGACGGTCGCCAATTTAAAAGGAATTGACCCGTCAGTTTGCATGCATAGAATAAATTTAGAAGAAAATGCTAAACCATCTAGGGAAATGCAGCGACGTCTCAACCCTAACATGAAAGAGGTGGTTATGAAGGAAGTTATAAAACTCTTAGATGCCGGTATTATCTACCCGATCTCCGATAGTAATTGGGTCAGCCTAACTCAGGTTGTCCCAAAGAAATCAGGTATTATGGTTGTACCAAACGAAAAGGGAGTCCTTATACCCACCCGTCAAACTACTGGTTGGCGGGTATGTATTGACTATAGAAAATTAAATACGATGACTCGTAAGGATCATTTTCCTCTCCCATTCATCGATCAAATCCTTGAACGTCTGTCCGGTCAGAGCTATTATTGTTTCTTAGATGGATACTCTGGTTACAACCAAGTGCCCGTTTATCCTGATGATCAAGAAAAGACAACGTTCACATGTCCCTTTGGAACCTTTGTCTACCGTCGTATGCCGTTTGGCTTGTGCAATGCACCGGGAACCTTTTAACGGTGTATGATGGCAATTTTCTTGGACATGGTTGAGAAATTTCTTGAAGTATTTATGGACAATTTTTTAGTTTTCGGACCTACATTTGATGAATGCCTTCAAAATCTTACGAAAGTCCTCGCCCGGTGCGAGGAAGCAAATTTGGTATTAAGTTGGGAAAAGAGCCATTTAATGGTTCAAGAGGGAATAGTCTTGGGTCACGTTGTTTCCAAGCGAGGTATAGAGGTTGATAAAGCAAAAATTGAGTTAATAGACAAACTTCCACCGCCATCATCCATTCGTCAAATCCGCTCCTTCCTAGGTCATGCCGGTTTTTATAGACGATTTATCAAAGACTTTAGTAAAATTTCACGCCCCTTGTGCAACCTGCTTGCCAAGGATGTTCCTTTTGTCTTTGACAACGACTGTCTGAAGGCTTTTGAAACATTACGCACCTTACTATCCACGGCTCCGGTAATCCAATCCCCTGATTGGTCATTACCGTTTGAATTGATGTGTGATGCTTCCGATTATGCCGTTGGAGCTGTTTTGGGACAAAAAGTGAATAAAATCCCTCATGTAATTTACTATGCGAGTAAAACACTAAATGACGCGCAATTGAATTACACGACTACGGAAAAAGAATTGTTAGCGGTTGTGTTTGCCCTGGATAAGTTCCGATCATATCTTTTAGGGTCAAAAGTTATTGTTTATACCGATCACGCCGCATTACGTAATTTATTGAATAAGAAAGAAACAAAACCCAGATTAATCCGATGGATTTTACTCCTGCAGGAGTTTAATTATGAAATACGTGATAAAAAGGGTTCTGAAAATGTTGTAGCTGACCACTTGTCACGAATTCTTATAGAATCTAACAATATTACCCCTCTACAGGATTCGTTTCCGGACGAGAAATTATTTGCGTTATCTACCGTCAACCGTCCGTGGTTCAGTGACATCGTCAATTTCTTAGCTACAGGACATATCCCACATACGTGGTCTCGTTTAGACAAAGATCGGTTCTTTTCTCAAATTAAACATTACTACTAGGACGACCCACTGTTATTTAAACACTGTTCTGATCAAATTATACGACGTTGTGTTCCGGAAAGTGAGTTCAAATCCATATTAAATTTTTGTCACTCTCTAGAATGCGGAGGTCACTTTGGAGGCCGTCGAACGGCCGCTAAAGTCCTCCAAAGCGGATTATATTGGCCAATACTGTTTAAAGACGCACATGAATTCTGTCAGAACTGCGTACGTTGTCAACAAACAGGGAACATGTCACATCGTTACGCGATGCCCTTGACCCCAATCCTTATTATAGAAATATTTGATGTGTGGGGCATCGATTTTATGGGTCCGTTCCCCTCGTCTTGTGGTTTCGAATATATTTTAGTCGCGGTCGACTATGTTTCTAAGTGGGTGGAGGCAGTGGCAACGAGAACCAACGACCATAAAGTTGTGGTTCAATTTATAAAAGATAACATATTTTGTCGATTCGGTACGCCACGTGCAATTATAAGCGATGAAGGAAAACATTTCTGTAATCGTTACTTCGAAGCCCTCGTCCAAAAATATTCTGTCACTCATAAAGTAGGAACCGCATACCATCCGCAAACCCAAGGCCAAGTTGAAGTGTCTAATAGAGAGGTAAAAAGTATATTAGAAAAAATAGTACATCCAGACCGTAAAGATTGGTCACAACGACTGACCGATGCGCTTTGGGCATATCGCACTGCTTTTAAAACTCCTATTGGGATGTCTCCTTACCGTCTAGTATTTGGAAAAGCATGTCACTTACCGGTGGAACTCGAACATCGATCCTACTGGGCCGTAAAAACGCTTAACCAAAATATAAAAGCGGCAGGATGCCATCGTAAATTTCAATTGCAAGAACTTGAAGAATTGAGAAAGGAAGCGTATGAAAATTCGAGAATCTACAAAGAACGATCTAAATCTTTCCACGATAAAATGATTGTAAGAAAGAATTTCGAAGTTGGACAACACGTCTGGTTGTTTAATTCAAAATTAAGGTTGTTTCCGGGAAAGCTAAGGTCCCGATGGGACGGTCCGTTCATTATAACACAAGTGTTTCCGCATGGGGCGATCGAAATCCAAGATACAAATGGTGGAACACCTTTTAAGGTAAATGGCCAACGGCTTAAGCCGTATCGAACCGAGGAAACAGCAGAAAGAGATATAGAATCTATAGATCTGGTAGATCCGATCTATTTCGACTAAGCACATGCATTGGTCGAGCTAGCGATGTAAAACTTAGCGCTTCTTGGGAGGCAACCCAAGCTTTAGTTAGAATTTTCTTCAATTTTGTATACTAGTTAGTAGTTTTTTTTATATTGGCCAGTGTCTGAGTTTTTTTTAAAAAAACCCAAAAGATGAAAATTTGAAAGTATAGAACATTTTTACAAGGAAACAGAAAACAAAAATGAAAAACATACACCTCGCGCGCGCGGCCCGCTCGCGCGAGATATCCGCTTAGACAAAAGTTTTGAAAGTTTTTAAAAGAAGCCTCAGGTCTTACTCGCACTTCAAATCGCGCGAGCGAGGCCCTCGCTGGAGCGGCCCGCTCGAGCGAACCTGGCACTTAGCAATATTTTTTTCAAATAAACGAAAGGGAGCCTCAGTATTTGTTCGCGCGCAAAATTGTGCGAGCGAATTGGTCGCTATCGCGGCCCGCTCGAGCGACTTTGAGACTTAAAGAAATTTTTTATAAACAACAATTCAAGACTCAGTTTTTCCTCACAGAGGGAGCCGCGCGCGCGACACTCGCTCTCGCGATCCGCTCGCGCGAGGTAGCCCTCCCTATAAATATAGGGCTGTGCCCTAATTTCTCAGAATGTTCTTTTTTCTCTCTCTTTCTCTGCGTATCTCCCCCTCTCGGCGATTCTCTTCTCTCTTTCTCTCTCTACCACAAACCACCACCTCCAGCCACCGCTGGCCATCATCATCTTCACCTCGCCGCCACACAGCTGCCGCCGGACCACAAAACACCGCCATCGCCGCCGTCGACTTCACACAAAACCGCGGCCAAACCTCACCCCCAATCTTGGATCTTCGACCACAGGTACATATATATACTATTATACATATATATAGGCATAGGAATAAGATATATACATATATCTACACCTATATACAAATATATACACACACCCACACACAAGATACATACCCTAATCACAGTTAGGGTTTGAAATTTAGGGGTTCTTGAAATCCGAACCCTAATTCATGAACCCTACACCCTGGTATACATATATTCATACATATTTACAGAAAAACACACGTATTTCTGATATACAAAACCTATATATGTTGAATTCTTTTTGAATGAACCCAATTAGGGTTTGGGAATTAGGGTTCGTGGGTCAATGTGAACTCAAGACGTGCTTAGGGTTTTGAGGGACTAAGGGTTTCTGAACTCACATGTACGGTTTTTCTGAACTCGTACACATAACTGACATTAATCCTATCTTGCCATGATAACACCGAAATAGTTAGGGTTGATGTTGAAATTTCATCCATAGGTATTTGTCGTTTTGATTTTATTCCCGGATTTGTGGAGGTCGGTTTATACATATACATATATGTAGGGATTCAGATTCTCACATATTACACCGTATATAGTGAGCACACTCACACTGCAAAATTCTGCTTGTTTAACCAAATTGTCAACGCACACACTTAAGTCGTAATTATTCTCATGTCTTGGTACCTTTGAAATTATAAGACCACGGTTAGAAATTGATCAACTATAGCATTACGTCATTGTCCTTGTATGAAATTAACTTAGTTGAGACCATTATCGATTAACGATGGAATTTACAAACAGTAACGATCAATGTTGTAACATGTTTACGCATGCTGAATCTGAAAATTTTCGAATGACAACATCGGATTTTCATTTGTACCTACATTACTTTAGACCCTAATGTTTGAAAACCATAAGGATTTATATATATTTACGTTCTGACCCATATACACACATGGATACGAAGTCTCGAACCCGAGCCTCTATCCTCATATTGACTAAGCCTTGTGGATTCATACGCATGTACATTTACAGAATAACCATTTAATTGAGCAGTAATCGTAGAGTAATCGAGTTATCATGTTCATTCCGTCTTAACTATGTTCATATTCTATTGAGTACGCAGACATTAGT
This sequence comes from Hydrangea macrophylla, assembly GCA_033977485.1. Classification (NCBI taxonomy): domain Eukaryota; kingdom Viridiplantae; phylum Streptophyta; class Magnoliopsida; order Cornales; family Hydrangeaceae; genus Hydrangea; species Hydrangea macrophylla. The sequence continues at coordinate 103,056,098 of CM066994.1, forward strand.
TTTGAATGTTCATATATTGATTATGAAATCATATACTATAACTCCAACTCTAGTTACGTTGGGCCATTCACATTCATTACACATTTGCGCTCTTTACTATAATCTTTTATGCGAGAAGCGCATTACTGAAATCAAATGTGAATCCGAGTGTTTCCATAATTAATATTGACAACTGGAATTCGATTTTGCAATTGTTTAACTTAATGCTTTTCGGCATCGAATTGACGTATTAACCCAATTTGTCACCGTCCTACTAAACATTTAAATTATGGTGTTCGAAATAAGCATTACTTATCTATTTACTTCTTTATATTGTTATTAAACACGCGGTGAGTACCCCGTGACTCGGCTGCAAAGTGTGTGCCCATGTCGGGACAGTGGGTGGGAAGAGACCGGCTCTTCTCACAGTTGCAGGGTGTTCCCCCGTGAACCCCAATTTCTTTTACAACTATTGAAATTATATTGATTGTGTCCCTTGCCGGGACGTTTTTCTTTGCAGGTGACCCATTCTCCCTTTCCCTTTCATTTTCTTTTTCTGGGCATAGAACAATTTTAAAGCCCACATTTTCAAATTTTTTCTAAAAATTCGTACACCTTTCCTTTAAAAATGACAAAACGAACTGTCAAATCCGCTTCATCTTCCCAACCGCCCTTGAAAAAAGCAAAAGGAAAAGAAAAACAAACTGAACCACCACCACCTCCCCCAGACAACCCAAACCCCAATGAATTAGGCCCTAAGTACGCCACCTGCGGCCTCAACTACGAGGCTACTATAGAAGCTGAGTACTTCGCGTCTGATAAAGACACGAAGTGGGGTCACAGCAACCTAGCCGCCCGAAAGCTGGCCCCACAACTTTATTTTAGAAACCCTGACTTAATCAGTTACCCCCGCTTCATCCGCCTCTTTTACCAAAACCTCCGCTACCATAAACAATCCCTAAGCCAGCACGCTTTCTTGTCAACAACCATAGATGGCCACGACATCACCCTCAACCCAGACAACATCGCTGAAATCCTCCAGCTCCCCTCCCATTCCTATCAAGTACCAAAACTAAATGTCCTATCCAAAGTCCACTCCTTCATACACATTATTCAGGACATGTGTGGCGGCCGCTCTGGGTCGGGGCAATCTATTCGACGATCGCACATGCCCCGCCAGATGTGGTTCATCGACCATGTCTTTAAACACAACCTGTACCCCCTTGGTCACAAGCATGAACGGACCAAGGAAATTCACCATGCCCTCCACGCTGTTTACCGCAGCGATTGGTTTCACCCTGGACTTATTATCATGGAGGGCATGCATCTTGCTGCCCATGCCATTGACCACTCCCTCGATTCTAAGCTTCTTCTGCCCTACCCTCGCACTATCACTGCTATTCTCCGGGCTAAGGCCTTTCCTATTCCAGCCGATGAGCCCATTGATGCACATATTCCAGAGTTCGCTTCCGTTGATTGGATGTTGAGCTTGGATCGTCTAGATCTGGAGGTTAGGAGGGCCCGTGAGCAGGCCCAGGCCTGTCGTGAGCAGGCAGCACAGCGTCCACCTCCTCCGGAGGATACTCCTTACGCCTGGACCTATGGGGACGTTTGTGCTTTCCGCGGTGAGACGTTGCGCTTATAGTCTTACATGAGGTCCTTTTTCCAACGACATCATCCTGACCAGCTGGAAGACATTCTTGCTCAGGGAGAGGCGGCTTACCAATCGGCGTTTCCGCGATAGGCACAGCAGGTGGCCGATGAGGGAGTTGAGGAGCAAGGAGAGGTGCAGGGTGAGGAGGAGGAGGCTGGCGATGATGAAGATGATGACGATGGGAGTGACGGTGAGGGGGATGGTGATAGTACTACTGGCCAGGGGAGTACGGGTCTGGAGCTGGTTCTGATTGAGGGTGGTGATGACTAGATTGGGTTTGGGGGGGAGTGATTGGACATCTTTTCCATTTTTCATGTGTTTCATTGGGTGGTTTAGATATTATCATACATTGGGCCTGTATATTCTTTTATTCTTTCTATGTTTTTCCTTCTTGTTCAGTCTTTTGCTTATTGTTAGGATCTTGATGTACGCGGCTTCGACCGGTTAGTTTACTTTCTGTCTTTTGGTTTGCTTTTGTTCATTTGGTCTGTAATTATATTATTTTGCATTTGTTGCTTCTTGTTTATGGTTGTGTTATTCCTGTTGCTTTTAGTTAGTCACAACATTAACGTCGTTATTCATTGCCGTTTCAATTTCATACTTGGCTATATAATGTCTTCATTTATTCATTTGAAGCAATTATCGTTGAATTAATATTGCACAGCAATTTCACCACCCATTGCACTATAACAGGCATCGCTGAGGTTCAGGTTTGGGGGTAATTCTGTCAGGATTCTATTTAAATTCAACCTTACATTGCTTAAAACTTGGACATTCATTACGGCTACACAATCAAGAGTATCGTAACTTTATGGTTATTGCTTTTAATAACTCAAACTACTAAAGTTAAAGTGTGACTTAATTTTTGGTTTCAGGTTTTTATTTTTCCGATATCCGTATAGTACCTCGACCCTTATATCTCATCTACATCCTCACAGCATGGATCATCCGATTTTTCCTCCTACTTCACCTGATAGGTCTCCGAGTCAGTCGAGTTATTGTTCTGACTCTAGCTAGCTTTCTGATACTCCTATACTGAGTCCTAGGGTAGCCAAACCTGACGGTCCCGGCTGGTACCGTCGTCGTCCTCGTATGCCTATTTGTTCTGATTCTTCTGATGAGGATGACCTATTTGGCGATGACCCTACTGTTATTGATGGCCCTTATGGCGCTCCCCCTACGCCTTCCGAGTCTTCTTTGTCTGAATCGGCCGATTCATCGACCGATGATGACGACGAGGGTGTTGTCTCAGGTTTAGCTGCTATTTCATTATCTAACCCTGTTGAGTCTATTGTACCTATGACCGAGGTTACCTATCCATATAGGGACCTCCCTGATTATGTACCGGACGTTGTTCAACAGCGTCCGGGTCACCCTGCCTGGTCCCCTGAGGACATTGCCTCGATATTTGCGCCTTATTTTGGTCCTGAGGATGATAGGGTAGATTTGGGTCCGAGTGTCATAGAGGAGATTGAGGAGGGTGGGAGTTCGGAGTTACATGCTGATTTTGTTGCGATGGGACCACCGTTCGACCCTGCGGAGCACCCGGAGTGGGAGCTAGTTGATTGGTACTTTCGATCTGGTGTGCCGCTACCTTCCGACATTTTTCGTGGTGTGGACGTCTTGGTGATCTTCTATGAGGACTAAATTCATGTCATTGTCATGTTCCCACCTACATAGGGACATGCGGTGATTCGGTTTGGGAGAGTATATGGATATTTGTTTATTTTAGTATAGTTGTTCTTCTATTTTTAGTACTTCAGAATATTTTTGTTTTGTTATTTCGTTCATTCGTTATTTCTATTTTTAGTACTTCAGAATATTTTTATTTTGTTATTTCGTTCATTCGTTATTTCTTTTAGTAAAAAAAAAAAGAAAAAGAAAAAAAATTTCTTTAAATAGTTTCTTCATATTGTTCAATGTTGCGTTACTTCTTTTTGCAATTAGATTTCATTGAGATTTTGGAATTTAGAGAGTATGTAAATTGATGTCTACCGAGTCTATGAAGGTATGTCTTGAGATCTATATATCCTTAGAATCATTGTTTTATATCTTATACTTGCATACCTTTTTGCACGGCACGTAGTCATATGGATATATGTTAACAATGAACTATAATATAACTTGGATTTCTAAATAGTAAAATTGTGGAGACTAGAACCCGATGAGTTGTTGAGCCTTTCATCTTTTGAGGGTTTTAAATTTATTATTATCGAATCTCTTTGACATATCGCACTATTTTGTTGATTAGTCTCATTATTCCTTTATTTTGATTGAGAGTTGAGTCGTTATTATAATTACCATGTTTAAATAAAAACACAGAAGAAAATTATAGTTCCTAATCATAACATTGAAGAATCATGTGACTTTAGAAAATGACACTAGGCCATCTGTTCTAATACACCTTTTTGACCTTTGGCCTACCCAATATAAATATTTTCATTCCTTGTTAACCCATTTGGGCTGTTTTTAAATAAGCCATTTCTTTGTTCACCTATTATCCTACCCACTCCGATATGGAGTTTGCCACTATAAAATTGACCTAACCCATGTCCAAAAGTAGTTAGAGAATAGTTTTCCATAAAGAAATCGGGCTAATAAACGACTAAGAAAAAGTGATGTATTGAGTAGTAGAAGAAAAGAAGTATAGAAAGAAATAAAATATATATATATATATAGATATTGAAAAAGGAGTTAAAAAAAAAAGAAGAAAAAAAGATATGAATCTCGTGAAGGAGATAAAGAAAAAAAAAGTGAAATTGCTAGTCGTTGTAGTAAAGCCCTTGTATTACACGTTAAGGCTATTCTTATGTACTTGCGGATTTTTTTTTTTTTGAATTCCTTTTTGCCTTTTTTTTCTGAACCTTAACCCTTGACCAACGTTATAACCCTTATAAAGTCCTAGTTGATTGTATGGAAACATGATTTGGATATGAAGCCGATAGGAAAAGGAAGTATAAGCATGGTAGTAATAATATTTACTTGACGATCAATATCTATTCATGAGATTATTTTTGTCGTGTCGTACGTTGTTCCGAGTTGTATACGAGTTTTATTTGTTTTGCACAATAATTCTTCCTCGCATATGTGTACATATGAGTGCTTACACCTGTTTCAAAGTGATTTTATTTTAGAGTGTAATAACAACGTGAGATTGTAGTCAAAGCATCACTAAATAGTTATCCGATTTATATTCCAAGTTCAGAGTTGTCGTGTATCCACTTGACTACTATTTCACACACATGCGGGTCTTTGATATGTTCTATTGATTCTGGTGATATATGTTTTCGGATTATTGTTCATAATGTAGGAAGGCATACGATTGTGTTACTCTTGATGACTTAAAAAGTTTCATGCGAAGTTGATTTTATAGAAGAAGGATGTTGACATTGAAATATTTTAGATTTTGAATAAAATTTTTATTTTTACAAGTTAATAAAGATGGTTGTGGGTGACTTGTCGACGAGAACCCGCACGAGACTTCACTCATCCGACTAGGGACACCTAGAGGTTTAAAGGCTTGTTGCACAGGCTAAGTGCAATCGTTATCCATACGAAAATGGAGTAGTTTTTTTTTAGTAGTTTTATTCTTTTTGCTCGAGGACTAGCAAAATGTAGGTTTGGGGGTGTGATCGGGAGAGAACAAATCCTAATTATACGCCTTAATTCACATTTGTTAGCTGTTTTTATCCTGTTTTTGTGTAGTTTTACTTTATTTTCTGTTTTCTGTCTGGTTTTAGAAGAAGACAAGGAGATCTGGTTAAATAAGGTGAAAAAGCAGGCAAAAAGAAGCTGAAAAAAACCCTTTGCGCAAGCAGCCCGCTCGCGCGAGATCCCAGAATTCGCTCGCGCGACCTGCCCAATTACGCGCTCGCGCAGCCCGCTCGCGCGATCCGTACAAAAATCAAAGTTGCGTAATATGCTTTACTGAAGAATCCTGTGCAAACGAAACTGCTTAATGACGTCCGAATTGAAAATAATAGCTGTTTTAGTTAGTTTCGGGATAGAAAAGCTTCTAAAAATTCCTTGTAAACTCTATATATATTGAGATTTTATAAGTTTTTAGGGTTACACATTCTTGAGAGAGAGCTTTGGGAAGGCAAGAGAGAGTAGAAGAGCAAGTTTGAAGGTCTCTAATGGCTTCCATCAAATCAATCTTCATGCTTTCTTCCACCATGTTCAACTAAACTCCTAATCTAGGGTTTCAATGAAACCCTAGCCATGTAAAGGGGGATTTTCTATGCTTTTCTACTTTAGGGTTTTATGTTTTGGGATAGTGATTGTATGTTGATGGATTATTTATAATCAGTTTTTAATGTTAAGAATCAAGAGTATGTTGGATCTATTCTTGTCTTAGATTTTTCCTTATGCTTATTGAATTCAATAGTCCTTGATTTCTGTGATTGATAGGAGTATTTACATACAATGGTGCTTATGTGATTGTGATGTTTATATCTTTTATAATTCATACTTAGGAAAGATGAGTTATGCTACACTCTAGTTATAGGTAGATAATTCATGTGAACCATAGATGGGTTATGCTTAGATTGAACTAACAATATTGTCACGCCCCGGAGCAACATAAATAGAGAAAAATAAATTTCCTTTATGGGTCCATAAGGAATGACAGGTGAAAGTCACTAATAATCCACACCACGCAGTACTAGTCCAAAAGAAAAGCAACAGTAAACAACTGAGAATAACACACAGTGCTAACTATTACAAAATATCAGAGTATGGTCCACAGGATCACAACAGGTCTGAAGACAACAAATGCCCAAGTACCCGCTAACAAAAGGTTCAACTGAACAACCGAAATGTAATCTAACTATAACATCTTCAGTCTTCAACTGGCATAAGGATAATCCTCCCTGGCGTAACCATCATCGGTGGGGCCTTCCTCTGGATAATAGTCATCAGTGTACTGGTCATTACCTGCAGAATAAGGGGCAGGATATTCTGGACGGGAAAAGTCCAGGCAATAAAAGGTCGTCAGCTTACTGAGAGCTGAGTGAGCATAAACTAACGAGGTACCAGTTATCTGAAGTAAACACGAGCTTATGAAAACGCGGGTTAACATCTTATTATAAAGATAACATTATCTTGTTCCTTTATCTATCCTTGTAAACCGACCCTTATCGTCTTGTTACTCAAATCACGACATTAAACAAACTCTGATTTCATGAACTGACTCAATCGTTTAACTCTAGGGATACACCTCCATTTCGTCCACCACTTTTAAGAGCATATGCACAGCTCACCGCATGTCATGGACTCCATGTTAGTCCGTCCCCCAGCTTTTAAGAGCATATGCACAGCTCACCGCTTATTAGGGACACAACGTTTCCAATAAGGCATATCATTCTATTGCCACGACTTAACGTCATCTACTAGTGATCCCAGCTCACCGCTTTTAAGAGCATATTCACAGCTCACCGCTTTTAAGAGCATATCATAGATCATCCAGTCTATCTTAGGACTTATTTGGTCCAGCTCACCGCTTTTAAGAGCATATGCACAGCTCACCACTTTTAAGAGCATATCATGACCGAACGTCCATCCCCGTACTATTCCCAGAACTTATCAAACCTACTTACGTTCCATTCTAACATCGACACATGATAATTCCCAATGTGGCCTGACTACTCTGAATGAAAGAAAACGGACATCGAACTCATACCAGAATTTATAGTATCTAACGTTGTCAGATTTATACATATGTTATTAATCATACTTATCTGTGTTGTCACATTATCCCTGATAACCCCCAAATCGTAAAATGGAAGTCCGTATCGGAAATCGAACAACAAAACCTCTTATAAAATAAATAGGCAAAGAAAATCATGTTCTGATCATGCCAATCGATTGGGACTAAGTCCAATCGATTGGTATGAAATCATATTAATCGATTGAGAAAACAGGCAATCGATTGGGTCTTAAATAGTGGCAATCGATTGCTAACATTTTCAATCGATTGGGATGTCAATTGATTGGATCTCTATCCAATCGATTGGATCCAGATTGATGGCAATCGATTGAGATTTATGTCAATCGATTGGCACTTCGTCCTCATCAGCAGATTGTAAAAACAGCTTATATAAACGTACACTACATGCATTTAACCCATCTAAACTTCATAATAACTTATATAAACTTCATATAGAGGGACCAAGTGAGTTAGAACTCACCTAGGGTGCGTTTGGATGGGTGTGGGCTTGAAATCTCCAAGCTCTCTCTTTCTTCCTTCTTTTTTTTTCCTCCTTCTGCCCAGCTCTCTCTCTGTCTCTCCTTCTTCTTCCTTTCTTCTTCTTGTCCTCCCCTTCGTCTTCTTCCAGCTGCCAAGGCAGTGTGTGTGTGTGTGTGTGTGAATATAGATATATAGATAGATATATGTATATCTCTCAAGAGGTATGTCTCTCTCTCTCAATGGTCTGAAAACAGCCCCAAGGCCAATAAATGAGACATATATATAGAGATATGGGAGTGCCACACGTCCAAAGCTAAGGGAAAGAAGAAAACTTGTCTCAGGTTATGCCAATCGATTGGTACTTATGTCAATCGATTAGAGATAGATATTTGTAGTCAATCGATTGGAAACAATGGCAATCGATTGGGATGAATGGCAATCGATTGGGATGTTTGACACGTCATGAATTCAGGTCGGTCTGATGGCAATCGATTGGATTGATGTCAATCGATTGGTATCCGAAAAGTGGCAATCGATTGGGAAACTTGGCAATCGATTGGTAACCAAATTTCACTAAAGGAAAGAGAAAGTTTATACGAGTATAGAAATGAAATACCAGGTCTTATTAATATACCAAAATACAGGGTATACAAATATCTTCTTGACGATACTATTGGGCTTGTAGCTACAATAGATCATAACTATCCAAACATAGAACTTAGAATAGGAAGTATAGACCCACAATGCATAGTTAGTGGTGGAATTGTAATTCTAGATCTCATCTCCATATATTTAAAGCAATTTTGAATTTCGCATACAAGTTTTCTTAGATTTATTTCTAGATTTTATTTCTATAATTTCATAGTTTACTTCATAGTTTAATTAGTAGTAACAATCAAACTCCCGATTTTCTGATAACTGAATAGATTTGATTTTAGTAATTAAAGGATTAAAAATTAACAATCTCTGTGGGTTCGACCTTTACTTTCCACACTACAATTCTTTTGAAAGTAAAGCACAAATAAGCATACTTTTATATCTTGATTTTGACGAGATCAGGCACCTTCGTCAATTAGAACCTCGACCTCTACGAAATCCACCTCTGCCAAATTTTCAAGGGGATCTCTTTTGCAAATTCCACCAACAGAAGGGCCACTCAATGGATCGATTCATGAGGTTAAGACACGAAATCCAAGATCTAATCGATAACAAGGTGATATCAAAACCGCCCGCTAGAGCCCCAAATGTCACAAGAAATCCGCTGCCGAACCACTATGCTGCACCACCACCACAAGGCCTCTATTTCTTGGGGATAGAAGAAACCATCTTCGATCCGTCTAGGCTAATCACCAGCGCTGGGACACCAAGAAGGCCTTATCAGCTGATGGAGAAACCGACAATCTATACCTTGGAGGGTGTTTCAAAGGGATGTGAAGAAGAAAAAGCAGAACAGATGGATTGATGGGTTCAGGAAACAGGCAATATAGATCAGATAGAGGATGATTTGTGGTACAAGAGTGATGAAGAGGAGGGAACCGAAAATGAGAGTTTGGGAAGAGTTTCGGAGGGCGACAAATTATGGATGAGAGAAGAAGTCAGTCATCTGACCCGATCAGGAAGACACTTCAAGCCGCACGAACTGGAGGAAGATAACCCAGGGAGGGATCTAGACAAGGGAAAAGGAAAGGTGGATGAAGAAGCAGAAGAAGACAGGGTCCTGAAACAATTGAAGAAAACTCAGGCTAACATCACTGTTTGGGGTTTACTGATTGCTTCAAAACATCACAGGCAGGCAGTCTTGGACGCTTTGAACCAATCCGACGTTTCCATTAATGCAACACCAAAAGACCTCGTGGAAATGATCAGTAGGATTCCGACTCTGGCTATTACCTTCTCATCAAATGACCTACCTCCGAGGGGGCCTGCTCACAATAAGCCATTATATGTCACTGTCAAATGCCTGGGGAACACCGTACCTACCTGTCTTGTTGACAATGGGTCCGCTCTAAATGTGTGTCCGTTCCGAATCGCCAAGCGCATAGGTATAGATGAAACAACGTTCGTACCGTCCAAGCAAAAGGTGAGGGCATACGACAACACTCAAAGAACAGTCATGGGAATAGTTCTCCTCCATCTAGCTGTCGGGCCTGTGGAAAAGAAAGCCAAATTTCAGGTCATCGATATACCTGCTTCCTTTAGTTTACTGCTAGGAAGGTCGTGGCTAGACAGTTTGGGCGCCATACCATCTACGGTTCATCAGAAAGTCAAGTGTGTCTAGAAGAACAAGGTATGTGATATTCTCGGGGATAATTGGGTTCGTCCGTCTAAAGCTTCATCAAGCGCACCAGTTTTGGAGGTACAGTTCCAGGAAGAAGAGACAGGATTGGGAGGGTTCGAATTCATTAATATGTTGGAAGGTGAGAAGCCAAGAGAGTTCCTGCCACTTTACTTCGATCAGTACGCAAGCCCGTTGGTCACAGGGATCATGAAGAAGATGGGTTTCTTTCCCGGCATGGGATTGGGTAAGAATCATCAAGGTTTGCTGGAATTCCCAAATATCGCTACTCAGACACACACTCATGGTCTGGGGTATCAACCATCAAAGAAAGAGCTAAGAGAGAAGAAGAAAGCAACTGATGCACCATTGGACCCTTATCTGAAAATGCTCAACGGATACTTTGTGAAGGAAGGAAAAGATTTCCCCTTTTACGGCTTCCCAGAGCCATGGGTGGATCAGAAAGATAAGTGTTTGAAGCCAGGGTTTGAGATCTTCTTTCCCCATGAGTTCTCTGCGTATGAAGATCCATACTTGCAGATGCCTGTTAATTCGGTTACTGCCAAGGATTGGATTGGTGCGCTAGATGGCTCGGTCATGAAAGATCTGCTGGGCGAAGGGAGCACAAAAGTTATGATAGCGGGTCTTGGAAAGGCCGAAGATGAATACATTGAAGGTCTGGTGGAGGAGGCAGCCGAGAGTGAGGAAAATTGGGAAGATCAGGAGAAGATCGACAAAGGAGGGCCCGGGAAAGAAGAGATGGAGGAAATTACCAAGACAGGGGATCTGGAAGAATGCTTCATCACCTATCTGGGAGGAGAAAGCAAGAAGGAGTGGGTTTTTGAGTCTAGTGATAGGTATCCCCCACACCCAGAGTATGCAATGGCCCAAATGAGGCGTCTTTCAATTTCCATGTCTGTTGTAATCACTCCAAAGAAAATCAATGAAAGCATGACTAATTCTGCCTACTCGAATGCGCTTAATGAATGTGATAATCATGAAATACCCATTGAATTGTAAAAATTAATTGAAAAAGAAAAAGAATCTGCATGTAAAATCATTGAGGACACTCTAACAATTAATCTAGGAAATGAAAATAATCCTCAAAATGTCTTTATCGGCTCTACACTTGGCAAAGAAGAAAGCGAAGAATTAATCAAACTATTAAGTGAATTCAAAGATGTTTTTGCATGGTCTTATAATGATATGCCAGGTATTGATCCAGAAATAGTCCAACACCACATCCCCGTCTTTCCCAATTCAAAACCTGTAAAACAAAAATTGAGGCGAATGAGGCCTGAATGGGCACTCAAAGTCAAAGAAGAAGTTGAAAAGCAGTTAAGAGTCGGATTCTTAATGGTCACCGAGTACCCAGAATGGATCGCCAATATAGTGCCTGTCCCGAAAAAGGATGGTCGTGTTAGTGTTTGCGTTGATTTCTGAGACCTAAACAAAGCAAGCCCTAAAGACGATTTCCCTTTACCACATATCGACATCCTCGTTGATAACACTGCCGGGCATGATCTTCTGTCCTTCATGGATGGGTTCTCAGGGTACAACCAGATTCTAATGGTGCCCAAGGATAGGGAGAAAACCACCTTTATCATACCATGGGGAACTTATTGCTATAGGGTGATGACATTCGGGCTCAAGAATACAGGGGCGACATATCAGCGAGCCACTACTACATTATTGCACGACATGATACATAAGGAGGTAGAAGTGTACGTAGACGATATGATTGTAAAATCTAAGGAGAGAGGAGGACATTTAGGTGTGTTGAGAAAATTCTTCGAGAGGTTGAGGGAATTTAGAATGAGGTTGAACCCGTAGAAATGCACCTTTGGGGTCACCACCGGGAAGCTGTTAGGATTCATCATCAGTCAGAGAGGGATAAAGGTGGACCCGACCAAGATAAAGGCCATAGTTGAAATGCAGCCGTCCAAGAACGAAAAAGAGCTAAGGGGATTTCTGGGTAGAATACAGTTCATAAGCCGTTTCAACTCAAAGCTCACCCTAACCTGCGACCCGTTGTTCAGGTTACTCAGAAAAGGAGAAAAGTTTGAATGGGATACCCTGTGTCAACAAGCCTTTGATAAAATCAAAACCTACCTCCAAAACCCACCTGTCCTGTCACCACCCTCACCTGGGAGGCCTTTATTGTTGTACCTTTCTGTGTCCGAGGATTCAATGGGGTGTATGTTGGCCCAAGAAGGGGAAGAGGGGCATATAGAAAAAGCTATTTATTATTTGACCAAGAGGATGACCGGATACGAACTAAAATACTCACCCTTATACAAAGCATGTTGGGCCCTAGTCTGGTGTACCCGTCGCCTCAAGCATTACATGTTAGCCTTTCCCGTTGTCCTAATCTCCCGAATGGACCCACTCAAATACCTGTTCGAAAGCCTGTCTTGACCAGTAGAATTTCCCGTTGGACCATGATGTTGTCCGAATTCGATATCAGATATGTCACTTCTAAATCTGTTAAAAGAAGAGCCGTTGCTGAATACCTAGTCGACCTTGCTATAGAATCTGAGGAGAAAGGGGAGTTCAAGTTTCCCGACGAAGGGGTAATGGAGTTGAAGGAGGATCTGTGGAAGATGCATTTCAATGGGGCCGCCAACCAATTAGGCTACGGGGTTGGAGTCATTCTAATAGCACCCAATGGAACCCCCACCCCACTAGTCGTCAAACTTAAGTATGACTCGACTAATAATACCGCAGAGTACGAAGCATGCATAATTGGGATGGAAACAGCCTTAGCCCTAAAAGTGGAAGGATCGATGTGTTCGGGGACTCTAACTTGATCATATCCCAAGTACGAGGTGATTGGAGGGTAAAGCATGAGAATTTGAGGCCTTACCATGACTACCTAGAGAGCCTAAAAGTGCAGTTCAAAGAAATATCATTCCACTACCTTCCCCGTGAAGAGAACCAGTTGGCCGATTCCCTAGAGACCTTGGCCTCAATGATACAAATCCCTGCGGGAGTCACCATGATACCATTGTCCATAGAAATCAGAAACCAACCTTCATTCGAGATGATCACAATGATAGAGGAGGGAAATGAGTTGCCTTAGTACACGGATGTTTGAAATTTCATTAAGAAAAGGAGAATACCCCGAGGGAGCTTCAGAGAAGGACAAAAAGGTGATCCGAAGGTTCTCCGCCTAATTTGTAATTTATGCGGATAAGCTATGGAAAAAATCCTACACCGGGTATAATCTGGAGTGTCTGTATGGGAGAAAAGTTAAGAGAATGATGGAGGAAATACACGAAGGAGTATGTGGGCCCCACATGAATGGGTACATGCTAGCAAAGAAGATCATCCGACAGGGGTACTACTGGACGACTTTGGACAAAGACTATTGTGATTATGTCAGAAGGTGCCATAAATGCCAAATCCATGCAAATCTAATGCACACCCCGCCATCGCAGCTCTATAGTATGACCACGCCCTGGCCTTTTTCCGTGTGGGGAATCGATATCATTGGTGAGATAGTCCCAAAATCCTCCAATGGGCACTGATACATAATTGTGGCAATTGATTATTTAACCAAATGGGTAGAGGCGGCCTGGTATGCGACTTTGAAAGCCAAAGATGTGGTGAGTTTCATTGAGAAGAACATAATTTGCAGATATGGAGTCCCGAATGAGTTCATCTCCGACCATGGTAGTCACTTCCAAGGAGAGGTCATCCCGCTCTTGGAGAAGTATAAGATCACTCACCACCAATCATCTCCATATAGGCCACAAACAAACGAAGCAGTGGAAGCAGCAAATAAGAATGTCAAGGCGATCTTGGGAAAAATGACGGATACGTATAAGGATTGGCATGAGAAGCTGCCATTTGCACTATGGGGGTACCGAACATCCATAAGGACTTCTACAGGAGCCACGCCATTTTCGTTGGTTTACGGGATAGAGGCGGTTCTTCCAATTGAGGTGGAGATACCCTCTCTCAGGGTCTTGGCTGAATGCGAAGTAACCAAATTAGAATGGATGAGGGGAAGGTTTGAAGAAGTGATGTTTCTTGATGAGAAGAGGTTGGCCCTGATAAACCATACTCGTGGATATCAGAAGAGGATAGCTCGTGCTTTCAACAAAAAGGTCCGCCCAAGGAAGCTTGCTGAGGGTGACCTGGTCCTCAAAGAACTGAAAGTGCCTGTTTATGACCCCAGAGGAAAATTCAAACCCAATTGGGTCGGGCCGTACATCATTAAGACTCTCCTCTCTGGAGGGGCGGCCTATCTCATGGACCTAGACGGGGTTGAGTTCAAACAACCAATCAACCTCGATTGCCTCAAAAAATACTTTGCTTGAGACCGCTTCTTTCAAAACCTCCTACCTCGATGAACTACGCTCGACCTGATTCCCACTAGGGGATACATAGGCAACCAGCTCGGTTCGGTCATTGATAAATCGCCCAAGTGGCGCCTTCTATCAAAGCCTTAAAAACCGAACTACTGCGGACCTGATACCCACTTGGGGATAAGTAGGCGGGATCTCAAAAGCCTTCGGTCCATCCAAAAAAAAAAGAAGAAAAGCCCACGCCCTAGGGGCAAACTCCCGTTTGCCTAGAATCACTTCAGAGCCCCATAACTAGGGGCAAACTTTGTTTGCCAAACCGAAGAACCCAGATAATCTCTAAACCCATCTCTGGATCTCCTGGTCGTCAAAATAAGTAATATAAAAGAACAAATGAGGATTCATGGTATAGGATGATTAAAGCTTCAAGCAAGGATTCAAAGCAAAGTAACAAAAGCTGGAAAGAGATTTTGAAAGGAGGATTTTCATAACTTAAAGATAAACTCAAAGAGTGAATACATTGATTAAACATGCTAGAGCATGCCTTTTTTCTTAAACATAAAAACATTTTCTGGAAACGAAAGAAGAACATCACATTCAGATGCGCAAGAAAATAGACAGGATCCGTCTGAAATTTTGTAAAAATAAAGCTTCGCCCTGTCTTGCTTTTATCTATGAATGTCTATGAAATCAATCTCTCAACTAGGGTCTGAATCTACGAGAGGTAGTCAGCAGTAGGAATGACCAAAGTAGGAATCCTCTGAAAGGGAGCAGCTACCCTATCATGCCAAGTCTCAACAAAAGCCCTCACAGTAGAGGAACGTATGATCGAGCTCCTCATGAAATCCACAGCAATATCTTCAGTAACATCCTGAACTAATCCAAACTGACGGACCACCCGACCAGGAATATAGAAAGTAGTAGCGTGCAAACCAGGCAACCAGATACCGGGCTTCCTGGGGAGCCGCACTGCAACAGAGCGGTAAGTCCAATCTGGGCAAAACCAGCAAATATCATCAGGAGAAGGGTTTCTAAGCCAATTAAGCCACGCGTCATCCGAGCAGAACAAATGGTGAACCTCAATGCGATCGTAGGGAAGAGACCCACGAAGGTGTGAAGGATGCATGAAGAGATCCAAGCGCTCCATGAGCCAAATCTGCAGGACGAAGGGGGGTCCATAGATAACATGGCCCCGGTGGCATAAGCCCGATCCAAACCTATCAAGGTCTCTCTAAGAACTAGCATGACTGCACTCTTCATCTCCCACATACCACAGGCAATGGGTATGAGAATGTCGTAAGACGATTGGAAGAGGAAGTAAGATAGCATGGCAATCGATAATGCACTACGCCAGATAATCTGATATCCGCCGTCATAAGGATCCCCCATGGGTGCATACACAGAGGAAAGTCGCTCAAAGTTTATCTGTCTGTCGCATATAAAAGAGCTCGCATCATTACGGGATATGTGGAGTACGATGGCCAAGTCGCGAACGTAACCCGCCTGCACCAAGGGAACTATCAGATCTCCGAAAGGGTCGGTATGGAGAATAGCGCGGAATTCATCAAATAAAGGGAAGACCTCATGGGAACCAAAGTGGAAGACATGAAGGGAGAAATCCTAGCACTGAATCGCAGCTCGAAGCAAGCCTTCATTCAGAAACATTCGGCAGAAGAAGAAGAGATCGTTTAGTCTGAAACACTCAAAATTTAGCTTATCAATACCAGAAAGGGTATCCATCCATGGGAAAGAATTTGGGAGCTAATGGGGGCCATTTGGAAGAGGAGAGAATGAAAAAAGAAAGTGTTTTGCGGAGTTTTGAAGAGAGAAGGGTATAAATATAAGTGGATTTGCCCAGAGTACAGGGCGGCATTCAATAAAGTGGGGCGGTACTCAGAAAGTGCCGCGCAGCAGTCCGTGAATGCCGTGCGGCAATCACTGAGTGCTGCAGAGGCCTAATCGAGTGCCGTTTGGAGCTTCATTTTGGCCAAAACCTGTTTGTAACCATTTCAGCCCACCTGCAAACAGAAAACTGAATATAAAAGAAAGCGTGCACATCATGCAGCACGTGCAACAAGACCAAGCTATGGTCACATTCATTCATTCACTCATTCATTCATATAAGGAAATAATAAAAGCAATAACATTCGAAGGAGTCATAAAAGTGATAATAAAAGGACCAAACCATGGTCGTCGCAAGAAGTAAAAGAAAAAGAAAAAGAAAAAGCAGTAAGTAATGAAATGCAAAACCGAGCCATGATCACGATATAAAAGTATGTAGGAAATAAAGTCTATGCGAGTGCCTATCCTACCCCGGCTATCCAATAGCCATCATCAAAATAAAGTGTATGAATATATACAGTCATCCAAATGTGTGCATGATCTCTCCAAAACATTCAAAATATAAAAAAGATAATATGTGTGGTCAACCCTAGCCCCAGCCTCGAGTTTGACGGGTCACACGTCAAAGGGGCTCCTCCTCTGACTCTGTCCCGCTCCCGCTCCCGCCACCTCGACCTCTGCCTCTGCCTCCACTGCTGCCCCCGCCACCACCTCTGCCTCGTCCCGCACCTCTAGGGGCACCCTACCTCCAGGGGTATCGCTAAGGGGAGTGCCGAACTGCTGGAGCCGCTTGTAGACACCCCATTTTGTCGGCTATCAGATTTAGGAGACCCATAGCTTGGTGGTTCACAATGATCGAAAAGACTCAAAAGGACTCCTGGAAGTTGGTTATAATTCTCAAAATGCTCAGAATGACCAAAATGCCCCTAAAAGCCCAAAAGCTCCCAGATTTGGACCAAAAGTTCTGGAAACATGCTACGTCGTAATAAAAATGATAAAATGAGTTTTTAAGAAAAATCAGATGAAATCGTCAACTCCCAGAGACCCCCGGAAGACCCGGAAGTTCCCGGAAAGTCCCCGTTGACCGATTTGACCAAGGTTTGACCAAGTTTGACCAAAATCGTCCAAATTCCCCAGAATCATTTTAGATCATATGGAAAGTATCGAAATGAGTTTTAAAAAAGAAAATCGAGCGAAAACGTCAGCTCCTGGGAGCTCCCAGAAGTTTCCAGAACTTCCCGGGAATCCTAGGTTTGACCAGTTTGACCAAAATTTGACTTTGGAACTGGAGAACCGTAACAATTTTCAAATATTCTTTCATGGATGCTAGAGGTCAATAGCTTTCCACCGATATATCGCACATAATTTTTGGATTTAAAACGAGTTTATTGTGAATTTCCGAAGGCAAAAAAGGTAATTAAATCGGCTTTTATCGCAAATACCGCAAAGCTATTCAAAGTGACCTATCCCCAAATTATTTTTTATGTAAATTATACTCCATTACCTTTCCAACGGTATATCACAACCTCAATTTGGAGTTCGTATCCATTTTCTGTGAATTTCGGACAAAATAGGGCCTTTTCGCGAATACCGGAACCTCTGGGGGCCTAAACAGTATTATCTGGACGAAGGAGGAGCAGTGCCGCCGCGGCACTGGCCCACTGCCTCCGCGGCACAGGTCCAGTGCCGCTGTGACACTCTCCTCCAGAACAGTATACTTTTGTAATTATTTTTGGGGGTCTATTTTGATTAATTAAAAATAAAACGACGTAGTTTTGGTTCCCAGCTTATTTTGGACCAATGGGAGACCTTTTTATACTTTTTAAAACCCCATTTACCACCCCCTCATTTGCCTATAAAAGAAGCAATTTACTTCCATTTAGAGGAGAGACATGGAAGCTTAGAGAGAGCTTAGGAAGAAACTCTAGAGAAATATAGAGAGAGAACGAGAAGAAGTAGTCTTCTTCTTCCATTTTTTCCAATCAAAGCGAGTTTTAATCTTATTTTCTTCCATTACCTCTCATATACTCCACATTCAAATCATCTCCAACCACCATTCTTGAGTATCTATGAGATAGGAAGCTACTTCCATGTCCAAATGTCAACACATATGAGTGAAACACCAAGCTACAAGTCCAATATCTCAATGATTATCAACTATTGATTGCTATTTGAATGCTTGTTTACTTTGATGTTCATCTCTCTCTTAACCTCATTTCTTTTTTAATTTTCTTTGATTATTTAGTTGTTCATCATCATCTAGATTACATGTTGTTTAAGGAGAGTGAATCCTTATGGATAGTAGCTCTTGACCTCAAAGACATGTTTGATGGATGATGATTCTACCTTCAATACATTCATATGTATTCTTGAAGTCATATTCTCAAACAAAACTATGTTTGTGCAAATAATATTGGGAGTTCTTTGATGATTCAAGGTTAGATGAGGTTCTAAGTGGTCACATGGTCATCTCAAGAGTTTAAGTTCATGCTTTGAACATCTATTTCAAAACCCCCAATCAAGAACTCAAACTCTATTTCAAAACCCAAATCCATTTTCTTCAAGAATGATCCAAAACAGTGAGCTGTTCAGATTCAAAGATTTGTTTTGAATTAAATACTTGAGTTATGTTGATGAAACCACTTGGAAAATCTTCCTAAGACATCCTAGTTTGTCTCCAATATTTTCCATCAATTATAGAGATGTGAAAGTATTATTTTCGGATTTAAGAAGTTCATATTCATAATCTGCCTTTATTCTCACAGAATGTTTACCTGACTCTTTGCACTTATTCTGGATGTTTTTGTCACTGTACATATATCTTTTCTATTTTGTTTATGGTACTTGGATGTCTTAGGAAACTTTTGGTATATAATGGGTCATCATAAACCCTTTCGTTGATTTATGAAAAATCATACAAAATCAGTCAACAGTGCAGCTTTTGTTTCTGAGTCACGTGTACATTCTGATTTATTTCTTTTAATCTGTGATAGCTATTGAGGTTTGGCTTTTTGGGTTGTTTTCTAGCACAATAAGGATGATCTCTGATTTTTCTCACATTTTCCTAAGTATTTTTGACCTCCCATTATGATGTTATAAAGTTATGCATACAGTCTGTCCACTATTCACAGCATGTCACTTTTTGACTTTCACACTTTGATGCAACACTCTCTTGTATCTAGATGAACTCATATCCCATGAACATGTTCTTTACCACTTTTAGCATGCTATATCATATCATGTATCATCTATCCTCTCATATATCATACTCCCATAGATTCTTGAGTTTGGTTTCCAAATAAAACCATGTTTTTTTGCAAATACTTGGAAGTTCTTGAAATGAGTTAGGAATTGATATTCCAAGTGGTTAGAATATTCATCCAAGTTCTGGAAGTATACTTTCAAAACCCCCATTTCAAAACCCCCCTCTTAAACCCCTCATTTTGATTTCAAGAAATAAACCTTGTTTTTTTCTCAAACAATGCCAGTATCCGATTACCTAATGATCCGAAAAGCGGTCCATATCCATCAAGTCCTTCTCCTACCGATTCCCAAGTCAATTCTCAATTCGAACCCTTCAAAACAGTGAGTCATTTAACTTCAAGAAATTATTTTGAGTTCAATACTCAATGTATGAATGTAAGACCACTTGGAAAGTCTTCCTAACTCATTATAGAACATCCATGATTTTTGGCTTGACTTGGAAGCACTTGAAAAGGGTCCATTCTTGCCCAAACATTCCTTCCAAACATTCTGCCTCTGCTGTCACAGCAGCTAGGTTGACTTCAAACTTGTTTTACAGAAATTGTTTCCAAAATGAGTGGTCCCAACTTATTTTTACCTTGAACTTCAATGTCTTAGGGAACGTTTTGTATAATATGGGCCTCCAGATCTTTTGGTTTCATTTTCTAAGATTTTCTAACATTTCAGTCGACAGTACGGACTCTGTTTCTGAATAATCTCTATTGTTTATATGATTTCTCTCAATCTGTGATAGTTATTAAAGATTGTCTTTTTGGGTTGTGTTCTAGACACAATAAGGAATATCTCCATAAACAATCATGCATTGAAAACATTTCTAACCCCTCTTTTCCATTTTCACAAGATCATGTTACTGTTCTGTCCACTATTCACAACAAGCATACTTTTACTTCCATACTTTGATTTGATGCTTATATGCACTCCAAATTAGCTCATGTCTTAGGAAGTAGTTCATACTACATATTTACATATCCCATGATGATTCCATTCATTCATTCATACACATCCTAGACTTCTAAGTCATTCTAGGAATCCATGAACACAAAGCACACTACAACCTTGGCACATTTTAGATACATACATTGCATCCATGCAAAGATTTGGGGTTTTTGTAACTCCTAATCTAAGAAGATTATAAGGAATGATCATGATCACACGTTCAGGCTTCCCCTCGATCTAATCCTCCTTTCTCATCCGTCCCGGGGATTGAGAGATCTTCTTTTCTCAAAGAATAGCATGCATCATACTAGCTTGCTAAGCATATTTTGATTTCTTTGATTATTTGTTTCAAGAACAATTCATGTCCCCTTAGATTAGGAAAACTTTATTACTTGATATGTGATTAAATGATTTTTCCTAGGTTTGTTTTGTGTGATCTTTCACTTTGCATTGTGTGATACTTGGCTTAGATCTTATGAATGATATTTTATCTTTAGATCTTCCATTTCAAGTTTCTTATGTGATGTAATATACTATCATAGTATTAATTGTCGAACCATACATAGTATAAGATGATTATTTGGATGCTAATTGAGGCCCGTCGAAAGACGGGACAAGTTGAGGGTGTTTTAGTCGCGACAAAGGCTCCTTCCTCTCTCGTACCAAAACCCCGAGCCAAGTTCTTTGGTTATGAAGGGCCGGTGCCCTTTATCCATTTGGGTGAGTCAAAATTAGGTTTCTTGGTTCCTTAAAGACCAAGTGGCGATTCTGTATCTGTTTTCAACAGACCTTTTCTCTCTCTTTTCAAAATCAAATTTCAAACAAAAAATAGAAAACAAAGAGGTGGAATCCCGCGTGTCCACAATCTGGCGACTCCACTGGGGATATTTATTTTCAAAACAAAATAATACAGAGGTTTGACTCATAAGAAGCATCCTTAAAATCATCTTTTTACTGTGTCTGGTTCACCGCATTGCACTTTGCATTTTCCCCCTTCGACTGTGTCTGAAATGCGGCGCTGACATTGTTCAGGTCTTGCTGTGCCAGGCCACAAGTCACCGTTGATACTGTACCTTCCAAGGTATATCAAAAAGAGTAAACACTTCCGTATTGTCTCTCTGACGATATATTGGAACTCTCGTCAACGGACCCTCTTTGACTAAACCCAGTCTTTGCATATAGATTCCTGTAGAACCTTTCATAGGACTGTTGATTTATCTTTTTAGATAGGACAATGTGATATAACTGCTGTATGCCTTGACGGGATTACCAGCGTGGTGTAGACACTTATGTGACATGAGGTAGAACCTCTTTCTTATGATCCCCAAGGCAATCACTCACATGTGATCATATTGAGTTGACCTGCCTAAGCACCATGATAAAGATGTCTACTCCATGCTCACAAAGATTTACACCGCAAACCTTGTTTTTCGGTCCTAAGACATAGGTGTATGAAAACCTGCTAGACAGTATGATCACTATCACCATATTAACCAGTTTCTTCCAGAAACTCTGTCCAGATATCCCAGATATAACCATATTAACCAGTTTCTTCCAGAAACTCTGTCCAGACATCCCAGATATAACCATATTAACCAGTTTTTCCCAGAAACTCTGTCCAGATATCCCAGATATAATCATATTAACCAGTTTCTTCCAAAAACTCTGTCCGATTTTCCAGATATAATCATATTAACCAGTTTCTCCCAGAAACTCTGTCCGATTTTCCCAGATATACCAGTTTTTCCCAGAAACTGTCCAAATTTCCCAGAAATACCCATTGTACTTGTTTCTCCCAAAAACTCTGCCCAAATCACCCAGAAATGCCCAGATATACTTGTTTCTCCTAGAAACTCTATCCATATTTCTCAGAAATACCTAAAATACCAGTTTCTCCTAGAAGCTCAGTCCAAATCAACCAGAAATCCCTACTTCTCCTAGAAACTCAAATGACTTCTAAAAATTTCTCCGAATCTTCCAAATCCCTGTTTCTCCCAGAAACTCTGTCCAAAATTCCTGAAGTATCCCGGAAATCCCTATTATCTCTTGGTGATCATACTGGAAAGTAAGGTTAGCACACTCTGTATGGCTAGGACCTTATTTGTTTAACTGCTATTTTATAGAAGTAAGGACATCATATTGATTAGGGCTTGCATCCGCATGCTTGTCTCATATGCATACACGATTTATGCTAGTCTACATGCACGCACATCTTGTCAGTCTCACATATGTCAGTCTCTACACATCAAGCGCTTACATGTCATCATCCTCACCCATCTCAATCATTGTATAGAAGTCATATACATACCGCAATCATCATCAGTTCACATCGATAAATTCTTTGAGACTCTGATCAGCTCTCCCCACTAGGAGTCCATAAGAAGTACTTCGTGCCTCTGTTAATTTGGGCTTTTACTTCTATTTGCAGAAAACATAGCCCCAGGTAAGGACACCTCTGTATCTTTCCAAATTCATTGTCTCAATCGTGGGCTAGCCCAGGCTATCATAAACCCGCCAATGGCCTACCAAGCTCTGGAGGAAAAGTGAACAAACTACAAACTATTGTTGAACAACTAAGTTTAAGGATAAGCCAATTCGAGCAGATGGTGCAGAGCATCGATAAAGGGAAGTATGGGTTGCCCAACGCCATCTATCCAAGCCCATTTCCACGTCCAAATCTTTACTTGTATCCAAACCCGCACTTTAGCCTTGGTAATCCTAGTTCATATCCAAATCCAAGAGCCACTCCAAGGACCCACTTGAACTTAAAGTTTAACAAAACCCGCAACCCAAGAACCTTCACCAACCTGGGTATGCCATTGCCCGTTATCCTTGATAACCTCATCAAAAAGGGGCACCTCCGACTCCTTCAGCCTCGTGCTGACATCCCTCAGCCTAGTTGTGACCTGTCCAAAATTTATGCCTACCACCAAGGCCCAGGCCATGACACCGATAGCTACATGCGCCTTCGCCATGATATCCAGGACCTCCTTGATCAGAAAATCATCGAGCCATCGCCCATCCAACCCTATGCCAACCAAAGTGTCAGCTTCATCGAACCTAAAGCCCCTGGCTTATCTGTTTAAATGATCCCCTTTGCTGAGGCCAATGATTGTTGAAGCTACACGGTGAACTGATAGTGTTTGGAACTTCTGCTAAAAAAAATAATAATAATAAATGGGTCACAAAGACACTCCATTTGAGACCAAGATGAGTCTGTCCTATGTTTTGAATCTATTTCAAGTTTATTCTTGTGGTCGAGTCTGTCTACCATCGAGCAGTTATGGGTCTGTGTCGAGTAATGTAATCCCTCTCTCTTGCTAATGGAATGAAATCTCATTTTGCTTAATCTGATGTGCCTAGTCATAGATGCATGAATCGCTGAACTGAAGTGTCACTTTTCAAATTACCATGGATATTACTATGCTAAAAAAAAAAAAATTTACTCAAACAAAAAAATCCTGAAAGGTCAAAGTCAATTTTGCACTGACACCAATGAAGAGCCGAGAATTGAATAGTCTTACTTTAAGAATTTAAAGATTCTCTTGCCTCAATCTTGAAAACACATGCTTGGAACTGACTTGGGCTTGCCCAACACCCTTTTCCCACCATTTCAAAGCCTTGGGCCTAACCCAATTGAGAGCCATATGAACCTGTGTAGACTTAGTCCTTGATGGTAGCCAAACATTTCAGTGAGTTTCATCTCCACTTTCAAAAAAAAAAAAAAGAGAGAGAAAAGCTCGCTAGGTTGAAAACCCGAAAGGGCACCTAGGCAAAAGTTAGAGCTGAAAGGTTATTGATTTCCAAGATCCGACCCTAGCCAGTCAAAATGATTTTACAAATGAGAATTGTACGCTTCAAGGTACATCATAAAAACGTGCCTAGATCACATTACAAAAGGCTCGGAACAACCACAAATAAATCCCGAGAGCTGACGTGCGCATTCTGGAAGTTCGAGATTATGATCAGAAGATCTCACATAAATCAACTGTGTGAAGAGAAAAATTGACTGGCAAGGCGAAAGTGAAAAGGATCAATCCTCAAAACAAAACAAAAAGAACAAGAAAAAGAAAAGAAAGGGAGATCGAAACTGAATCCTTTTATTCAAGGCTACCACAAGTGAGCTAAGTTTTTTTTTTTTTACGATTGGTTTAAAAAACCCTCAACCAATTTCTTTCAAGACCTTGCCTTGAACTACGCTCGACCTGATTCCCACTCGGGGATACGTAGGCAACCACATCGGTTTGGTCGACACCATCATAATCAAACCAATTTCTTTCAAGACCTTGCCTTGAACTACGCTCGACCTGATTCCCACTCGGGGATACGTAGGCAACCGCATCGGTTCAGTCGACACCATCAATATTAACCCCTCTTCTTCAAAGGTCCTGGCCCGAACTACGTTGGATGTGATCCCCACTTGGGGGTACGTAGGCAGACTTTCAAAAAGAAAAGAAGGATGGCTCGCTAGGTTGAAAATTTGAAAGGACGCCTAGGCAAAAATTAGAGCTAAATCCAAGGTGAGCAATAACCTCACTGGTGCCTAGGCAAAATTTATGAGTATTTGAGAGATTAAAGTCACGGTCCTTACCTCAAGCCAGAAATCACCTTCCACACTAGGGGTAAACTTTGGCTACTCGCCTCGTTTGCCTAAATTTTACTAACTACCCTTTATATAAGGGGCAAACTTCGGTCACCTACCTCGTTTGCCCAAAACCTCCAATGAACCTTCCTCCAAACTAGGGGCAAACTTCGGTCATTTACCTCGTTTGCGTACCGATCCCACTTCATGCCCTTCAAACTAGGGACAAACTTCGTTTGCCACCCAATCCCTATACACCAATGGTAAGCCTTCAAGTCACAAACATTGTCTTGAACAGATGGAAATGGAGCATCTTTTATTCTATAAGCTAAGGCACTAATTCAAAGCATACCTTGGGAGAAGCAAAGAAATTGATTAGATCAGTAGGGAGGAATTTTCAAAAATAAGATTCACCATCAAAGTGATGCCACGTTAAGGTGAGAAGTAAACACAAAAGAGAAATGGTACATCATTTATGACAAGAGCACATTAAGTTTTGGCAAGTCGAGCTTGTTTCATTTCAGTGTCGAATGTGTCGTCCTCATGTGTCGATGTCTGTTAGTCGTCAAGTCTGTCGTAGTCTCAAATAAGTGAGTTGACAATGACTAATAATGAATTTTTCAAATAAAGTTATAAATTTTTTTAAGAGTGTTCCAAGGACAATGCAAGCAGGAGTTCCAAACACTATTACTGCACCAGTCAAGACGTCAGCATGAAAAGCGTCCAAACTTGGGGAAAATTTCATCCCTTTCCAAGCCGTCGAAAGTTGACCATCTTTCTTCCTTCATGCCACATAAGTCCATGAGTGGTTGTTGATGATCTTTCTTCCTTCATGCAACATAAGTCCATGAGTGGCTATTGATGATCTTCCTTTCTCCTAACAACATAAGTCCATGAGTGGCTGTTGATGATCTTTCTTTCTTTTAACAACATAAGTCCATGAGTGGATGTTGATCTTTCATCATTCTTCATGCAACATAAGTCCATGAGTGGCTGTTGATGATCTTCCTTTCTCCTAGCAACATAAGTCCATGAGTGGCTGTTGATCTTTCGTCTTTCTTCATTCAACATAAGTCCATGAGTGGCTGTTGATGGCCTTCTTTCATCCTAGCAACATAAGTCCATGAGTGGCTGTTGATATTTTGTCTTTCTTCATGCAACATAAGTCCATGAGTGGCCGTTGATGACCTTTTTTCATCCTAAAGCAACATAAGTCCATGAGTGATTGTTGATCACCCTCTTCTTTCAATATCAAAACCTTAACTGCCGCAGACCATCTTCGTATCCCTCATCACAAATAGAATGATACCTTGCCTCCCATTCAATGGGCGTATTTCCTTCTTCCTAGCAGAGTGCATTATCCATTCTAGTGGCCCATTTCAGTCAAGATTGAAAAGGTTTCATCCCCAGCAGGCATATCAATTCGTC
The DNA here is from genome assembly GCA_033977485.1 of Hydrangea macrophylla. Classification (NCBI taxonomy): domain Eukaryota; kingdom Viridiplantae; phylum Streptophyta; class Magnoliopsida; order Cornales; family Hydrangeaceae; genus Hydrangea; species Hydrangea macrophylla. Next base: position 103,082,555 of record CM066994.1, read on the forward strand.
AGTTCTTTTGATCACAGTTAGTCCAACCGTTGGTTCAATCCTAACTGTCACAGTAGTTCACTGTTGACTCGTCATCTCGATTCGTACATCGTCAGTCCAATCCATGACAGTCACAGTAGTTCATTGTCGACTTGTCATCTCGATTCATACATCGCCAGTCCTTCTGATAACGGTTAGTCCAACTGTTGATCTAATCTATGACAGTTATCGTTGTCAGCCCTCTAGATTGAGGCAAATCCTTCATCACCAGCCCTCTAGATTGAGGCAAATCCTTCATCGCCAGCCCTCTAGATTGAGGCAAATCATTCATCATTAGCCCTCTAGATTGAGGCAAATCCTTCATCACCAGCCCTCTAGATTGAGGCAAATCCTTCATCGCTAGCCCTCTAGATTGAGGCAAGTCACTTTTTACCAGCCCACTAGATTGAGGCAAATCATTCATCATTAGCCCTATAGATTGAGGCAAATTCTTCTTCACCAGCCCTCTAGATTGAGGCAAATCCTTCATCGCTAGCCCTCTAGATTGAGGCAAGTCACTTTTTACCAGCCCTCTAGATTGAGGCAAATCCTTCATCACCAGCCCTATAGATTGAGGCAAATCCTTCATCATCAGCCCTCTAGATTGAGGCAAAACCTCCATCGCCAGCCCTCTAGATTGAGGCAAATCCTTCATCGCCAGCCCTCTAGATTGAGGCAAATCCTTCATCGCTAGCCCTCTAGATGAGGCAAGTCACTTTTTACCAGCCCTCTAGATTGAGGCAAATCCTTCATCACCAGCCCTCTAGATTGAGGCAAATCCTTCATCATTAGCCCTCTAGATTGAGGCAAATCCTTCATCACCAGCCCTCTAGATTGAGGCAAATCCTTCATCATTAGCCCTCTAGATTGAGGCAAAACCTCCATCGCCAGCCCTCTAGATTGAGGCAAATCATTCATCGCCAGCCCTCTAGATTGAGGCAAATCCTTCATCATCAGCCCTCTATATTGAGGCAAATCCTTCATTGCCAGCCCTCTAGATTGAGCCAAATCCTTCATCGCCAGCCCTCTAGATTGAGCCAAATTCTTTATTGTTAGCCCTCTAGATTGAGGCAAGTCATTCATCATTAGCCCTATAGATTGAGGCAAATCCTTCATCACCAGCCCTCTAGATTGAGGCAAATCCTTCATCGCCAGCCCTCTAGATTGAGGCAAATCCTTCATCGCCAGTCCTCTATATTGAGGCAAGTCATTCATCATTAGCCCTCTAGATTGAGGCAAATCCTTCATTGTCAGCCCTCTAGATTGAGGCAAATCCTTCATCATTAGCCCTCTAGATTAAGGCAAATCCTTCATCACTAGCCCTCTAGATTGAGGCAAATCCTTCATCATTAGCCCTCTAGATTGAGGCAAATCATTCATCGCCAGCCCTCTAGATTGAGGCAAATCCTTCATCATAGATTGAGGCAAATCCTTCATCATTAGCCCTCTAGATTGAGGCAAAACCTCCATCGCCAGCCCTCTAGATTGAGGCAAATCCTTCATCGCCAGCCCTCTAGATTGAGGCAAATCCTTCATCATCAGCCCTCTAGATTGAGGCAAATCCTTCATTGTCAGCCCTCTAGATTGAGGCAAATCCTTCATCATTAGCCCACTAGATTGAGGCAAATCCTTCATCACCAGCCCTCTAGATTGAGGCAAATCCTTCATCATTAGACCTCTAGATTGAGGCAAATCCTTCATCGCCAGCCCTCTAGATTGAGGCAAATCCTTCATCATCAGCCCTCTAGATTGAGGCAAATCCTTAATCACCAGCACTCTAGATTGAGGCAAATCCTTCATTGCCAAATCCTTCATCACCAGCCCTCCAGATTGAGGCAAATCTTTCATTGTAAACCCTTTAGGTTAGGGTAGAACTTCCACATCTATCAATCATTTTAAAGAGGTTCCCAGAGAGTCCATCAGTTCCCGAAGGCCCTAATCGGTTCTTTTGGATTGAGCATTACAAAATTTGATCAATCACGAGAGATTCAGAGATGGATCCTAGTTCTCGGTCATTTCGATCAACCGTGAGAGATTTGGAGACGAATCCTGAATCTAGTGCAGAAGTTAAAAGAGATTCCTGAAGAATCCCCCACTATCCCTAGTAGAAGATAACGAGAATCAGAACCAACTCTCAGGATCAGCCAACAATTGAAAGCACCGCCCGTAGTCAAATCACCCCGATTCCCAGGGCAAGCACTGTTAATTCACAATTTAAGGCTCCGTGTCCTTTGATTATCATGAGCTTCCTCACCTATTGTGAGCCTCCTCACTCCTTTATCCAATTATCATGAGCTTCCTCACCAACTCAGCTATCGAACTTCCTCATCACACAAATATCATGAGGTTCCTGACCAACTCAACTATCGTGAGCTTCCTCACTCCTCTGTCCAAAATCACTACTCGGTTATCGTGAGCTTCATCACTCCTTCGTCCGAAATCGTGAGCTTTCTCACTTATCGTGAGCTTCCTCACTCCTTCGTCTAAAATTATGAGCTTCCTCACTTGTCGTGAGCTTTCTCACTCCTCTGTCCAAAATCATGAGCTTCTTCACCACTCGTTTATCGTGAGCTTCCTCACTCCTTCCTCCGGAACCGTGAGCTTTCTCACTTATCGTGAGCTTCTTTCCCACTCATTTTTTGTGAGCTTCCTTACTCATCGTGAGCTTTCTTACATGTCAATTATCATTAGCTCCTCACTTATTGTGAGCTTCCTCACTCATTTGTCCAAAATCGTGAGTCCCCCTCACCTACCTATTGATTATTGTGAGCTTCCTTGCCTGTCGCTTATCGTGAGCTTTCTCACTTATCGTGAGCTTTCTTACTCCTTTGTCCAAGATCATGAGCTTCTTCACTTATTATGAGCTTTCTCACTTATCGCTCCTGAGCTTCCTCACTCTGGTTTCCTCAAACTGTCAGTTATCGTGAGCTCCCTCACTTGACGGTTATCTTTAGTTATCATCCTCGAGGACCCCGCGCCTGATCCATTTTGCTTACAAAGCACACTTCCCAAATTCCAGAAGTTTGCCCCTAGACCCAGAGTCTTCTAAATCTTGATGTCCTTATCCGAGTCATCTACATCACAGTCACCAGCACAACACCAGCCCACTTAGAGTGGCACACCCCACAGCACCTGCTCATACTAGGGTCGTAATACTAGACACGATAGGACTCATGACATAATTCATATCACATCCATGCATGGAATATCACTCATATAGCATAGCATCCGCCTGATTGTTGTGTACATGCGTAATTGATTTATTCCTCTGTGCCCTGAACTACGTCCTGGTCTGATTCCCCTTGGGATACGTAGGCAGCTCACGCAGAGCACGACCAGCACTAGACCTCAGCATCATTGCATCTTTTGCAATGCTTTCTTATCCTAAATCTATAGCCTCCAAAAAGTCCTATCTCTTCAAAAGCTTTGGCACTCGCTTGCGACATGCGTTACCTCGCAAGTTCATGCCAAAGAGGGGCAAATTGTAGACACCCCATTTTGTCGGCTATCAGATTTAGGAGACCCATAGCTTAGTGGTTCACAATGATCGAAAAGACTTAAAATGACTCCTAGAAGTTGGTTCTATTTCTCAAAATGCTCAGAATGACCAAAATGCCCCTGAAAGCCCAAAAGCTCTCAGATTTGGACCAAAAGTTCTGGAAACATGCTACGTCGTAAGAAAATGATAAAATGAGTTTTTAAGTAAAATCAGATGAAATCGTTAGCTCCCAGAGACCCCCGGAAGACCCGTAAGTTTCCGGAAAGTCCCCGTTTGACCAGGTTTGACCAAGGTTTGACCAAGTTTGACCGAAATCGTCCAAATTTGCCAGAATCATTCTAAATTATGTGAAAAGTATTAAAATGAGATTTAAAAGAAAACATCAGCTCCTGGAAGCTCCCAGAGGTTTCCAGAACTTCCCATGAATCCCAGGTTTGACCAGTTTGACCAAAATTTGACTTTGGAACTGGAGCACCGTAACAATTTTCAAACATTTTTTCATGGATTCTAGAGGTCAATAGCTTTCCACCGGTATATCGCACATAATTTTTGGATTTAAAACGAGTTTATTGTGAATTTCCGAAGGCGAAAAAGGCGATCAAATCGGCTTTTATCACAAATACCGCAAAGCTTTTCAAAGTGACCAATTCCCGAATTATTTTTATGTAAATTACACTCCATTACCTTTCCAACGGTATATCACAACCTCAATTTGGAGTTCGTATGCATTTTCTGTGAATTTCGGACAAAATAGGGCCTTTTCGCGAATACCGGAACCTCTGGGGTCCTAAACAGTATTATCTGGACGAAGGAGGAGCAGTGTCGCCGCGGCACTGGCCCACTTCCTCCGCGGCACAGGCCCAGTGCCGCCGTGGCACTCTCCTCCAGAACAGTATACTTTTGCAATTATTTTTGGGGGTCTATTTGATTAATTAAAAATCAAAACGACGTAGTTTTGGTTCCCAGCTTATTTTGGACCAATGGGAGACCTTTTTATACTCTTTTAAAACCCCATTTACCACCCCCTCATTTGCCTATAAAAGAAGCAATTTACTTCCATTTAGAGGAGAGACATGGAAGCTTAGAGAGAGCTTAGGAAGAAACTCTAGAGAAATATAGAGAGAGAAAGAGAAGAAGTAGTCTTCTTCTTCCATTTTTTCCAATCAAAGCGAGTTTTAATCTTATTTTCTTCCATTACCTCTCATATACTCCACATTCAAATCATCTCCAACCACCATTCTTGAGTATCTATGAGATAGGAAGCTACTTCCATGTCCAAATGTCAACACATATGAGTGAAACACCAAGCTACAAGTCCAATATCTCAATGATTATCAACTATTGATTGCTATTTGAATGCTTGTTTACTTTGATGTTCATCTCTCTCTTAACCTCATTTCTTTTTTAATTTTCTTTGATTATTTAGTTGTTCATCATCATCTAGATGACATGTTGTTTGAGGAGAGTGAATCCTTATGGATAGTAGCTCTTGACCTCAAAGACATGTTTGATGGATGATGATTCTACCTTCAATACATTCATATGTATTCTTGAAGGCATATTCTCAAACAAAACTATGTTTGTGCAAATAATATTGGGAGTTCTTTGATGATTCAAGGTTGGATGAGGTTCTAAGTGGTCACATGGTCATCTCAAGAGTTTAAGTTCATGCTTTGAACATCTATTTCAAAACCCCCAATCAAGAACTCAAACTCTATTTCAAAACCCAAATCCATTTTCTTCAAGAATGATCCAAAACAGTGAGTTGTTCAGATTCAAAGATTTGTTTTGAATTAAATACTTGAGTTATGATGATGAAACCACTTGGAAAATCTTCCTAAGACATCATAGTTTGTCTCCAATATTTCCCATCAATTATAAAGATGTGAAAGTCTTATTTTCAGATTTAAGAATTTCATATTCATAATCTGTCTTTATTCTCACAGAATGTTTACCTAACTCTTTGCACTTATTCTGGATGTTTTCGTCACTGTACATATATCTTTTCTATTTTGTTTATGAAACCTGGGTGTCTTAGGAAACTTTTGGTATATAATGGGTCATCATAAACCTTTCTTTGATTTATAAAAAATCATACAAAATCAGTCAACAGTGCAGCTTTTGTTTCTGAGTCATGTGTACATTCTGATTTATTTATTTTAATCTGTGATAGCTATTGAGGTTTGGCTTTTTGGGTTGTTTTCTAGCACAATAAGGATGATCTCTGATTTTTCCCACATTTTCCTAAGCATGTTTGACCTCCCATTATGATGTTATAAAGTAATGCATACAGTCTGTCCACTATTCACAGCATGTCACTTTTTGACTTTCACACTTTGATGCAACACTCTCTTGTATCTAGATGAACTCATATCCCATGAACATGTTCTTTACCACTTTTAGCATGCTATATCATATCATGTATCATTTATCCTCTCATGTATCATACTCCCATAGATTCTTGAGTTTGGTTTCCAAATAAAACCATGTTTTTTGCAAATACTTGGAAGTTCTTGAATGAGTTAGGAATTGATATTCCAAGTGGTTAGAATATTCATTCAAGTTCTGGAAGTATACTTTCAAAACCCCCATTTCAAAACCCCCCTCTTAAACCCCCCATTTTGATTTCAAGAAATAAACCTTATTTTTTTCTCAAAACCCTCAAAACAGTGAGTCATTTGACTTCAAGGAATTATTTTGAGTTCAATACTCAATGTATGAATGTAAGACTACTTGGAAAGTCTTCCTAACTCATTATAGAACATCCATGATTTTTGGCTTGACTTGGAAGCACTTGAAAAGGGTCCATTCTTGCCCAAACATTCCTTCCAAACATTCTGCCTCTACTGTCACAGCATCTAGGTTGATTTTAAACTTGTTTTACAGACAACGTTTCCAAAAAGAGTGGTCCCAACTTATTTTTTCCTTGAACTTCAATGTCTTAGGGAACTTTCTGTATAATATGGGCTTCCAGAACGTTTGTTTTCAATTTCTAAGATTTTCTAACATTTCAGTCGACAGTACGGACTCTGTTTCTGAATAACCTCTATTGTTTATATGATTTCTCTCAATCTGTGATAGTTATTAAATATTGGCTTTTTGGATTGTGTTCTAGACACAATACGGAATATCTCCATAAAACATCATGCATTGAAAACATTTCTAACCCCTCTTTTCCATTTTCACAAGATCATGTTACTGTTCTGTCCACTATTCACAGCAAGCATACTTTTACTTCCATACTTTGATTTGATGCTTATATGCACTCCAAATTAGCTCATGTCTTAGGAAGTAGTTCATACTACATATGTTCATATCACATGATGATTCCATTCATTTATTCATACACATCCTAGACTTCTAAGTCATTCTAGGAATCCATGAACACAAAGCACACTACAACCTTGGCACATTCTAGATACATACATTGCATCCATGCAACGATTTGGGGTTTTTGTAACTCCTAATCTAAGAAGATTATAAGGAATGATCATGATCACACGTTCATGCTTCCCCTCGATCTAATCTTCCTTTCTCATCTGTCCCGGGGATTGAGAGATCTTCTTTTCTCAAAGAATAACATGCATCATACTAGCTTGCTAAGCATATTTTGATTTCTTTGATTATTTGTTTCAAGAACAATTCATGTCCCCTTATATTAGGAAAACTTTATTATTTGATATGTGATTAGACGATTTTTCCTAGGTTTGTTTTGTGTGATCTTTCACTTTGCATTGTTTGATACTTGGCTTAGATCTTATGAATGATATTTCATCTTTAGATCTTCCATTTCAAGTTTCTTATGTGATGTAATATACTATCATAGTATTAATTGTCAAACCATACATAGTATAAGATGATTATTTGGATGCTAATTGAGGCCCGTCGAAAGACGGGACAAGTTGAGGTTGTTTTAGTCGCGACAAAGGCTCCTTCCTCTCTCGTACCAAAACCCCGAGCCAAGTTCTTTGGTTATGAAGGGCTGGTGCCCTTTATCCATTTGGGTGAGTCAAAATTAGGTTTCTTGGTTCCTTAAAGACTAAGTGGCGACTCTGTATCTGTTTTCAACAGTCCTTTTCTCTCTCTTTTCAAAATCAAATTTCAAACAAAAAACAGAAAACAAAGAGGTGGAATCCCGCGTGTCCACACCGCTGCTAAAGCTGCCCCACCTGCTGGGACAGGACTCTGATCTCCTCCGTCTGAAAGAAGAGAGGATGAATCTGGAAAATGTTGAAAGAACAAATAAGATACTGAGAATAAAAGAATAAAGATTATACCTGGGCCCTCAGCTGAGCCGCGGCAGTCGTACGAGCTCCCTTAGCCTAAAAACAAGAACCGAGAATAATGATTAGTAAAGTAAGAGACAATCAAAGTCAAAGTGAAAGGCGAGGATAAGTTTCTTACCATCCACTCTCGCCCGAGGACCCACTACCGCACGCTATGGGCATACGTTAAGACCTCCTCTGTATAAGCACGCGGGACGATGTCGTAATGAAGAGGAATAGTATGGGCGCCCTGAGAGAGCCGAGGAATCGTCATCGAGAACTGCTCGCCAAATGAGACAGTCGACATGGTCCAATCCCACTCGGGTAAGGCAGGAGGACGAGCAGCAGCAGGAACAGGCTGCAAACAAAGAATAAAACGTAAATAAAGAGTGAAAGAGAGAGCTCAGAAAAGGATAAAGAAATCACATGCTCACCCGAGTCACTTCCATCAGAGGGATGTTCGGCATCAACTTAGCAGTATGGAAAGCTGCGTATCCCCGGGGGGGTCCACGAAGTCACGGATGCCCAAGCCAATCAAAGCATCTGTAAGCACACTACCCTGAAGCGTGTCCGTGGCTCTCATAGAATCTGGAGGAGGGTGTGGCACGAAGAATTCAGGAGCCGCCAGAGACTGCCTAACCACCATCTCTCTCAAATACCATGCACGGGCTTTTGGCCCATCTAGTAGACGTCTCATTGGGTCGTACCCAACTGACTGCCGGATCCCCACGGGAGCGTCAGGAAGTTCCCTTAGCCATGGCTGCCAGTGAACGTGCTGCTCCCTCAGGTCCGTCAGGAAGTTCCTGAACGAAATAAAATCATGGGCCCAGTCTTCCGCCCGACTCTATCCTTCGCCCATTTTAGCCCATGGGGCATGATGAGAGCGTCAACATCGCGTGTCTCAGGGGACATCATGCAAAGATACTCGTGGGACCAAATCTGCAATAAAAAAGAGAAAAAGAGAAGGCGTGAGTCTCACAGTTTAAATAATTTCTGAAAGTGTAATAAACAGTAAAATAAATAAGAGGGTGTACCTCCCACGCTCTCCAAAAGCCACGGGTGGAAGCTGGCCTGTCTCGGGAAATCTCGCCCATATGCTTGTACAGGATAGCTAATCCTGCACCAGCCCAGTCATACTCGTCGGTCCGGTCCAGGTGCTCCAGAGATGCTACTAGGGAAATAGAGACTCGGTTATCCATGGTGCTCAACAGAGAGCACCCCATCATATACATAAGAAAGCCTCGGATCATCTGCTCGTCAATGAAGCCCTGCTGACCCCTAAACGTATCCATGAACCATCTGGCCGTGACCAAGGACTCCTCCGGGACCACTCTTAGTAGTGGCTCCACCTGGTCCCACTCTGTGTCCGCAAGATACCGCAGATGCTCCCCTCTTAGGGGGATCCCCTTAATCATTGAGAAGTCGAGCGGGGTCATGACCATCTCCCCAAAATCAAAGTGGAACGTGTTGGTGGTGTCCCACCAACGCTCCACTAAAGCATGTATCTGTCGAAGATCGTTCGAGCTCTTCGTCAAGAGCTTGACGAAATCTCCAAAACCAGCAGCAATAATAAGACCCTTCACCGTCTGATTCAGCTCCCCGAACCACTCAAAGTCGTGGGCCAAACTCCCATGCCCTTTTAGCACGTTGGGCGGAAGCTTCAAAAGTTGAAGAAATTCAATATCAGCAAAAGAAATAAAAATGGAAAGAATGGAACAAAGTAAGTATGAATAAAGGGTAAACAATCCAAACATGTCATTCCTATTTCTGAAAGGGTTTTCATTGTTATACACTCGTAAGATTTGAAAAATACGAATAAAGGGAAATGAATAAAATAAAAATCAATGAAAAGAGCAATTGAAGCAGTCAGGGGATTCCTTTCTTTGTAAAACTTGGTATTTGTATTCATGAGAGAATGTATAATTTTTTTTTTATTGGCATACATCGCACCCATGTGGATATGAGAGGGAAATAAGGAAATGATGAATAAAAAAGGCCGTAGGCAACGCTCGGAAGATTCATAAGCATAAGCAATCGTGATTATGGGGGATGAGTGAAGTTAAATTCATAGACTTTTTGAGAAAGAAGCAATAAAATAAGTTGAAGTTTAACATGGTACGCATGAAATAATTTGAAAAGTTTCATAGGGACGAGAATCGCATTGCATGGGAAGCATGGGGAGTTTTGTTGTGCACTATTTTCATACAGGATAAAATAAGGTCACTACATTCATTCATAAGGTTTATAAGGAAATAACTTAAATGAGAAGGAACGAGTGAAAGCGCGTATACCTGTCGCTAAAATGCTCGCGCGGACAAGTGCTTGTCCGGGTCCCAGAGCAGGAAGGAAGGATCGGAGTGGGGAGTGGCCGTGTACTTGGCCTTCTTCTTGCTCCTCGAGCCGCTAGCCATGACCTGTTAAAGAAAGAGAGAACAAGACATCGATTCTTTTGAAAAATCAAGAAAACAACTAAAATAAAGAAAATAATGAAGCTTGGATCAAAGGAAACTTACCTATGGATCCCTTGGATCAATGCGAGGAAAAGAAGAAAAATCTCCAAAGAACTTCGGATTGGAGAGATTGTGAGAAGTGAATGAGAAATGAATTGAAAACCTTCGGTATAAGCCTTCTGCCGCTTAGAACGGCACTCCGAAAACTGTGCGCGGCAGTCTGTGAACTATCGTGCGGCGCTCACTAAGTGTCGTAACGGCACTACGTGACTGCCGTACGGCAATCATGGACTGTCACATTTTCAGGCGTGTGTCGCAAGTATGGCGGTTTAAGTGCCGTTGATTTTCCACCCAAAATTCAAAATAAACCCCAAAATTTGAATTCAAACCCCCTGATTTTGCCCACTTTTGGCACTTTCACCCCCGAATAATATTTTCGTGATGTTTTACCCCTGATTTGGAAATTTGAAATAAATTTGGGTCTGATTGACCCCTGATTTGGAAATTTGAAGTAAAATTTGGGTCTGATCGACCCCCAATTTTGAAGATAAAAAATAAAAAAAAAAATTTGAAAAGTGAGTCTGTTGACCCCTAAATTTTGAATTAGATTGAATATTAAGTCTGTAGACTCCAAATTTTGAAAAGATTGAATTGAATTTGAGTCTGTTTGACTCCCGTTGTAATCTGAAGGTGGTTGCCCCGCTGTTGAGAGTGTAACAGATTTATATTCTCGGTCTTCGTAACAGATCTACGTCGATCCTTTGATTGAGAGTGTAACGGATTTACGTTCTTGGCTTTCGCAACAGATTTGCATCAACCCTCATTTTGAGAATATAACAGATTTATATTCTCGGTCTTCGTAAGAGATTTACGACGATCCTCTGGTTGAGAGTGTAACGGATTTACATTCTCGGTTTTCGCAATAGATTTGCGTCAACCCTCGTTTTGAGATTATAACAGATTTATATTCTCGGTCTTTGTAACAGATTTACGTCGACCCTCGTTTTAAGAGTGTAACGGATTTACATTCTCGGTTTTCGCAACAGATTTGCGTCAACCCTCGTATTGAGAGTATAACAGATTTACATTCTCGGTCTTCGTAATAGATTTGCGTCGATCCTCTGGTTGAGAGTGTAACGGATTTACATTCTCGGTTTTCGCAATAGATTTGTGTCAACCCTCGATTTTCAGTCGAAAGCATCTTCTTAGCCCCTAAGACAGACTTTGCATCGGTCAAAAATTCAGTAATCATCTCTAACCAACGCATCATGTAATGTGTGTCATATGTAGAGAAGATATGATATAGAGTGAGCATAGCGTTAGCATAATCAGGTCTATTCAAAGAATATCATTGCATAGCATGTGCATCACGACAGGATAGGTGCATCCATCCGTGTGACTACGTGCGCTTGTGTGTGTTTGACACATGCCCGAACTACGTCTTAGTCTAATTCTTGAATGGATACGTAGGCAGCTATCATCGAGCATGACCAGCGTGAACCATTGCCGCGCGCATGTTCTCTTTTTGCAACGCATTTTGTTTTTACCTAAATCCGACGGTTTGGTCAAAGGCTAGTCTTCACACAGGCTTTGGCATTTATTTGTGACACGTGTTGCTCCACAAACTCTGTTCAAGAGGGGCAAACTGTAGACACCCCAATTTTGACCAATTGTCAAATCAAGGGGAGTACAACCTCTAAGATCCGATGATGACAAGCATCCGATTAATCTAGGAATTCCAATGATGATTTAAACTCTTCCGAAAGCTCTTGCAATTCAAAAACAAAAAGGAAAAAAGAAAGAAAAGGAAAGACAGAAGAAAACGGCGCACAGTGACCTTTGCGGCAGTCACGGGTTGCCGTACGGCACTCCATGGAGTGCCGCGCGACATTCTGTGAGTGCCGTTAATTCCAGAAAATGCCGCGAAAAAATGAAATTTTCAAAACTGGACGGTAGTCCGTAAAACTTCTCTGACATTCATTGAATGCCATTACGACATTCACTGAATGCCGCTCTGACACACACTGAGTGCCGCAACGACACTCACAGAATGCCGGCTTTTGTAACAGCCAGCTGTAAAACAGTACACTTTGTACCTTCAAGAAAGGACATCCAGGGTTAGGGTTTTACCCCTGAAATGGCTGGAATACCCCTCCAAAATCTGCCTATATAAGGAAGGTGTATATCCTACTACAAAGGGACTTGGAATATTAGAATGTTAGGATCCCAATATTGATTCTCCTTCACAATTTTCCAAATTAAGAGAGTAATGGAGAGATTTGTTTGGAAGAGTTAGAAGAAGAGTTTGATCATTACTTGGAAGGCCTTGAAGAAACTAAGAAGTTGAGGATACTTAGAGGTAAAACTCTAAACTAATTAGTTTATTTAGTAGTTCAATCACAATATTTAGATACTTAGGATCTTTTACACATTTTAAAACTTCTCTTCCCACCTCATTTCATCACACACCATATATATTGTGATTGAACTTTCATCTCATTAGTTTGGATCAAAGTAAGTTTAGTGTTTGAAGCTTAAAATAAATCTCGAAATAGAACCTTGGTTTTTTTTTTTTGCTTGTGTTTGTTTAGATTCATGAGACTTTCAATGTCTTATTTAAATCTTAGCATTCAAAACCCAATATTCTCATGAACTTATGATTTATGAGAGGATTGAGGTTGATTTTAGTATATGGAGTCAATGAGTCCAAACTTCATCTATAGTTTGAACTCATTACTTTGAGGTTTTATGAAGTCTCTTATACTTTCATTGAAATCCACAAGTTCAAATGTCTTTAGTCTCCAATGACCATCAAATGGTAGGAGAAATAATTTGAATCTAAGCCTATCTTCATGGTTTAGGATCCTTGTCTTGAGGTTTTATGAAGTTTCTTCATACTTCATTAAAATCCATGAGTTTAAGAGTTCTTAGTCTCCAATGACCATCAAATGGTAGGAGAAATAATTTAGCTTAAGTCCATCTCTAGGGCTTAGGCTAATCCTTTTCTTAAAGTTCTGTGAAGTTCTTCATACTTCACTAAGACCTACATGTGTGTGTGTCCTTAGTATTCAATGACCATCAAGTGGTAGAAGAAATGGTTTAGGTTAAGCCCAACTTCATGGTTTAATAGCTAGGGTTAACAAATGAAAGTTTAACTTGAAGAAATGGTGCAGTGAATTCAATGACCACCTTTGATCAAGGATTTTTAGTTCGAAATCAAACCGTTGGAACTGAATGAAACGACGTGGAGAGTGTCAATAACACAAAATCTTACCACTACAATTCTTTCTTTGACTAGATTTCATGTTTAGAATGGTTTGGTCATGAGTTTTGTGAGATAACAATAATCTGTCCAGAATTCCAGAACAGCAACACCCTTTTGAAACTAGTAAATCAGAGTCCTAACCAAGTATTTTCAACTTCAAATAAATTTTTCTATGAGTTTTAATGTGTTAGGAAGATATCCTAAAAAGATCAAAGTGTTTCTGATTTTTTTGCTATTTTTAGAAAGTCATACAAGATCTCTGGACAGAGGGTTGTAAGCCTTTGAGTGACGTCTGGTTTTTGCCCATTTCCCAGAGATCTAACCGTTCAAACCTTGATTTTCTTTTTGGGTTAGAAACTAGACTCATAGAGGCATAACATACTCAAAAATCATCAAGATCCAATCATCGGAAGCATGCTTTCTATTTTCTTGAAGTTCAGGTCTGCTCTCTGGAATTTCCATAATGCAGTGACAGATTTAATCAACTTTGTAAATAAAGGTTCAAATGATCTTTTCTTAACCTAGGGTTCATACTATGCTTTAATAATGATTGAGTAAGCTTAAAACCAGAAGCTAAATGATCCAAACCAATGAATAGTTCATAGCTCTATTTCGTTCATACTCATGTGTTCATGTGCATTCATCCAACGTAGACTGATATTTGAAAATAGAATTCACCTTGTGTTAAGACTTGTTGCTTAGGATTTAGTGATGTGTTATGTTTAAAGTATGTGAACTATCTCTTTGTTTTGTAGCGCTTTCGAGATACATTTTCTCAATCCTTTCTCTAGTTTTGTTTATTTCTTGATTTTATTGATTTCTCGACTCCATGTATGACACCTTAGAACTAGGATTTGCCTTATATGTATATATGTGATTAGAGACTTTTTTTTTAGGATTTTCTTTTATTTGCATGCATTGCACGTTTAATATTCGTTGTTGGATCCCAGGTAAGTTCTCTAGTTCTTTGCTTTCATATCATGATTTGCTTGCTAAATGAATTACTTAATTTTGAATGATATTTAATCGTTACCAATCTTGTACCCTTTTAGACATGCTTTTCTAATGTATGTATATACATATGTATTAGTTGAGGACATATTTAGATTAATAAATTGATTAAAAGGATGTTGAGTGGAGGCCTATCGCAAGATAGGGTGAGAGAGGGTGTTTTAGTCCGACGGGCTCCTTCCTCTCTCATTCCATAATCTCCGGACCTAGTTTATCTTTGGTTTCGCAAAAGATCAGTTAGTCTTAAAACGGTTTCTTAATTTTTCCTTCTAAAAAATTAAGTGGTGACTTGTGTTTTGTATTTTAAAATCGATAAAGGTTTTAAAAGAAAAGCTGTGGGTAAAAGAAAAATTGCGATATCCACAGTGCTAGTGACAGATCTCCCAGATCAGTAG